>RPOG01000003.1:849867-1399468 GCA_008086565.1 Thalassoma bifasciatum
TCAAGTGTGACTGATGTAGTAACTGGTGCTGTTGTCTTAAGAGATGTTGAGGTCTGATCTGACACTGATGTGGTTGCTGGCAGTGATGAGGTTGTTGGTTGCACTGATGTTGAATCAGTCAAGAGAGATGTTGTACTTCCTGCAGAAACAGTTGAACTGGCTTGTGTTGCTGTTGGAGTTGACTTTTGAAGTGTTACAGAGGTGGTTCCTGGTGCTGTGGTCCGGAGGGCAGAAGAGGTCTGATCTGGCACTGATGTGGTTGCTGGCAGTGAAGTTGTTGGTTGCCCTGTTGTTTGTTCAGTCAACAGAGTGGTTGTACTTCCTGCAGAGGCAGTTGAACTGGCTTGTGTTGCTGTTAGAGTTGACTTTTGAAGTGTTACAGAGGTGGTTCCTGGTGCATTTGTCTGAAGGGAAGTAGAGGTCTGATCTGGAGATGATGTGGTTGCTGGCAGTGAAGTTGTTGGTTGCACTGAAGTTGTAAACGTCAATGGAAAGGTGGGGACTGCAGTATAGGTAGTACTTTCTTGTGTTAATGTTTCCTTTCCCAAACTTGTGCTTAAGGCTGTTGTTTCTTGTCCCTGTGTTGATGTTGATGGTAAAGTTTCTGACAGTGATGTGAAATAGGTTGTGATGGTAGTTTGGGTCGGTGATGAAGTAGTTGCTGTAACAACTGTAATTTAAATTCACACTATTAGTTCATTGTTTCAGGTGAAACACTTCAAACATTGAAACATTAAAGTTGTAAACAGTTCATGAAATGCCCTTGTTATGTATTTCTTTTTGATTAGTGCTATCAAATATATATTTGATCCAAATGTTATTGACGAAAAAGAAAAGGGAGTCTTACTTGTCACAATTATAAATGTTGTGTTTATACGAAGGGTGAAGTTAGAGCTTGAAGCTGCAGTCCTCAACGTTTCAGCAACAGAGCTGACATTCGGAAGTACTCCCACATTATTGAAGATCAGTTCTGAGTCCACAATAATGGATCCTTGACTGTGAGATTAAGATAAAAATGATTAAAAAAAACAATTGCTTTTAAATGTTGTCTTTGATGTATTTTGTAAAACACTTCAATGGGTAGCCTTTTGGATATTGCATTTCAAAAAGTAGCAGCATTAGTAACAAGAAAAGTTGTGGAAGGATAAGCACACAAAATGTATTGTAGAATACAAACTGTGGAGTTTAAATTGCCCTTCTTTTTTGAGCATAATCTAATATGAAATTAGCACTGAAAACTGATAATTATTCTTGCAGTTATTGTGGAACTTCAAAATGCTTACACACACCTGATCATAATTGAAGACCAATGGAAATATTGCAAGAAGAAACATTTTGGACCCAACAATCTTAACTGTTCTCTAAAGTGGGCTCCAAAATGTATAAAGAAGAAATCAGAGTGACCATGTGTCTTGGTGGACAAGCAATCACATCGTTCTGCTCAGCATGGATGACACTTTTTTGGGACTACGACTTGGCTTTTTTGTTCCATAATCCTGAGGACCTTTTAAGAAATTTCAAATAACCAACTGTTTCACCGCATCCATATTACTAAAACACCATAATGTGTTGATTGCATTCTTTATTACTCAAATTGCCTATTATGTTATATTCAGCAGATGACCAATTTAAATCTTTTTGAATCTTTGGCTTTATCCCTTAAATAATTCACAACAAACAGTTGGTTACATGAAATAAAAATTTAATTAAAACAAAATTGTCTTTTGAATGTACCGCTCTCCAAATTCAAAATTAACTAAAGCTTCCAAACAAACAAATAAACAAAATGTACAATATGATTTTTATAAGTTCAGTTTGAATTGTCTTTTTACCCCACAGAAAAAGAAGGACGCTATCGCTCAAACAAGGAAGATTTTTGTCCTTGCCAACAGGAGGTCATGACAGTGTGAATATGTTAATATGTCAGTATGTCATGATATGTATATCTGTTAATGAATGGAGTAACACAGGAATAATGTAAAAATCCCATGACAAGAAGTTGAGTCCTCCTTAGTCTGTGGAAAGAATCCTATATACTGTCATTTAATCGTTGATAAGAGGGAATGTAGTCATAGCTGTTTAGTATTAGGTAGTTTTACTCTAGAAGTATTTCACTTAGGTAGGTAACAAAACAAAAGTAATTATAAAAGTTCTTTCTGGTTACTTTCGAGGTATTTTCATTAGTCTGAGAAGTAGTTAAGAGGCCTGGTTAAACCTTAACTCCTTGCACTGCTACTGAGCCAACAAAAATGAGGGTCAGAATGTCAGTCAGGGTTCAGGGGTCAAAGACAAGAAACCAAAGACATCTTCTGTCATTTTTTTTCCTGTTTATTTTCTTATCTATCAAGCATGTCATACATGGTTAATAGTTAATCATTTTTTCTCTTTGAATTTCATACTTAAGATTTTTGTGTATATCAATAAGATGATGTTATTTCTTTTGATTCAATGCAAAATTGCAAAATTCTTTGTTTTAACTCTCTGTTTGCTTCGTGTTATTCTATTACATTTTTTTAAATTAACATCTTCATTCATTCACTCATTCATTCATCATGTTTTATACTAAATTAACCGTACAGCACCAAAATAACCACAAAGTTTGTGAATGTACCAGAAACAGAATCCTGTACCTGAATTTGTTGACAACAGTTCTGTTGTAAAGACCCCCGTATTTAGCTTCAAAGACCTGGTCAAGCTGAAAAACAAAATATTTTGGGACATTAACCAAAATAAACATTCAGATAATAATTCTAATTAAAAAACACTGATGTTTCTTCATTGTCAACTGAATTTGTGGGCATCAGTGTATATATTTCTAAGCACAAGCTAGCGAGAACTAAGTATCTGAAATTAATGTCTGTATTTAAGATTGACTTGTCATGACCAATAACACACACACACATACACACTCACACACACGCACACACACACATTGTACTTACAGTTGTGGATACATTGTTCTCCAGGGCTTTAAATTCTGGTGATGATTTGTTTGAGAGCTCTGTTGTAAAGTTTTTCTGTATTTTAAAAGTCAAAGCCATTTTTGGCTGAGTTGTAGGTGCAGCATCCTCCATGGTTGATAATGAAGTGGTAGAATGACCTGGCAGAGTGAAAACAGAATAAGCAGTATACCAAGGACATTTCAAACACAGGTCAAGGGAGCATGCTAATTGGTGTTTTTTATTCTGAGCTGAGTTGGATGGACTTAAACTACTAATTGTGGTTAAGTTTTTTTTGCAATTTATCTTTTTCCTTTTACCTAGACTGGATGATGATGTATTTAAAGCTGTTTGTTGTAATGTTGTTTGGCTAATGACAGGTGATGACGTTCGAGCGAAAGATGATGAAGTGTTGCCCATTTTAGGAGGTAAAAGAGATGCACTCATTGTTGAAGAATGTTTTCTTCTTAGTGTGGTCTCAGTGGTATGTGCAGATTTTGTACTGCCATGTGATGAACTTGTTCTTTCTGCATTGATTGGTGATAAAGACGTTATTCCTGGTTCTGCATCAAAGGCTGATTGGGATGTTGACATTGTATTAATGTCCAAGGAAGTCTGTTGGACAGAAGTTGCCGCTTGTGATAATGCTGCACTGCCCTGTGAAAAACTTTTTGGTGCTGTTCCTACACTCAAGCTAATGGCTGGCATTTTTGATACTGCTGGAAATGAATGAGAATTAAGTGATGGTGTAATTGTTACAATTAGTGATGAATTTGGGATGTAAGAGATGGAAGTGTTGAATGTTGCATTAATTGGCACTTCACTTCTGGTGAAATATGAAAGATGAGCTGCCGACAAAGGTTTACCAGATACAGATGAAGTGTTAATGATTGGCTTCAAAGCTGATAAAACTGAAGTTGGAACAGACTTTCCAGGTATGAAAGTTGGTTGCGCAGCAATCGAAGACGTTGTCAGTGTTGCCTTGATGAAATTTAAAGTTGTTTCAGTTGGAGATAACTTGAAAAGCGATGAAGCTGAGTTAACTGGAGGTAAAGTGGAAAAGGCAGCATCTTGAGTTGATGAATTATTGACTTGTAAGAATAATTTTGGTTGTACAGATACAGTTGCAACAGATGGCGTAGACTTGTGGACTGCTGAAAAAGCTGAACCACTTTCCAATGTCATTACTGTCTCTGGGCTTGTGCCGATAGATGGGATGGAAAGCAATCCTTGTTTCCTGGTTTCCTGGTTTGAATCGGGTGATGATAAAACTTTGAAAAGGGAGGATGAATTGGTATTGTAAGGTAGAAAAATTCTGTTCAAAGTTGCTTGTGTTAGATTAAGTGAAGATGCAAATTCATTCAAAGAAAAAGTTGTTTGTGATGGCGTTGCATTTAGAGTTGGATTTGTGGAAGCTGGTGCTGAAGTTGTCTTGACTGATTTTAAAGGTGTAGCTGTTGAAGATGACTTGTGTTGTCGAGCAGTCGTGTGAACAGGTAGTGAAGTTTTATGTGGAGGAACTGTATGCTCCATTGAAAAAGGTGTGCTGACAAGCAGTGATGAATTCTGTTGAAGTATTGTTGAGGTAAATGCATGCAAGTCTTCCGTGGTTGGATCCTCTTGTAATAGAGTTGTATCTTCCAAACTTGAGTTGATGGATGACATATCTGATATTCTTGGACTTGATTCAAGCAGTGCAGGAATTTGCAAATATGATGAGGAAGATGTTTTGAAAGGTAGGACGCTAAATACACTCGGAGCTGCAGTTTTAGTTGATAAAGACACAGTGGTACAGGATAAAGTTTTCTCGGGGGGTTCCACACTTGTTATGAGGGGTGTTAAAAATAACTTGACCAGTGTTACAGTCCTGTCAGCAGGTGGTAAAGTTGTCACTGGTGTGATTGTCTGCAGGTTCTTGGTGACATCTGCTGAAATTGCACTGTCATTTGCTGAACTTATTGCAGCCCCGAAACTTGTGTTGACTGGTGACATATTTGATGTTGCTGGACTTAGATAAGTTCTGATCAGTGGTGATGAAGTCCTATTGAATGATGGCAAGGGTTTGATCAGTGTTGTTTCACCTGAAGAAAGTGGAGGTGAAGTATGTGTTACTAAAGATGGGGAAGCAAGGACTTTTGGCAAAAGACCAACCATAGTAACACAATAATGTTGTACTGATCTAAGGTTTACAAGTTGCACCGCGGGGTCGTGTGTGATTCAGAGTATTAAAGTTTCATCATTCGTAAGAAACTGTACTCTGCACACCATTCTCTGTAAAAGCCTGAAAGGTAGCACACGGTTCATTGGGTTTACAGTCGCATGAGCCTTTTAGTTTAAATTCACATGTACCAAGCAAAATTACTATGATCATAGTTCTAAAGTAGTGTTCCCTTACTAAGTCCAAAAATCTGAGCTGTTGTACTGATATTTTTCCAGATAACCTTTGCTGTTCACTTTTTTTTGAAAACAACTCTTCACTTATCTTCACTGAACCCCTGCTTAGCTCAAAATGTAGCCAAGGGTTTTACTTTTCAATTATATATATATATCAAGGGTTCATGTAGAATAATTTATAGAAGTTTAACAGTGGGATGTAATCATAAACAGATTACTAGTACATGCAATTTTAAAGAATATAAAATGTTACTTTATAGTTTCCTCTACGTCTTACCTGTTGTTGCCTCAGTAGTTTCTTGTCGTGTTGGAAAAATCCCTGTAAAGAAAAAAAAAATTGAACATGAAAAGACCACGTTCAAAACAAAAAAAGCACACACTCTAACAGTGATTCCAGCATTTCAAAAATGATGTAGTAGTTTATTTCAATGTCACACAGATCTGGGGAGGGTAAATGTGTCCATTCTATCATATTTCTGTCTATGACTGCCTGATCCGAAACACTATCAAATGTCTGCAGCACCAAAGTGGAAGAATTTAAACTGCCCTTAGATATAGAAATCATGTCACTTCTGTCTCACAACGTGTACTTTTTAAAAATTTATTTCATGATTTTATCATACTTTTTCAGACACAGAAGGGTTTGGCCCCTGGCTGTATGGCTGACATTCTACGTTTTTATGAGCTTGTAAGCTTACAGCTTGAAATCCTTCGCCTTCAGGCCCTTTTGTGATGCGGTTCGCACTAAAGGCAAAATTGCCCTGTGCACCAGGACACTTGTGTGCCTGTCAGGTGAAGGCAGGCAAGCCAAATTTGTTCAATCATCAAGATATGGTCTAAAACCACACTATTATAAAAAAAACCTTGTTTTTGTAAATTATATTTCAGTTTCCATATTTTACAAAATATTTGACCAGGTTACAGATTTTGTCCCTGTCTTTTTGGGCGATTTTGGTTACATCTGTGGAATAATCCACAACTTTTATTTTCTACATCTTCAATTTGTCTTTAACATCATTGTGTTAAAATTTTATGGAAAGAACTTTGTAAACCTTAATGTGTAAACCTTAAACAGCTATTAAATCATAGTTACCTGCAAAAATGAGAAGGAAAATGAGAGGCTCCATCCTCTCCATCTCCTGTGAAACAAAATTAGGATGTCTGAGTAACATTAATAAATTTAACATTGAAAAATGTTAACACCTCTTGAATAACAAACTTTAAATACAAAGTAAACCAAGGCAAGCCTCTCAAAAGAATGTGGGTAATGTGGTTATCTTTATTGGCCCTTTTTCCCAGGAGGTAAAATGTGGACCGTTATGAGATTGCTTGCAGTAAAAGCAATTTAGCTAGGCTCTTTAAGCACCATAAACTGCAAAGGAATGTGTTATATATGCAGAACTTACAATGTGCTCCTTTATAGCTAAATTACTGAAGGGGATATTTCAGCAACATTTGTGCATGTATGTATGATCCTAATGTTTGACATGTGCAAGATTTTTTATGAAAAACTTGTGTGTCAAACCAAATATTTGGTCCGTTACAAATGGCAGTGAACCCTGTATGTTAACATTTTGCAGTTAAAAATGGTTAGGAACCCTTTGTTTTTACAGTTAAGTGTGTCAAGGGAAAATCTTTTAGGGAAAATACAAAGTTCTATGAATGTAGATAATTCCAGAGAATAGAAAAGCTGAAATTTGATTTGAGAGCAAAAGGCACAAATGAATTTGTACGAGAGTCCGTAAAGGCTACGATTTTGTACAATTAATTTGCTCCATTCACTCACAGTAACAAGTTAATTTCAGTCGTTTTCTCAAGATAACAACTTATTTTCTCCTTATCTTGGGAAAACAAAGCTTGTTTCTTGAGGTGATGGATTTTTTTCTGCCACCCATCCTCCTGTTCGACTGCGTTCATGCCATCCATGCTTTGGATGAATGCAGTCACACCACAGCTTTACATTCTGTTGTGCTTGCAGACTTGTGTCTGTGATGCATTCAGAGAGAACTTGACTGCAGCAGTATTGATGCAGAGCACTCTGAAATCCCAGCCACTAAAACACCAGATAGCAGCTTTGTTTTCTTGATATAACAAGAAATCTAAGTTGTTGTCTCCAGGAAACAACTGAAACTAACTCATTGTCTTGAGTAAACAGAGCAAAATAGTTGTAGAAAATCATGACTTTTAAGGGCTTCTGTAGATAGGCATACAATCAAATCACTTATTATTTTGAAATATGAAGTTGTGCATGGCATGCACTTGATAAGACTTGTGAGTTTGAAAGAGAATTTGAACAAGAGCAACCAAATATAGTCATAAATTTAAACTTGTTGCATATCTTGCATCCTGCAAACAACTGCACACTGACCAGAACATGATATTTGCAACTTCTAGTGAACTGCTTCTGTTCACAGGGGCCTGAATTTGACACAAAATAAAAGTATACTGGCAAAAAATGAATGAATGAATAAATAAATATTTTTTAAAAAGCGACCAAATTGTTTAAAGTGCAATAACAATGGGGTAGTGCATTAAAAGCCTCTTTGGGATAAAGTCAACATAATTAACATCAAGAGACAGAATAAAGAATATTGAATAATAAAACTATTCCAGTCTAGTGCAGCACCACAATGTATAATTTCAAATATCCCAATCAATTTTCTTAAAAAAATAAAAATAAATAAATAAAATTATTAAATATAAGTCATATTTGTATTTATGTCTCATACTGCAAACTTGTTAAGAATTAACTTAGTCACTCATTTTGATCATGTTCTCTGTGGAATAGATAATTGAAACTGTGCATCACTCAGTCCACAACAATATTTCTTGCTCAAACTTAAGGTAGAATAGGAGATACTCAATTTTACCCTATGTTCTTTAAAAAAAAAACATTCATAAGCCATGTTGCTTTAAACAGAATACTTCCATCATCTTACCCCAACTCCAACTCCAACTGTGGAATAATCTCTCCAGTTCCAACTAGTCAAATGTTCTGTGCAGTGAGTTTACAATCTAAAGACGAAACCTGGACCTGGACCTCTTCAGCAAAAACCTACAAATGGAAGGATTTCCATGGGTAAAAGTGATTTAACTCAGAGAAATTAGTTGTTGGACTTGTTTTGTCCCATTAGCCTTTGAAAAAAAAAAGGGTCAAAGGGACGAAATGCTAAAAATCTACATTCACTCAGTTAGTCCCTGAGGCTTGGTGAATAACTGTTGAAAAATTCCAAGAAATAGAAAAAAGAAGGCCTGTGGTTCCCATGCTGAAATTTGGGGGTATTGGGTGCTTAGACATAATTACAAGGAAGACATCATAGGTGGCTGATTGCCTCATGAGAGAAGAATTTCAACTGGACTTTTTCCATTATGAAAGAAAAGCTGGAACAATTTTTATTTCATATTTTACATGTTTCATTTTTAATTCAAGATGTAGCATTCATATTAAAAACAGGTTGGTTAAAAATTGGAAAGACAGCTTGTCTTGCAAAACTTTCAAAAAGAAAAAAATGATGTGTGTATTAGAAAAAAAAATGATTTTTCTGATTTTTTTTTTTTTTTGAGTGGCAATGGGCTGATAACCAGAGGTTTTTAGATATCCTAGGAAGAGGGAAAACAATTAATTGAAAACCCCACAGATCCTACAGAGCAGCATGCTTACTTGCCATGGAGGAGCAGACAATTATTCTTCATAAATACAAAGACTCTACAGGATCTTCTGAGGATGGGCAGGCCATTTTTCAAGTGATTAGTCAGCAGTTGGTGATTTTCTATTTGTTGATTGCTTGTCTTAAACTTAACCTGCTCTGGAACGGCTAAGCCACTCAGCATAAGTTACCATGGTGCTTTATCCTGGTGAGAAGTGAACCATAGTAGGACAAAAAACCCAGGACTTAGCCTGAAGTTACCTCGGTAAGAGACAATCAAGCTTTGTGGTACAGGTCTCTGCATTGGACTCAATAACAGAGCGTTCGATCACATTTTTTCCCGATTGGTTTGTTCTGAGCAGAAACAGTATTTTAATGTTTTTGGTTTTGGGTTCCACCCAAAAATGAACATTCTTGAACCAGTTAGAACAAATAAAAATTGTCCTTTCACCGGTTTCATGTCGTTCCATGTCAGTCATAGTTAGTAGATGTGATGTAACACTTTCCAATGGGCCACTGACCCTGAGGGCAGATCTGTTGATTTAAATATCAGAAGAGAGTAAAAATTCATTCCTAACAACAAACCGTATAATCTTTTCTGTATTCAACTTACTTGTCTATGTATTTCAGCATTGATAGACAGATTTGGCAAAATATTTAATTATTATCTGCATCATGTCCAAGCCAACTCCAGCAATCTCCTCAGTTTGACTGAAATGTCCTCTGCCTCTTGTTTATATTTTGAGTGACTATGCCAGGCTTTTGACCAGAGGTTTTAAAAATATTTATTTAATAAAAAAAAAACCCATATATTTATAATACTTTTTTGTTATGTATTAATCATATTTTGCTGAATTCTGTCAATTCTGCTCGGTAGCTGGTATGGGTTTGCCAGGGCTAAGAGGGAGTGACAGGGAGTGGAAGGGTTTGGGCTACATGACCTACATGACAGACATTCGGAGAACGAATGGAACACCAGCATGAACCAGTATCCATGGTTTTTAATTTTTTTCTGGTTGTGCTCTGGAACGTTTTAAATTCAAAAGTTTCTGTTTTCATTTTCAAATGAAAAAATAAAATAAAATAAATAAATAATTAAAATAAAAAATAAAAAATAATAATAATAATAAATGAAAATAAAAATATGAATTTGCATTTTCTGCTTTTCATTTTCGTTCCACAGACCGGTACATTTCTTGTCGAATTCAAATCTTACCGATTGAAGACTGCTCTGACGTAAAATCAAAGCTCTACAATCAGTAAAGAACTCAAAATTACACAAAAGAGGTCATACATAAAATCAAAGATGCGACAAAGTGATGTCCAAGTCACTCTGAGTATGAATTACCAGCACACTGGGAACCTAGACAATTGAAAACTGACATACACGCAGTAGTACAGTAATAGTTTGCAATCAAACATGAAGAGTAAGTAGCACTGGGAAACTTGAATAAATAACAAGTTGCAGTTTGTTCTCTCCAAACAGACATAACAAGAACTGACTGGCGCTCATCATAGGTTAATCTACGGCAAAAACAAAAGCTTTAGTACAACTACATGTGTGCTGATCAAAGAGGCTGTAATGTGTCAAAATACTGCTTAGAGTTGAAGCTAAACACAGTTTGTGAAGATCAGAATAAGCTTTAGCATGCTGATTTTTAATGGGTGGTTTTACATTCATCTTTTTAATCTAATGTGTTTGCGAGTCTCGTTTTTGCCAGTGTCATTCAAAAAATGGAGTTAGTACTATTTACCCTTAAACTAGAATAAGGTAATGTAAATGATGTAAGTCAAACTGTTTTCATAATCATGATAAAAAATTGCATCATTGAGGTGAGGTAAAACTTTAACCTCTACACTGGTCCTGCAACAGGTGGTCATACATCACTAGTATGGAGGCCTAATGACCCTTTTGACCATTAACTTCTTGAAGAGGTAACTGTCAGGTAAAATAATTAAACACAAAGCTGTAATTTAAGTGGAATTAGAGGAGAAAGCTGTACAGCATTCCTCCGATTCCAATCCTTCTTAACTCCAACTGGCCAGCATTCTCCATACACGTGTTACAGCATCCAGAGAGTGTGACAGACTGACCGTCCCTCCGGGCTGATGTCTTGGAAATGTATGTCCAACTCTTCGACTACTTTAGCAGTTGTAGCTAATCCCTCTGAACTTAGTTTTAATGTACTGTCTTCCTAAGTCATGCAACCAAAAACAGGTGATTGGTGACTATGCCCAAAAAGTCTTGACTGATATAGCTAAAGCAGCTGCATTTATAAAGTTACATATTATGATTTATTTAAAGGTAAGTGTCATGAAGATACAGGCGCCAAAATTTTACAAATATCCAGGCACAGGACAAAAATCATTACAACATGATTGCAAAGAAATTTATTCTGACAATTTTAAGTATGTCCATGAAAAAGCATATATAACAAGTCCACTCCTACACACAAACCCTACTGGGTGGATAATGTCTATAAAAAGTGGCATTTACGTCAGGATGTTGTGATGATAGAGGGTTTTTTTCATCGATGATGTTCCTGAGCCTTTATACTCACTGCATAACAAGTATGTTTGCGTTTAGAAATAATGCAGATGAGAATTCCTATGTGGGGTACACATACACTCCTTGGTCTAGTGAGGAGGAAAGCCCCTGTGAGGCCCTCCCCTACCCCTGAACCCTCCTCTGTCACCACGGAAATTTGGTCTGTTCCTTTCTCGGCCCCGATCGCCTCCTCTTCCTGCATTTGGCCCACCACGTCCCCCCCTTGGTGCTCCACCACCGCGGTCCGACTTTAACTTGGCAGGGGGAGACTTAGGCCGCAGTCTTTCTATTTCTTCAGTGCAGCCAGAGAGGTGGGAGCTTGGTAAGACAAAGTGAGAGGCATAGGCCTCTGGATTAAAGTTGCTGTTTGTCAAAGTTGGACCAACCGTCAGCCAGCCTGGAATGACAAGAGAATAAAAAAAGTATAGTATAGATGTTTTCAAATAGAGGAGACAGATGGAGACACTAATTGGTGATTTAAAATAAAACTGTCCTGATATTGATATCAGTCCGAGATCACAAAAAATTAATGTTGGAGTATATCTAAGATCTCTGATATACGCTACCCAATACAAGCAGTCCATCCTAGTCTACGCTCGAGGACTTCAATCCAGCAGTGCAAGTACCCAGCATGCAGAGCTCACATGATCACAACAACAGCATGTGCTAAGGTGCAAACAAAATAGCAACAGATATGAGTTCTGTTAGCCGTGTGGCAATATTTTTTCCTTGAAGCCCGAGGTGGCACAGAACTGGGGAGGTCTGATACATTTAAACTTTTAAAATTACCTCAAGGCATATTCAAGCTACATATATAGCTAAACGTCACACCATTCGTGTTGATATTGTATTGGATCAATACTGGTATTGGCCAATGCCAGAGGCTGCAATATCTGTATTGTTTGAAAAGGTTGCATCAGGACATTCCTAATTTAAAAGAAGGATAACAGATGTATTTTCCCCAAAATTATCCAAACTAACTTCTTCTCACCTGGTCTTATGGTCGAGTCTCGTCCAAACAGATGCAGCCTCCTACGTCCCAAGCAGAAATGCTCTATAATGTGAAAGATCTCCACTGGCTTCTCGACATTTCCCATCTCAGGCTCCTCAGTGATTATCAGGTCAATGTCCACATTGGCATGAATGAAGTCGCCATCAATGCTCCTGCGCACTGTTCCTTTGATTCCCATTAGGCAGTGTTCCTGGAGAAAAATAATGCAGATTTCCAAAATTCAATTGAACAAGTTTAGTCTACAAATAAAACAATCCATGATTGACCCGTACTGCACCATATCATTATAAATCTTGCAACACTTCCCAAAGCATTGACAGTTCTAAAACTGTCAAGAGTAATAAAATCAAGACAATGTAAGAATTCTTATCTCATCCAAACCCAACATGAGTGTAGGACTTTGTGGCTGATTCTATATTCTGTCAGACCTTTCTATGAAGATTTTGAGAGACAATCCCCAAACTCAAATAAAATATGAAATTCATATTAAAATGTAAATATGTGTTTTATTAAGCATGTGTCTGGTTTCCATACCTTTGTCCTCTGAAATACTGCTTTCGGGTCCAGGGCCTTGGTCTTTCCAGGGTTGTTCTTGTTGGTCTTGATCCAGCAGATATCCTCACATCGCCTAAAGCCCCACTTCCTTAAACACTAAAATAAAAAAATGGAATGATTACTCCAGGGCTGGAACTTTACCTACTTTGCAAACATAGGCTATTTTATTGTCTGATACATGCATTAAAAGTATCCAAGCACATACACAGAGGGACCATTGACTGTGGTAATGTGTTACAAATAATGCAAATTCAACAAAGATTCCATTTTTTTTTTGTTTCTTTTTTGTTTTGGAAAGAGTTTGAACAACTGTTTGCTGAAAAACATCCTACATTTCTTCTGATGTCACAACTGCAGCAGACAACCAGCCTTCAGAGATAAAAATACCTTTTTCTGTCAGCTTGCTGATTAAAAAGCTTGATGTCCCCTTAAGAGAGGGGTTAAGCTTTGAATAGTCTGGAATGAATAGGCATACTTCAAAGGAAGTCAAAGCTATTGTTCCAAAGTTGCACAAAATGTTGCCTAACTTGGCCGTCAGGTGCACACTGACCTGACGAGAACCAAATGTCTGAAGTGAGCAGTGTTGTTTAACAAACTGCGAAAATACAAGATACATTTGGTAGAGTTTCAAGAGTTTTTCTGCCCTTTGCTGATTCCTTTTGACTTGACAAGAGGTTAAGTTACCATTCTACCCAAGTCCAAGCCTTCGCCAGAACCACACCACAGAAAGACGAAGGATCGTAAAGCTGAAATCTCCTCTATTTCCAGTTTCATGATCTGCAACAGAACAGGAACAAAAGGAAAATAATGAAAATATGATATTGAAAGAAACAATGCAAAGTTAAACATTTTTCAGTTAAATTTTCTCTTCCATCCTTACTACTCTCAGACAAAGTCCTTAGAATGACTGAAAAATAACACTCCCCAATGGTGGAGTCATTCTGATTTTTTACTCCCGTAAACAACAAAAAGGAGTGGAATGAATGAATGAATGAATGAAACAACTCAAATATGGATATGAGTACAAACATCATCCCAAGTCCAGAAACGTTCAGTGTGGCTGATTCCTGATTCTCTGTAGTACTCCTCCAAGGGGGGCTCCAGCAGGATCACGTCAAATTTGCACTTCAAATCTCGCAGGTCAAAATTCTCTGGGTCAGCTTGTAGGTACCTGAACACAGAGGCACACACATTAAAAAAAGAAAGTCATTCTGAAAGAGATTTTAACAGAAAATGGAATAACTAGTATCTGACTGATTCACTGAAGTATTTCCCCCAGACTGAAGTTACAATGGCATTACATTGGTTGGAAATTCACATTATAGTTTAACATACATTGGAGGGGTGTTTGTGGTGGAGATAAGTTCATCCTTTAGTCTGATCAGCTCCCGAAGTTTAGGATATTCTTCAAATCTGTCAGCCAAGCCTTAGCATACCGGACAAAAAAAAGTTAGTCACAAATACTGGCATCCAAATGTATGCAAAGTCACACAGCAGGAAAACAAATACCCACCAACATCTCTGATGAAGTTTTGAGGCCTGTGGCCTGTGTCAACAAAGTGCTGACAGTAGTCATTGTGAGGGTTCAAACTCTGGGTACCCTGAAGAGAAAAAATATATTAGAAAATAAACACATTACTGATGGGAAAACTTCGGTTTAGATTCTTTTTCTTTTTGTTTTGTCTTACTGACCAACAGTTCCTCCTTTTGGGACAAGCACTACATGTGCTCTCTGCATACACAGAAGCAGATCATGAGCAGTTTGTGTTATGTTTTGTCTATACTGCATTTCCCAAAAGCCTAACAAAGGTCAAGGACTTCAAGTCAGCCTTGACAAACACTCCAACACACTGGGTCTGTTGCACCTAAATTTGATATAACTATGCCTGTATGTTTTGTCCCTGTCAAACTAACTGATAAATAAATGAACAGATAAAAGCTGTTTATCACTGAGGATGGTAATGCATGAATAGTTTGGCATTAATGGTATTGTGCCCTCTGGCTTCTGTTGATCATAATAGTGGTTCGGGGCAAAAAAATTGGTTGTAAAGCCCATAACAGATGAAATTATAAACCTATGCTCAGAGAAACACATGACCACACATATCATAACATTTCTTGTGCTTGGGTGTAAAAATCTTTCTTTCTAAAAAAAAGAAAAAAGAAACCCGTCTAATGGAAATAATACAATGTTTATTTAAAGAGGTATAAATGATTGGAACTAGTAAAAAAATTGCTTTTTTTGAACTGAGAGTTTCTCTAATAGCAAACAGAAAAACTAAAAACTTCTTTTTTTGAATTTTGCCACCGGGAACCTGGAGACAAGGATTTCCAAACCCTTGTGATGTGCGCTTTCCTGTGTTTGAGGTTATGTGACAGTAAAAAGAACAAAACCTTAGACTTGACAGCTGACAGCTGACTGTGACACAGTCATTTTTGACATGTGCCATCTACTTCTGTTGGGGAAAAAAAAACAAATCCATAGTAAAAATAATTTTATGTTCTTTTGCATGTCTGGAGGCTACTTTCTTGATCAAAAAGTTTATTTTTTCCAATAAAACAATAGCAAAAGTTCTACTTTTCAGTCGTGTTCAGAAAGATGTGGAAAAAAAACTTAAAACACTTCATAGGCTAAAAGAATACAACTGTAGTGCCATTATGGTATTACATTATATATCATTTGTGTTCATAAAAGAAACAAACACCAACATTACAAACCTTTAGGAAAGTACTTGAGTTCTTGTACACCTCCTCATATGGGTTGCTTTCATCTGGCTGCGGCACTTCCACCACATCCTTACAAACAAACAAAATTAAAAAAAAAAAAAAATAGGTTAAAGTTTTCAAAGTGAGGAGCCTACAAGATGTGAGGCTTGTAGCATGAACACAAGTGAAAAGAACTTGGCCATACTACACTCTATCAAATGTAAGTAAAACAGTCATGAAAGACACAGGTATCACATGAAATGACTGAACCGTGTCAACTCGATGCATATGTATTTCTGTTGTTGGAGAGGGGGTCACTGAATAACTTTGGATAGCATCCGAACAAATGTTTTGCAGCTACAACCCCCTCTAAAAAACCTGGGGCTCCAGTTTTGTCAGTGTACACATGAAGAAAAGAGAATTGGACATCTGTCCAAGAGCACATCATCTAGTAAAAGACCAGGGGGGACCACACCTTCTGTTTCCAGTGCCATTAGACCAGTGCAACCAGCTTCAGAAGTTTGAGCCATTTGCCCCCCCAAGCATACAAACATGAAAGACCTATCAGTTTTAAATGATCTGCTCCTTGTTTTGACTGGCATTCCTTGTCTTCATGTCATGTTGAGTAATACATCAATTTTGTCTCACAAAATATGCTGTCTTATGTGTAATGTTATCACTTTTGATCATGGATAGATTTATACAGCTTGTCACCATGTGATTGCATTCACCTTTTGTTCTTCCACATCTTCCTCTGTATCCTCTTTCTCCGTCTGGGACTTTCTTTTAGAAAGTGCTACAGAACTATCAAATGAAGCCCTGCAAAACACACACATTAGTGAACACAATAAAACACATCAATCATTAAGAAGTCATGATTTGGAGACAACACTAACAAAGAACAGGTACAAATGTTGAGGTAGTGACAAAAATGTGCTAACAGGAAAATAAGTGGAGCTGCTTTATGATGAAAACTTAGCTGGGATAAATGATGTACTTAACAAATCACCAACACTTATAGAATGGGTAATACTGTAATATTATTACTCATGCCACAGGACCAGGTGACAAAATGCAGATTGCACCAAACTGGAGGTGCTTAATAATACATAAATAATGACAGAGATCACGTTTCCCAATATTGCAATTACGATTTTCTTTGCAATTATTTTTAGGTTCCCTATCTTACGTGTTGTTATCAATTGCTCTATTGAAGGGGATGATGCTGTTTTATTATTCTGGTGAGAAAAACACATACAAGAGGGAAAAAAAGCAAGATTTTTTTGTTTTTAAAAAATCCACCAAAAAAATCATTTGTTTGCATAAACAAGTGCATCTCACAAATTACAATATCAAGAAAAAGTTCAATAATTTGGGTCACTCCTTTCAGGAAATGTAACCCAGATATTAAATAATCTCATTATGCATGGAGTGAATTATTTCAAGCACTTTTTTCTTGTAATGTTAATGATTATGGCTTACACATAACAAAAACCGAAATTTAGTGTCTCCGAAAATTAGAATAAGACAGAAGATCAATGAATTTGATATTTTTAACATAAATGCCAGGCTTCTGGAAACTCTTGCTACTTTCAAAGTTTTCTCCCAATTTTTGCTGCTTTTTGACCATTTTTGCCACCTTCAACTTATTGTTCATGTTACAAGTTCCTGTTTTTGCAACTTGTCACCCCTTAGATTGTTGCTCTTGCAAAAGTTGTTGTCAACAATTTGTCTCTTTGGTTGAGTAACATTGGTGTAGAGCATAAAACATCCGCTGCAAAAGATTTTTATCTACATTCTGACACATTTGAGGTTTATAAAATATGGCTCTGTCTGTGATCAGAATATTGCAGCAGGATAATGCAATGCAATTTCGTCTAAACCACACAGTATGCAATGATGAGTGAATAATATCAGTCTTATTGTGGTATTAGAGACTGTACTGTAGTGATCATTACCTGCATGTTTCCCTTGTTTCTTCAATCTCTCTGAGTTCATCTTTACTGTTAAGGACTGCTCCAATACTGTCTGCGCTCTCAGCACCCAACTGTGGTAGGAAAGGAATGAGACATGATTCACATTTGGAAGTTGATAAACAGTCAGCGTTGTATTTCGCCTTCTTTTGCACTAATTATTCATAGTGTGCATGGATGTGACGGCGTCTAATTGAAGCTTCGTCTCCATTCAAACACAGTCTCCTTCACAAAATGTAATCTGATGGAGCCACTTAGCTCAGTAAAGTTTCGTATAAATGTACTGTTTTTGTTCTAGCAGTGACTTGTGTTATTGATGTCGTCAAGAATCAAAATGTCTGTGTTTATACTCCAGTAAATCGTAATTGCGTTTCCACGAATACTCGATATGTTGCAACACATACAGCTTGTTTTGAGGAGTGTTAGCTTCATGCTAACAACAGGGGCTCACTGTTCACTTGCCTGTTGGGCTAAAAGCTGCCGCCTGAGCTTTTGTCTCTCGCGGATTTCTTGCAGTCGGCTGTTCATTTCCTGCTATTGAGCGTATAATTCTCGACAACGAAAAAAATCTATCATGGGGTATGACAATGATCTCGGACCGACTAGTTGGCTCAGCGGTAGTAGGAAAGCTAACAACCCTGAATAGCCGCTAAAATTCACAATGGGTGCGTTCGTTTTCCTCACCGGGGCGACATGTGTCAAAGTTTTACAGTAAATTTGAGACTTCAGAATGACAGCAGGATAACGTCCCTCTAAGTATTTTGTCATCAATAAACCATGCAATGATTTTAATATGGTTCTGGTAAAAAGTTTCTGGGTGAAAGAGTAAGCAAAGTGTTTCTTAAGTTGTGACTCCGAATTTCGGCTTACGCTGTGATATACTTTGAACTACCACGATGCCTTTTGATGACGCCTTCAACATGGGACGCTCATGCTCTCCAAGAGAACAACAATCTTCAGACGCATGTGCAGTGTAGTCCGCGTGCCTCAGTCACAGTTAACTCTGGAACAGTTTTTGTAACACAATACAATGTAGCTCTGTGCGTGTGTGTGTGTGTATATATATATATATATATATATATACTTCCCTTAAATGAAGTTGAAGCATGGATTAGACCAAATGATCTAGAGGTATAAAGGCAAAGCCAGCACTAGATTCAAAATTGAGTTGTTATTTCACACCACTAAAGTCCTCCTTTGGTTGAGGTGTGTTATTTTTGTGAAAAAGTTGAATGCATCTCAAAAGTCAAGTCAAACAGATATGTAATGAGGGTTATTGGATACATAGTCAAATGGTTAACATTAATTAAACTCGACAAGCTGCTTAATCAGCATTGGTATCCCCATTACTTGCCCTATTTTCACTTTGTATCAGTTAGATACCAGATTTTGCAGTATTGCACATCTCCATACTGTACATTTAAGATGTACGTCCTTATATTGAAATTAAAAAGACAACGACATTTCTGTTGCCGGTTTTTTTTTTTTTTGTTCCCTTAAAGTCAACCTCCAGTTAGATGCTGGCCACAGCTTGGGATGCCAACTTGACCCTTTTTTCATGTTGATTTGGTCACCTTCTTTCAAAGCAGGGTCCCTGTGACTGTTCTCAATTTTGCCTTTAAAAGCATCAACACTTTGCTGTTTTCCTTGGATTTCCCATTATGTCCCTGTTAACTAGAATTCACAGTCTAACTAAATGTACACTCAGTGAATCTCTTAGGTATCATTATTAAATAGAGAGAGATCATTATTATTCAAATTTGACCATTTCAACGTTTTAGATAACATTATATCATTATTATTTTACTGACACGGTTCCCAAAGATTGACTTCCCCCTCCTGAATAAAGATAAAGAAATCGTCATATGTCCAAAATAATAGTTTGGCCTCATTTCAGGTTCTTTGGGTGCTGCCTGGCGCGTTAACCTTTACACATTTGATTCAGGGCAAAATATGAAACTTTTAATTTAATGGCATGAAACGCACGATGGGATAAGCTTTCTCTAGTTCTATGTTATTGAGTTTTCATTGGGGGCTGTCTGCCCCATAGCCCACGTAAACAGGAGTTTCATTGATCCGCGTCCGTTTTTCTCTCCTCGCTCCTCACTCTGGTCCCGCTGCCTGAGATGAGACCAGCGGAACATCGTCCTCTCAGCTGATAACAGGAGCGACTCAACCTCCTCCCTCATCAGCTGCAGGAATCGGGAATAGAACATGAATTTGGCGTTTCTTGCTGTAATAGCCGCGCTGCTGATCGCGAACAGCGGCTTGTGCTCGTCCAGCAACGTCCCCTCATTCATCCTGCCGTTCACAGACTGCTTACACAGCCGTGGGAAAGACGGGTCTTACCGGGGAGCGATAGACGTCACCGAGTCCGGGAGCCGGTGCATGAACTGGACTGAGGTGACCGGCTTCAAGGAGCGCTATCCGGGCAAAGGAATAGGGGAGCACAACCACTGCCGCAACCCAGATGGCAGGATCAGACCTTGGTGCTTTTTCAGGAACCACAGGGGCAGAGTGGACTGGGGCTACTGCGACTGTAAACAAGGTAAACAAACAGGCCTAAGAAGTGCACCCGGGATTTTTTTTTTTTATATATAGAAGCGTATGATCTATGATGTTTAAAAAGATATGCCAAAATAATTAAACCACACAGGAGAAACCACTGAGAGGCTGATTTATTATTTATCAGTTACATAGAAATGCAGACGCAGTACACAAGAGATGCATTGCTTGTTGCATTTATCTTTTTAGGGGCAATGAGAAGAAAGAACTGTTAACAGCTTTTCAGCTCCGGATGTGTTGAACTCAGGAAGTCATGCCGAAGTAATTAAACAGGACACACCCTCAGTGTCCCAGGTGTGGGTGCACTGCATGCAAATGGCAAGTCTAAGCACATTTGTGCTGAAAGGAGTGCACAGGTATTTGCCCATAAAGTGAGTTTTGCAATAAAGTCCAGAGGTAGACTATGTGAGGCAGCAAAACAAAAGGCGAATCATACTTTTATGTCACATTAAAACATTAGATCAGGGGAACAACTCTGTTTTAGAACTCTTACAGACACATGTTCTTAAAGGGTTCATATTGCTTGTATGAATATCAAAGGCCCTTTATCACTGGCATGATGAAAGGTAAAGAAATAAGAGAGTAGTGAAAGGTAAGGAGTGTGTGGTTGCTATCTGTCACAGAAAAGATGGCCTGAGGTATTTTTAGTCTTGAAGTCTGCAGTATAGCATTTGTAATTTATTGCCTGGCTAATGATTCATGTACATACATAAATTCAGATCTTTCAGGTGTATGGATAGCACAATCCTTGACCACTTTTCTCAAGATGTCTTTTTTTGTCCTTTAGACCAAAAACTCTATCAAACCTCTCTGTGTCTATGAAACTACACTTATTAAAAAAGTGACAGGAATAAAGCTGTTCCCACAGTAAACATAAATCAATTGGAGCCACGTCTTGTATGTGAAAGCCTGTACATGAGGTGAGGTAGAGAGACCATATACTTTGTAAGGGGTGTCCTCAGCCGATACCGACATCAGATATCAGTTCAATTTAAGCAAAAAAAGAAAAGAAAAGAAAAATTATTGGATTATGTTGGCCTGTATCTAAAATCTTTGAAAAAAGCACTCATACACGCGGTCGATTCCAGACCATCTATTGAGCAGTGCTCAGATCCAGCATGTATAGCCCACATGATCACAACAACAGCATCTGCCAAGGTGCGAACAAAGAAGCAAAGAGTGAGAATGATGTGGTAGTATTTTTCATACAAGTTAAAAAAGATATTGCAGCCAACTGCAAAACTTGTAATGTGAAAGTCACCTGTGGTGGCACTGAACTAGGGAAGTTTAATACATTTTCAACTTGAAACATTCCTCCAAGGCTTATTCAAGCCATGAAGCCTACATTAAGAGCTGAATGTCACAACATGGGTGCTGATATCAAATCATTATCAGTATCGGCCAGTACTCAAGGCTGCAATATCAATACTGTATTGGATGCAAAAAGGTTTTCTCAGTACTCTCCTTATCCCTGTGGTGGGGTGAGACACTGGACTATACAAAGAGAAAGAGTTTTCAACAAAGGGTATGGGTGTAGATGGATAGAAATTTCCCTGCCTTGAAATGGAAAACTTGTAGTCACTGGACATTTAAAAAAAATATTTCCTCAGTTTGTCAAATGTTTTGGTATTACTGCCAAAGAATAAATAATGCAAAGAGATTAAAAACTGAAGTTGTGATGTCTCTACACGCAGCTTTTTGATGTTGACACATTTTCTACTTCATTTATTGGGCAGGCATATACATGTAAAAGTCCTGATCTCAAATCATCTTATTTTTTGCTATACAGTGCATATTCAGTAATACTGCTTTAACAGACATTACTGTTCTCTATATGTCCTAGGTTCAGTGCGCCTGCAAGGTGGCCGCTCCAAGCTTGATGGCAGGGTGGAAGTCTATCTAGGAGGAGTGTGGGGGTCCATCTGTAGTGATGACTGGGATGACAAAGACGCTGCAGTGGTTTGCAGACAGCTGGGCAAGGGGTAAGAAAGAGGACACACTCCTAGCACTGGCACACACACATGAGCTCGGACATGCACTATTGGCTTTTTTGTGTCTGCCCTCCACTTGCACATGGATGTTCAGATACATGCGCGAGTATAACAACCACTTGCTTTACGGACCATCAAAGGCCTCACCTGCTGCTTTGCATGCGAGGCAAATTTGATGGGAATGCACTAGAATTTCACAACTTTAAACTTAAACACACGCATGCTTGTCATTGTCCTTGTACTTTTCTGACATGATCTTTACATTCCAAACCCCCATTCCCCAGAGGTATTTAAATACCTTTCGTGCTCAGCTATTTACCTTGTTACCAGCGCTCTTTTTTGTCTTTGTCTTCTCTGGACGCATGGGTGTGAGTCTTTTGGTCAGAAGTTATGAAAAAGCCTCTAATTTGCTGGGTCAAATGAGAGCCCTTGAATGGATCCTGCATATTGACAAAACTCATAAAATGGGATGAAGTCAGTGTGATTACCCTAGAGAACAGAGGGGTTTTGTGCAAGCACTACACATGTTGAGGCTAACACCAGGACTGCCATGCATGCTAACACGAACACATGCCTGTGTGTGCATGTCGAGGAAAGGAAAGGGGGCAAATGTCAGCCATATGTCAGCTTGAATCCTTGGCGATGACTTTCACATGGCCAGTTATTGAAAGCTGTTGGGTGTAAAACTGCTGACCGTGTTGGCCCTGGGATTACAGAGTATTGAGCAGGTTGCTCAATGTTAAAGCCACAAGTCAAAAACAGCCACTTTGCTAACTGCTTGGATGCGTTAGCCTGGCTTACCTTAGATATCAAAAGTCTTAAAAACTCATCTTAAATGGAATTTGCTTGCTATTTCAGCTTATTTGCATTAAACCCAGTATCCAAATCATTAAAGCAGCTTTTTTTTCTCCCCGATCTGCCTCCAGAATCTCAGGTGGTGCACGTGCAGTTCCTCTTTTGCGCCCAGGGCTGGCGAAACTCCATTGGAGGGCTGTTCACTGCCAGGGAGATGAGCCAGACTTACTTCAGTGTCCTAAGACCACCTGGAATGGAAGGGAGTGCTCATTGGCTGCAGCCATCACCTGCAACCAGCAGCAAGGTAAGCACTGCTCAAGGCAAAGTAGTAGGTATGTAGTGAGGCCTGCTGGAACTCTCTGAACCTGATTGTGAATTAAAGAGCATCAAAGAACTTTGTCAACTCTAAAAATTCTCAAAGCGGGTATTTAGTTTTCCTTCCCTTTTAGCGGTGGTGTCACTCCCGGTACGGCTTGTGGGAGGCAGGTCAGGGTCGGAAGGAACTGTCGAGGTTTTCCATGCAGGTCAGTGGGGTTCCGTGTGTGATGACCAATGGGACGACAGTGATGCAGAGGTGGTGTGTCGACAACTGGGGCTGAGGTGAGTGAGTACAATCCACCACCCTGACACACATGTGAAGGTAATCCAAGTGTTTTTTTATATACAATACAACCAATACAGAGCTGTGAACAGAAGAAAAGGAGACCGAAGTGTGACAGAAAACTGGAGTAGGAAGCTGGGATGTGTTAATGTGGGTGTCCAGCCGTCGGTCTTTCCCTCTGTCTCCAAAAGTATGACAAGTATTCTTTCCATTTGGACACACACAGAGAGGAGCGAGCAGTAAAGAACATCTGGGGGTCAGATAGTGAATCAGCCTCATTGTTCCTGTGTGAATTCTAATACCACAGAGTTATGCATATTTAGCAACTCCCCACATGCTCCTGTGTACGTTTTTTTTTTCTTTTGTGTGTGCGTGTATGTCAGCGTGGTGTTTGTGTTGTAGAGTGGAATTATGTGCACACAGGCAGAGCCGAGCTATTTCCCTCAAATGGTTTAATTCCTTTTAGTTACCAAATACAGCATCCTTAAACGCAATTTGTGTTAGATAGAGCCAGGAAGTACATCTGTTGTCAATCGTGTCAGTATCCCTGCAAACCAAACCTTCAATTCTTTCTTGTTTTTCTCTTTTCATTGTAGTGGTGTGGCCAGGGCATGGGGCCAAGCACATTTTGGCAAGAGTTCAGGTCGTGTGTGGCTGGATGAGGTGCGTTGCACTGGCAATGAACTCACACTGGAGCAGTGCGCCAAAAGTGGCTGGGGTGAACACAATTGTCTACATTCAGAAGATGCAGGGGTGTCCTGCAGCCCTCTTACAGGTATTCCAACATCTGATTTATAAAATATACAAAAATAAATAAATAAATACACATGCTTTATTTGGCATATGAGCATTTTGGAGTCTTTCAAGGAATTAATCTATTTTTCTAGAATTTCATGTTGTGGAAGGGACTCAGTTCAGTTTAGTTTAGGAAATTCATTTTTAAAGGTACCTCTGGCATTAAAGCAATGTATGAAGAGATAAATAGCGAGGCAGACAAGTGGAGAGTGTGGCTTTTAAACGGGTTTCTTACTCATCAGATCTTAGCCATGCATTTCAAGCACATTGCATAGAGGCTGCATGGTTAAGACAGCAATGGAAGTGTTTATTCAAAATATTATTCTGAACACTTTCTTCACTCCAGGCCCCCTCTCTTTTATAAAAGTGGGACTTCTGTATTTATGAGTTATTGAACACATCTAAAAAGAGAAATACAAGTCAAAGATCCATAAGTGAATGATTCAAGGTGAAATTTCTGCCCTTTGTCTACTGCCAGAAATGGACAGGGTCTTTGATACTTACTTGAGATCTGCTCAATTATATTGAAAATAAGCAGCCTGTTGCTCATTCTATCCAAATTATGCAGGAACATTTCTGTAGTTGACAGTAAAAAGTAGCAAGAGCATGTTGGCGTTGTCTGGTGACCATGGAGGAAAGTCTTGAGGACAAGGCCCCGTTTGATTATGAGGGGTATTGTTTTCTGAATAGGAAGGTATTTTTGTAGTCACTGCAGTGAAGACAAATTTCTGTTACCGTTCGAACTAAGCCTTGACATTTTGTCTGGTTGTTTTTCTGTTTTCTTTCTCTAGATGGTACTGTCAGGTTAGCAGGGGGCACAGGCAGCACTGAGGGGCGTTTGGAAGTCTTCTATCGAGGTCAGTGGGGTACAGTGTGTGATGATGGCTGGACAGACACAAATACACTTGTGGTGTGCAGACAACTTGGTTACAGGTAAAGTGAACTTTTGCTAACACACAGGCACTGGCAAGACCTTCACATCTTCTGGATAACTTAAACTCTAATTGATGTGTGCATGTCTCCCTTTCAGATCAGGTGAGACTCTCCTCTCTGAAGGACTCGACATCACCCCAGTCCCACGCTTCGGGGTGGGGTCCGGTCCCATTCTTTTGGATGATGTGAGCTGCACAGGGAAGGAACCAAGCCTTTTGCTGTGCAACAAGAGGGAGTGGCTCCGTCATGACTGCACACACCATGAAGATGTTAACATTGCTTGCAGCCCTGAACGCATCGGAGAAGGCCTCCCAACCAGTAAGACAATGTTTTCTTGCTGTAAGAGGTTGTTTCTAGTATAGACATCATAAATGAATGAAAGAGTTATTGTGTTACCTCTGAGGTTTATCCATTTGCATTTGCTCAGACATTTGTATGCCAAATGTATGTGCCAACAAAGGCGGCCAATATCATTTGAGGGGAAAGTTGTAACATCGGTGCAGTAGCAAACTCAGGTCACACAATTAAAAGAAGTGAATCAACAACACAGCAATGCAATTCAGCGTGCCCAGAGGTCAAAGTAAAACATTTAAAAGGTATTTCTATCAGTCACTGCATTGATTATCATACACACACATTTCTTTCCAAGAGGAATCTCACCTCGTTTAGGGAACAGTTCTCCAGATTTATAGAAGAAATCCATCTGACTGAACAGATTCATTTGTGTGATCTAGAATGTTGTAATGCTCATCTAGATGAGCAACACGCTTTTTGTTTGGACAGTTTAACCTGCATATGGTTTAGTCGATAGCAAAGCCAAAGCCTATCATTATCCTATATTTCATCAACGTGAGGCCTCAAAAATTCTTTTGCAGAATCAGGTTATCTATAAATTTCAGGATTGAAATGACTAAGTTGTCTGATCACTGTTGCAGTTTAAATTGAATCTCAGATTTCTGTTTTTTACCTCTTTCTAGGTTACTAGCTTTACCATAAAACTTGCAGTGTTTGCCATCCAGGCCCCTGAACTCCAAAATAACTTGCCAAATAGATCAAGTCTTGCTAGTTGCTGTTATCTGTTTATTTGTAGCTCCTGAGACCAAGCATTATCCCAAAAGAGCTTAAGCAGATATTGCATCTTGAATTCATTATTCATGTCATTTTCAGTAGTAAATTGGGGTTTTATGAAAACTCAACCTTGTAAGGGAAGCACACGTTTTATAGACCATGAGGAAATGGGAACCATATGATGAAAGCCTCTGTTATTTTCTTTCGCTCTACTGAAACAGGAAATTATTTAAAATCTGTTTTTAAGATCGAAGCCAAATTCACCCTGCAGTCAGTTGTAGCTCATGTGAGGCGGCATTTTCTGGAGGACACATAGAGGATGATGATAGTCTTGCTAGGCCCAGCTGTTAGACAGCTTTGTAACTTGGCACTTTTGAAATTCTAAGACCAGTTGGAAAATTGCAAAAGTTTACATTTTGCTCTGTTGAACCTTTGAAGTATTCAAAGCACAGATTCAGAATGCAAAAAGAAGAAGTGGGAATAAGAAAAACAAACAAAAAAAAAAAGAAAATTGAGTAATTTACAACTTGACTAGTATCACAGCATAACCGCAGCAGATGAAGTGATCTAAAACCAAGAAAATCTCAAAGAGAAAAATGCATTTTCAAAAAATCAAACAAACAAACAAACAAAAACTGAGCTAAAAAGAAATGCATTGAAAATTAAAAAAATAAAAACTGAACTCTGCAGTCTGCAAAAAGTGGAACAATGCAAAACATAAACTGCGCAATTTCACAACTGGTCTTAAAAATTTGATCAGGTGTGTGTATGCAGGGATAAGTCAGTTATCTCTGTTGAGTGTCAAAGAAAAGATAGAGCTAGTCTTGAAGTGATTGCTAAATTTGGTTTGGGTCACTTACATTGTTTGGCATGAAGCTGAGGGTCACTCCCACCTCACACATTGGAATTATGCCATTACTGCCAAACATTCATGTGCTTTAGTGTGTGGCTTGTGTGTGTTTGTGTTACTATATGAGAGCAAATCCCTCCCTTTCCCTCAACATGCCACAAGCAGATTGGTTTATGTTGTTTTTGGAAAAGGGGATAAGCTGGGCCGGGCTTTGAATAACAATTTACTCTCCCTCCCCTGGTCTCTTGTGAATGACCGTTACATGGAGGATGCAACAGAGTGTGTGTTTCTGTGTGTGAGTTTGTGTGTGTTTATATGCTGAGAGCAGTATTAAACAGTTTGTTTTTCTAAGTGAGACAGAGATGAAGACAGCCCACACCATCAAACAAGTAAACATTCCCACAATTAACCATCCCTCTGCCTTGATCCGCCCCCCCATCCCACAATTATTACGTTCTGTGTGCGCACATAGTTTGAATGCCTGTCATTGAAGTCAGTACAGTCATAGTCACATATATGAGGTGTTACACATAAGCTGAAGCCAAGCCAAGAAATGCCACCACTCACTTTATCTTTATCCTGTAGATTTAGATCTACCCGTAGCTTGGTATGAATATAGTCTGGCCTTGAAACTGTCCACACATGGAAAAGACATTAGAATCTGCTTGACTGTTTTCTTCAGTCTAGCATGTGCATGTCTGTGCATTTATGTGAAGATAAATGATGATTGATTGCTCAAACCAAAATCCGCAACATCTTGGATTGACTCTGTAAGAGAGCATCATTCCAGAGACAAAGAGGCATAACGTAAGCGTAAAGGCAATGAAAATAAACAATCTTTATTGTATTGTCTTTTATAGTAGCATGAGTCTTATCAATATTCCCTCAGGGCATGTGAGTGGATGTCTGCACAAAATTGGTCAGGGTTCTCTCCTTTGAAAGGCTCATGTCTCAATCATGCCTCAATCATGCCTCACTCATGCCGTGTGGGCCTGACATGTTTGCCGGGTAGATCAGGTTTTCTCAGGAATGTGAGAGTAGTGTCTTTCAGTAACTTTAGACTGAGGGGTTTTGTGTAACTTCAGAGAACAGAAACAACTATGTGACAGCTGGGTGAGTCTGAGCCCGTGTCAACCATTTCTGTGTGTCATCTTCAGGTGTACCACTAAGGCTTGTGGGAGGAGAGAGCCCCAGGGAAGGCCGGGTGGAGCTCTATCTGTCGGGTCAATGGGGGACTGTGTGTGATGACGGGTGGACTGATCGTGACGCAGAGGTGGTTTGTCGACAGTTGGGATACAGGTTTGTGTGTTTTGGAATAAGACTCTGCAAAAAGAACAATGACTCACCCAGAGGCAAAACATGGCAAATGTTTTCCATGTGACAAGAGAAACTTATTTGAAAGAGATTATACAAATACTGAGTGAACGCTAGAGAATTTATAGCAGCGTTTAAGAAAATGTCCTGCATCTAGTATTTTTTAATCAACTTTTCAATTACCTGTAGTGAAACTTATTGTAAGAGTATTACAGGATGACACTGGACATCCCAAAATAACATTACTGAACTAGTAGAGTTTACTCAACCAACAGCCCCAAACTCCCAAGATTATCAATTTGCTTTTGAGGGCTTATAAGATCTGCATGTATTACCTTGAAAAAGTATAGGGCTTTGAAAACAACTGCAATCACTCAAAGAAAACATTTTGTCAAGATTCATCTCAAGCCAACTGTTTATGGATTAAGATACTGTGAAGAGTTTATTCATCTACCTCCTTAGCAGATATCAGTAATATTTTTTCAGAGTGACAACTGCACTTTCCAAGCGCACCTTTACCTGTTCTCTTCTTGTCAAAGTATTACATTATTGAGGAAGCAAGTGGTTAGGAAGATCTTCTCTCCTTAACATTGTTTTTTCACAAACAAGATTTTGCAGACTGTAATGAGATGGGGAAATACATCGGCTGTTAGACACAAATAAATTATAAAGCATAACTTAACCACAAATAACTTTGTAACTCTTATTCATTATCCACCAAAAGTATATTTAAGAGTTAAAGGTTATAATCCTAAGAAATGGCATTAGCACAAAATGTCTTATGTCTTCACATATTTAAAGGTGCTTTATAAGTCTGATCAATTATCAGTGTTTTTAGTATACGAGTCGGACGATTGGTTAAGAGTCTCTTAAAGTTCCTTTAAGTAACTTTTGAATGTCTAAGTTTTCTGCAGCTTGCAGTTTTTTTTCCAAGTTACTTTTTGGGGTTATCATGCCTTTTGCGTTATAGAGGTTGACAGTGGGCAGAGTCGGAAAGGGGGCAAGAATGGAGAGTGACGTGGGAAACACACCACAGGCTGGACTCGAGCCTTGGTCACCCGCTCGAGAGTGAACCTAATGGGGTGTGACCTAGACCGTGAGGCCATCTGTGCCCAAGAACTTGTATTTGTTATGGCAAAATTTGAAATGATGATTTGAAGCATGTGTATCTGAACATCTTAAATATTGACAGCCTTATTCTCATAACTCCTCCTTAACTTTTCTAGTACGTAGCGTTTCTTCAATAACAGGATTTTCAGATGCAGATAAAATCTCTGTTTTCTTGTAGCTTTGCAATGTGACAGCTTCATACTTCAAACTCTTCAGTGATTTCAAGCTACTTACTTTGTTTGCAACATCAATCAGCACTCCTCAGACTTGGCATCCACCCCACAGTGCCCATACTTCTGCTTTCAGAGTCTGTCTGTCATCTCTTCATCCCTCAATCTCTCTCTGTTTTCAGTTTGCACCTCATCATGCACATCTCGTGTTTCAAGCTGACCTACAACTGAAAACTTGCAGATCATGTAATCTTTCAAAATGTCTGTTTCATTAATCTACCCCTTAAAATAGTGCACTCTAGGGTGTGAGTACTTCTCATGAGCCCCTTGTGAGCTGCAAGTGCTGTTTATTATAGCTGTATGTTGTTCCTTTTAGTCGAGCCAAGACAAAGATTCAATTAAAGGGCAGGCCATTTGTGTAAATGACACATCCAGAGTCTCAGATATATCCAGGGGTGAATCAAACTGCATCACTTCATCTCTCTGTGTCTCATTATCTCCTCCTCCTAAAACACTGTCCTCGTTTTCAGAAACAATTGTGAAAGAATGGCCAGGGGAAACTATACCATAACAATCTTTCCTCAGTTTCCTTCACATCACTCCACAGTAAGAGATACTCATCCTTAGCCTCCAAATTTCAGTGACACATCTGTGTGTACATGAAAGCCACATCTGGAGTGCATCAGCACAAGAGTAAGCGTGTTGGAGGCATGTAAAAACCGTGTTAGGATCATCATTCTATCTCATACAGGGTGTGGTGAAAGGTCATTACATGCACAGCAGGCCCCCGAGGGTTAGAGGTCACAACAGGGGTGAGAAAAAAATACATACAGATGAACACACACTTTCACACCAATTGAAATCAAAGTCAGTAGATCAGCCTGGAGTCAATCTGAATTAGGATCTACATTCATCTTAATGGAACTGTTTCAGTTCATGTGACAAAAGTAAAACAAGGAAGGACTCTAGTGAGATCTTGTCAGAGAAATTTCCAATAGTCAAAGCTCTATGCTTCCTCGTTTATGGTTAATGAAAATCTTTTGGCTGCAATTTTTTCCTATTAGTCAAGAAATATTTGAAACAGATTCTTCAAGGTTAGATCTCCAAGAGGTTTTTAATTTAAACTCTGTAAATTAACACCACATAGGTTATTATTTCTGAGGGAGGAAAAACTGTTGTTTCTTCCTCTTTACCTCCAGCACAAAAAGAGGACTGAATTTCCAACTGAGCCTGTGTTTTGTGTAACCGCAAAAATAAGGCAAGTAGCTCACACTTACAACTTACTTACTCAGTTTCCACGTGAGAAGTGTTATCCGTGGCATGCTAAGCACAGCTCAGGGAGATATAGGAGGCAAAGATGACCAGCTAGATGTCTGAATAAGTGAAATGAGATTCCCTGTGGAAAAGTAAGAAAGCAATACCTGCCACTGACTAAACCCCAGAGATGCAACCTGAGATCTTGCAGGTCAGTTATCTATCACTCTTCATTAAAATCACAGTTACAGGCACAGATACACACATAGTGACCCATAGGATACTTGTGACTGTGTCAACACAGGGTGTAACTCATGCTAATCAAAGTTAGTGACACATTTGCCATCAGATTGTGAAAAAGGTTTGACCTGATTTGCGTCACAGTAAGAGAATGTCATACCATATCATCTTCACTGACACCCTACCGCTGCTCCTATATGTTTATGCACACACATAGACAGAGTGAGCTGCTAAGCATTTAGCGCTTGTTTTGTTTGTTTGGAATAAAAGTGTAGATAATATAGAAAACATACATGGTGTTGCTCAAAATAGAACAAAGAAGAGGTTTTTTTTTGGAACTTAATTTTTCTTCTGTTTCATCATCAACAACAGTACAATATGATTTGTTGTCACCTAAAAAGTTACATTTTGATATTAAACTAAAATAAATAAATGAAAAAAGGTAAAAATCAGGCCAAAAGATCCACTCCAAAAATCTACTTATAAAGAATGCATCATATGGAAACAAGAGCATAAATGTTTATAAGATAAGTAGATGGATAAAAAAAAAACAATAGTAAAGACTGATCATGTAAAATAAATCTATTTCACAAAGAAGGGTTTTGAAGATCTCGTAAAAACAAAACAGAATACACTCAATGCTGCTGTTTGTCTTCTAACTGTCAGTGGAAGTTTTGAATTTATCTTAAACATCTGGTTCAACCTTGGAGGTTCTCAGTGTTTTAAGATTGTGGCTAAATGTCTCTCAAGTCAGCAGCACATTTTCCAAGTAAAAGAAAACTGAACATTTGGTGTCTTTGCCGATTAACATTAACATTTAGATTCAGATTTCCCTTTTCTTCTTGCTTTATTTGCCTCTGAGTTTATTTTATTTCTTGAAATTCAGTAATATTTTATATGCACTGGCTAATTAAACCTCTTTACTTGAAAGTTCCAACATGTTCACAATTACAGTTCATTCAGAAATAACTTATCTGTATTCTGTCTCCTCTCATTTTTCCTTCATCAGCGGAGTAGCAAAGGCCCGTGTTATGGCCTACTTTGGGGAGGGGACGGGGCCCATCCATGTTGATAACGTGAAGTGCAGTGGTGAGGAGCGCTCAATAGCAGACTGCATCAAACAGGCACCTGGCACACACAACTGTCGCCATAGTGAGGACGCCGGGGTCATCTGTGACTATGGTGAATTGCAACCCAGCTACAATGAGGTCAAGGGTCGCACAGGTCTGTTTCTTTATGTTTCTTTGAGAAAGAGCAGGCAGAGCTTCTCTGATTTTTCCTATAGCCTGCATGACACAAGAGCATGTTTAGTAAACATTTCACTCTGATATACACACTGAGAAATGAATGAAAAGTCAAGATGAAAGGAGGCAAGATTCAGAGAGGACAGCAGGATGGATTTAAGTGTGAATGTGGATTTGTATGTGAGTATATATATATCCAGATGGTAAAATGAGGGAGTGATGTTATTGCTTCACCCTGTCTGTCACACATCACGTCAGACTCACACCAGGCTATCAGTTACCTGCACATATGCTAGTACTCCCATTTCTTGTATGCACACACTGTTGAAGTCAAACCCAGGCAGGAGGGTGCTTCATCTCCTAAGTATGATAAATTACGTCTTCTGAAAAAGTACTTAACCTCGGTTTATAGATTTTATCTCACACACACACATGCACGCACACACAATGGAAAACCTCTCTCATTTAGTTTATTTACATTATTTGAAGGATGAATCCCAAGCTTTTGCTGTTCAGGCAATCTCAAATATTTAATAAAAGCAGCATCTGAGCCTAAATGTGTGGTTTAGCAATCATCTCCCTCCCACGCTCCCTCACATATACACACCCAACAGTTCCTCTTTTGTCTCTGTCAGATCCTGCCAGCTCAATTTGTGGTCTGCGGCTCAAGCACACTCGCCAGCGCCGAATCATAGGAGGAGAAAACTCTCTGAGGTAAGATGTGGAGGACAGCAGGGATTAATAAAAGCACAGAGAACGCCTGCCAGAGACACATAGAATAAAGAGAGTTGGAAGCATTTTCAAGTCACCAAGTCTCAGATTGAAAACATCTGATCTGAGGCTGTAGGCAAAGAGTTGTATTTACTTACAAACATTAATGTGAGCTATTTTTGGAAAGTGGAGGCATGCAAATGAGGAGGAATGTGAGCTTGTAATCTCTGTGTGTCTGTGAGGATGATTTACAAGAAAGAGGTGTACACGTAAGGCTCTGTGGAATCAAACAAGAAAATCCTGTGATGACGACTTTGTGTTTGTGTGTGAGAGGGTGAGCATGCAAAAAAAGAAGAGGTTTGGATAAACAGGGTAAAGACAAACTTTATGGGTATTTTTTTGTGTAGCAAAGTATTTGAAAATCAAACCAAGTTGTATTTAGTCAAAATAAGCCTGTATTTGTGTATACATGTCAACACGACATCCTGTGTATCAACACTTCGGCGTTTAAACAAGTTTTGGTAATGATGCTATATTAGTAATGTTTTATGACCTCATACAAATCATGTTTGATAAAATATATTGCTATATTTGGTATATTGGTACATTGCTTTGAGTGTTCCCTCTTTGAGTCTCTGTTGTTTTTGGTCAAGGTATTATGCCCACATAAAAAAAACACTTTACAATAAAACAATAAAATGTCACTTCTCAAAGGGAACTTAATTTCCCCCAGTGAAAATGCCGAGTTCTTCATCTTTATTGTTTTTATGAAGTCACCTGTGTTCTCATAACGTTGCTTGTGTGTGTTCATATTTGTAGAGGGGGTTGGCCATGGCAAGCAGCAATACGTTTAAGGGGATCTCGAGGAGACGGCCGTTTGGTTTGTGGAGCAACTGTAATTGACACCTGCTGGGTCCTCACCTCTGCGCACTGCTTCAAGAGGTCAAACATACACACTCAGCACATATGAACATTCTGTATCTTGAATGTTTACTGGATTAGCAGCAATTCAAGTTTGAAGTTATTTTCCTTCTTGGAAAGTTCTTACATATATATGCATATATATATATGTGAGTCTGCCAGTAATAGAGCTGCGCCCAAGCTACGTATCGTATTTACTTCCTTGTAACATTCAAGTCTGTCAAGCATGTGAGTACAAACCATGAGAGGAGCTGTAGTTTGGCTGAGGTGCACATGGCAGGGAGATTGACAGATTTATTCCATCTCAGTTTCATCTGGCCTGAGGGCCTCCACATGGCATCACCATCAAGGAATGAGCAGGGAGGGCAAAAGTTAAAACGAAAAAGTAAAGGAAATCAACAGAGAAGATTATGAAGACCCAAGGATTCAAAGGCATCAGCTTTAGTGTCTGTGTCTGATAAATGTGAGGTTCTAATCAGATGTCATGTATAGGATTTGATTATGTCATTGGGTATCAGTCATAATGTTTGGGTTTGGTAGGAAAACCAGACCTTTTAACACACTGGAGCAGCACCAGTCCTATTCATTCTCAATTTTCAACAATTAAAAGAGGAAGAGCTCAGTCACCAATTCCTTCCCTGTGCCATTTCTCCTGCCATTCCCAGGCCTTTTTCACTGCCAAAATACAGGAACCTCCTGTTCTTTGAATGATTTACAGGAAACACACATCCGTGCTTTGCTACAAATGAAGGCTCCTCAGGGTGTAGCAATCAGGACTTTTCAAACCGACTAATTCAAACAGCATGATCAGATCTCTGCTATATCGTAGTTTCATGTAAGAATTGGGCCCCTGATCTGGCCTGAGAAAGAAGCACTGGAGAAAAACAAAAAGGACAAAAATGCCAAGTTTCTTCTGTGGCTTATTAAACAGGGTCTACAGGCTGGCCTGTTATATCTCATTACCAACACTGGCCTCTACACAATCTCTATGCTTTTAAATAATTGACGCTTTAAAAAAAAAAAAAAAAACAATTCTAATTATACCACTGATTAAAATTAAATTGTTCATACACATTTTACTGAAGTGTAAAAACCAAATGTTATGTTTCTTTGAGGAAACTTGTTCAATAGAAGAAATGTGGTGTCCCTTGTGAGATTAGGTCTAGTAGATCTGAACCATTACTAGCCACGATGAGTCATTTAGAGTCACAGAACAGGCTTTATAACCATTAGAATAGTTGTCATAAAATAAACTGTTTAATAACCTGTCATAAAGCTATGCCTTGCAGAGTTAATGAAACAACAGGCTTATTCAAACAGAGTAAGTGTATGTTGATAGATGCACAACTTGATCCCTCAGGCATTGCATTTTATGTATTATGTGCAGTTGATGCTTTAAGATAGCTTGTGAATGTATTAGTCACTGATAAATTGATGACATTAATAGAACAGAAACATGTGTTGACAGCTAAAGATTTGTGCATGATTTGTACACACATGAAGCACAACATTTCCCTGCTGTAACAGTCAGTTGTTTGTTATTAGTGCTTTTTGCTGTCTATAAAATCAAACACATTATAGACAGGCATGAAAGGTCACCCTATGCGCTTTCATAGCTCGCCTGGTCAGATATCAGTCCTCCGAGCTCCAGACTGTTAGCCTCAGCTATGACAGCTTTGAAAAGTAATTTGCTGCATGCTGCCAGAGCATGAGACCAAGATAGGGACTTCCGACTGCACAGTGTCACCTTTCATTTGTGGTAACCAAAATAGTGTGATACACAGACACACTTACACTCACAGTTACAAACAAATGAATAAACATATGCAGAGTAATATGATCAGAAAATACATGTTGGCGTACCTTCTTCAGTTTGTTCTAATTTGTGCTGATAGTTTCAGCACTCCATGCGAAGAAATAGTACACCTCCAAGTAACATTATCAAATTACGTTATTGCTTGTATGTCAATTTCCGATTAGGAGGCTCATCAAAACTGACCCGAGGTCACTGGTCACATGCTTGTCATAAACCTATTTATACTTCAGAGCTCTAGTAGTCACACAGCTCCAGCAGGTTTTTGACTCTTGTAAGCAACAACAGCAGTAAGTGGAAGGTAATGTAGGTGTCTGATCATACAGGATCAGGCCAGCAACCATCAATGAGTTTGTGATGAAGCTTTGATTCTGTCTTGCACTTTGTGAGCCCCATGTGTTGATCGGTATGTACTGTACTTGGATGACTAATGAGTAGTGTCTCTGCTGTGCCAGGAAGCCGTAACACTCAGGTCAGGAGATCTTTCCGGAAACACTCTACAACTTGTAACTGGACACAGGGACTTGGCTCGATCCAAAGGCCTCCTTCTTTCACTCCTCTCCACTGCCTTCCCTTCTCTTCTTTTCTCTTCTGTCAAGCTTACTTCATCCTGTTTTTTGTCCCTGACTTACCCTGCTGCTCTGAGTCCTCTTCTCTTTCCCATTTAACTGCTGGATGGACATGCTGGGGCTTAAATAGTCCTCTCAGGAGAAATTCAAACACAAAATGCCTGTATTTAAATTCAACATGTAAAAGAGCAGATTTAATGACTGCATATGTTCAATGTAAAACAATGGTATTTTTCAGCTACAGAAGAACTATGGCAGATGTAACTACCTCTGAGCCTTTGGTTTTATTGCACATTTTTTGGACCAGTTTTATGGCTCACACCCTGTGTCTCTCTGAAGGTACGGAAACAGCACCAAGCAGTATAAAGTGAGAGTGGGGGACTACCACTCCCTGGTTCCTGAAGAGTATGAAGAAGAGTACGCAGTCGACCAGATTGTCCTCCACCCAAGTTACCACTCTCAGAGCAACGATTATGATCTGGCCTTAGTCCGTCTGTCACCAGGGGCAGTGGGTCACATGGCGGGGGAGTGTGTGTCGTTCAGCCGATATGTTCTTCCTGCTTGTCTGCCAATGAAGAAAGAGAGAGTGCTCAAACAAGCCAGCAACTGTCACATCACCGGCTGGGGTGACACAGGTGGGGGTGTGTTTATATCAAAGTAGGTAGAGTTTGGAAATGGTGACCTTTTATATAGAATTTTTATAGTTTTTTTTTAAAGATATCTGCTTTAACTTCAATGTGAACACACACAATCTAAGAAATAGGTTTTGATTTACTTTTTCTGAACTGATCATCAACTAAAAAAAGTTATAAAATCCTAAAAGTTTATCAAGTCAAAACTGATGAAAAACAAAGCATGTTAAAATCCTTTGACTACCAACTGAAAGCTGACAATATAATTCAACCACTTAGTTGAAAATAAAATTTGAAAGTATCAAAAAATTCACAACAGTAGTTACGTTATATTGATTTTTGAGTTTAAACTGAAAATGGAAAAGAATTTTCCACCAGTGACTTCATTTGCCTTACATAACTGTCTTCATACATCTGTTAGTGATCTATAAGTCACATACTAATGTCACTAATCACAGCAACACAGTCAAAAAGGGCTGGTAAAGGTCACAGTACACTCTTGCGCAAAAACTTGTTCTCCCCTCTGAGTGGTCGTTCAGTCTCTTTCCCTTTATATCTTTGTGTTACTTCTCCAAGTGTTTTGACGACAGTAACTTTTAAGAGCATGTGTGATGATGAGGAAAGCTATTTAATTTAGAGTGAGAAGTCTGGTGTGTACAGCTGTTTGCTTTTGGCTGTCTGCCAGTCTGACGACACACAGAGACAGACGTGAGCAAGTAGTGCACAAAAGCTGTCATGCACAGCCAACGACAAAGCGTAGCTCTGCAGAGGGACAGACGCTTTTCACGTGTCTTGTGTCTTCTTTTCAAAGATGGAGTGGAAAAACCCTTGTACGTGATCTATGAGATTTGCAAGACAAGTTTAAATAATCTTCTATTTAGAGCCCTCTCAAAGGGAAAACTGCATCGAAAGGCTTGTTATGATTCATGTTTAGAAGTTTGAGTCAATCTGAGAATTGATTTAAGAAAAAGCTGTCAATCAGTTTGTGGTGACACACATTGTCAACCTTTAATGGCACTCTGCTCTCCCCTCTTATTCAGGTCGCTCATACTCAAAGACCCTACAGCAGGCCCCCCTGTCTTTACTCCCACGTCGTCATTGCCAGGAACATTTCCACGGTGCTTTCACCAGCCGCATGCTCTGCGCTGGCAGCATCCAGCCGGAGAGGCGCGTGGACAGTTGTCGTGGAGACAGCGGAGGTCCGTTGGTTTGTGAGCGTCTGGGAGGGGGTTGGGTTGTTTATGGGGTCACGTCCTGGGGCCATGCATGTCGGACGCAACAGTCCCCTGGTGTCTATACAAAAGTCTCTGCCTTTAGTCCCTGGATACACAAGGTGATTGGACGAGATACCAGAAAAAGGAGAGACAGTGAAAGGTGAAGTACAAGCTACAGCTTAAACGAAAACACTATTTATAAGTTGCTTGACATTTTGTATCGAACTGTCTGATAAATCAGTCAGACAGCAAAACAAGGCAGCTCTTAACTTTTCTCCCTTATTTTGTGAAGAAAGGTAGGCATTTCTTTTCCTTCATGTGTTTAAAGCACTTATCAAATCCTCTTACCTTTTGAGCTGCAAGATTTTGATGATGTTAAATCTTAACCTAAGAAACTGTTGTAACTTGAGTGACTTTATTTGGTGAGGAATGGACATGAAACTCAGTCTTTTTTTCTCTCTTTTATTGCTTCTTTTTTTGTTTATAAAGTTTTCATCTAATTTATGATATGAAACATGGGAATGAACTTCCTGAAAGGGGGACCACAGTGTTAAAACAGTATTGCATGCACGCCTGCTTTTACAGTATTGGCATAATATGAATACACAGACTTGCACAAAGAAACTGTCTGTGAACTTAATGCATGGTATCCAGTGTTTTTGTGCCAAATGTTATAGCCATACTAAACTTTGGCAGAGTGAAATATGTTCTTAAACCTCTTTTTATTTTAGTTTAAATAATGTTTCTCTATGCTGATTCTTGGCCCACTTTGTAAAAAGCAGGTCACATGTCTTAGTTGTATCACTCAGGTGTTTATAACGTGTATTCAATAAATACTTCTCAGTGCCGCTCGACATTTGCAGAACAAAGACTAAAACTGTTTTGGATCAAAGCACAAGACAGCATCTCTGTGAGTTGACTCATTGTTCCAGCACCTAATGGCATGTGTTTGTTCCCTGGTGGGATGGTTGAGTGTTGTCGAAGGAGACAATCTGTTACACTTGAAAAAACTTTGCCACCACTCTGCTCTCTTACTTGCTGTCAACTGACTGTGTAATGTTTGAATGTACGCTGACATTTCTTAAGTAACATTGATTTTATAAAAAAAAAAAAAAAATCAACAACACTGAAACTGATTAGTGTGTTTTCTTACATTCATCCCATCTCTATGAATAGCGTCATAGTCTCTTCAAGTAATACCAGTTTGTGACTGTATTTCTCAATGTGTTATCTAAGTGTTTTTTCCATTCCCACACTGCAGGAACATGACAGCAGATGGGACTGACAGAGGTATTTCAGGCTCATTTCTGACTGCAAACTGTAAAAGTGAGCACCACCGTGTTAGACAATGTGTTTGCACACAAACCCACACACACTGCCGTGTCACTGTCCATGAGTGGCGGTCATTTTCTCAGTTGTCCTCATTTACTCAGCAAACAGCCTGTTGACTCGTCACTCGTTTGAAAACTGAGACAAGTAGTTTCAACACAGAGCTGCATGGAATCAGTGCAGAACCTGTTCAAGATCTTTTTTGTCCACATTTCTCACATTTTTGGAACAGGGATCTTTTTTTTGAGAGGAAATGGTAAAATCTTTTCTCTTTTATCAAATTCTTTATTAGAAATAAATGCATATTACAGTCCTCGATCCTGTATTAAATCATTTATAGCTGCAACCTTGCAGCAGAAGTTGTTTAAATTTCAAGCATAAGACAATCTTTTTCACCTTATACTCACTTTCTGTCACCTTCGATTATATATAATCCCTTGTAATGTTTTTTTGTCAAAAAGATTTTAAAATCAAATGAGATAAACTGCATTTCAAAACAATAGGTTCAGTGGTGTTGTATCGTAAGATGAGATCATGGATTTTCTTGGTCTGATGTCAGAGAAGCACTGACTGATTTTGAACGTAATTTTTAAATTTTTCAATTCTTATATAGCACAGAAATTGTATTAACATGTCTGTATTACTGTTTTTACTTTTTCCCCAATTTGAAGTTTCACAGCAGTTTGAAATTTGAAAATCTACAAACAATTTTCACAATGTTCTTCATGAAAGGTTTGCTGCACTTTCATGAAGACTTAGTCAGGTTATATAAAGTATATGGTAGATTCCATGCAACAGCTCATAGCCAGACCCCAGTTGTGCAAGAGCACCCTACTGTGGCCATTCTGCAGATCTGTAAAGCTCAAGAACTATCAGTGAATATGACCCCCCACACACACACACAAATGACACTATGAAACAAGTCAAAAACAGCTTCCCTGTGAATTACATTGCATTGTTTTTAGGTTGATTTGGGTGATAACTGACTGTATATGTAATTTTTTTATACATCTAGCTGTTTTCATTTGTCAGCCAGTTCTGCTACATGTAATTTACCAAAATGAAAATTTTAGAAATACTGTTTTTTAAAATTAATTCATAATTTAATGTCTTTGCAAAGTATTTTTAATTGTGCATTACTTTTTTTTATTGCAGCTAAACCTTCTGCTTTGTACTAACGGGTTTATATCGAGTGTCGCAAGAGGTGATACTGAACAGAAGGTCTCATTATCCACAGATAATTTATTCCTACTCATATCTGTTTCCATCTCTTTAACTCTGGCAGCACTTGGGAAATCCAGTTGGGAAAGATCTGAGGACGATGATTAGACCTGAATGAGAGGGATCTCATGCAAATCAAATTAGCTACTAGTAGCTCCCTCCCAAACCAGCTGCTTTTGGGGGTCTATAGATTTGGGATTTGTATTTCTTTCAGACTGATAACATCTAAATTGGCATCCATTGAGAGTAAACTATCTGGAGCATGGCCCTCCTATGAATTCTTATCTTTGAGATCAACAGTCATTGAAAAAGATACAACAGCTGTGCTTGCATATTTGATTATTCAATACATATTTCTGTCAAAGGCAGAACTTCTTATGAAATTTAGTCACTTTATTACTAAACCAGACATTTTCAGAAGACCAGAAAACCATCACAGCTTTGTAGAAGCATTCTAGAAAGGCTTGTTTTTTCAACAAAAGAGTCTGTTGGCTTAAATACTGCTTTTACTGCCAACGCCCAACCCTGTGGACACAGCATTGATCAGAATCTGCCATCAAGGAGCATAGCTGAAATACCTGAAGTTACACACAGTTTTCTACCACTTAACTAAGACAATAGGCTTGTGCGGGAATGGAGCTTCTGATCGTAGAGATGATCACTATTGTGAGGCCACACTGCTTATTTTTTATCTTTTGAAAATCTCTCAAAAGCTTTTTCCTCGAGTAAACAGGTTGATATTTTTCAATAAAGATGTCCTCTATTGTAAACTATTTGTGCTGAACATGTCCTGCATTCCTGCCTTACTGGTATTTTGTCAAATTTGATTTATCTCTGGTCTGTACAACCCTTGACTCTGAGCAGGGGTGTTAAGACAATCAAGGTTTAAATCATGCAGTGACTGTCTTCTGTCACTCTGTCTCTTAAAGTTGCATCCCATTTTTTGGTTATCTAAAAGCCTTGAATCAAAGTTGCTGTTTATTACAAGCATTGTGCTTTTTTATGTTCAATTTAAAGAATAGTTTGGCAACAAACTCTTTAGACAACCTATCCTGTTGTATATTCAAACACTTCCCATGTATAACAATGAGCTTATACGTAAAGGTTTGCAGATTTTCAAATGGGACTTGAATTTATAGTTAGGCACTCAAATGTTTGTTGAAACAAAGTTAAGAGCTGCTATTATTCCTGCTGTAGATAAATGTAATTCAACTTCTCATTAATAGTCTTCTTTGAATGTGGGAAAAAAGCTCAGAAGACTGAAAAGAAGCTGTGAAGCTAATTTTAGGCCTCACCGGTCTGACAGATAAGTGTCCCTCATCCCTACTTTAGTTGTCTGGTCATGTCGTCAAACAGCATTGCCCATCTGTTACTGACTCACATGATATTGTGTGCTCTGCGCTTCTTCCTTTGTTAAGCATAATAGTGAAATATCTTTGCTATTCAAATTGTGCAGGGGGAAGACTGCATGACCTGACAGACATATATTCTTCACACTTCTATTTGTCAAGTGTGACATTTAACACCTCACCTCAGAAAACAAGGGACTCATTGTTACAAAGAATATGTGACTTGTACAGGTGTGTTCTGACACAGTACGAAACATCTCTTGGCATTAAAGGACAATGAAAAAAGAAAACCCATCTCATGTAGTCAGTCATCTTCATTTCTTTAATTTTGGTTTCTGTGTTTGACATTTAGGGTTTTTTGCATTCAAATTGAAGCTTAACAAAGTAGGCCACTAGTTTTAGAAAGAATAAAAAGAAGGTTGAGATTTTAATGAGACATTGATGAAATCAAAATTGCCTGTGGTTACAGTAGCTACTTAAAGGGTCTTAGATTAAGTGTCATATCCATTAGGCTCATTTGGTCAGTTTTCATCCCACAGACGCGAGTCTCCTCAGTCCTTCGCTCTGAAATCACGAGCACCCATGCTCCGCTTCACGGACATGGTGTTCTTCTGCATGGCTTGTCACAGGAAAATAATGAGTGGGCAAATGCATCTTGCTTCACTGACTCATTTCCAATCTATACTTTCCAAATGAAAGCCCAAAGTGACGTCTCTAAGGGTGATATATCTAGGAGAAACTAGCTTCAGTTTAAAAGATAACAAAAAAAAGAAGAAGAAAAAAAACAATAAGAATTTATGATGGAAAGTAACAGCCTGTCACTCACCCTGAGTCTAAGCACCTTTTCTCCATGCTGATTCACTCCCATTGTGACAAAGAAACCACACTGAGAGAAAGAAAATCAAAATCACACAGGGTGCCATTTTCCTTTTTTTGTCTTGGAAAAATATGAAATGGAACTTAGTGCAAAGTCATCTTCATGGAAACCAGGCACAGCTGACCAGCGCTGCTCTGGCATTTAAAACTAAAGATGAAAACACTAAACACAGTAAGAACCATCAGAGTCTCTTCAGATCTGGGGTTTACCACTGCCTAGGATAGGGTTTAGGTATCAAAGAATCACAAAGATGCTTCTTTTCTACCACAGCTCTCTTCATCAGGTTCATCTTTTACAGTCCTGATTTTCTTGAAGCTGTATTTGAAGCCCGAACATTTCACTCCATTCGACTGTCTGCTTGTCGGTTGAAAAGTCCAGTTTGGCCAGTATCTTTGCGCTCACATGACCTGTACTTTTCCAGCAGTGTCACAGCTCCTAAGTGAGGCAAGGCACCCTGTCCTTGCCATCACCTCAAGGTTCACTGACAGGGCGCAGACAGTGCATCTGAAGGTCAGGTGCTGCTCCTGGTTTCTTCCTGGTTGTGAACCACTTGACCTTTAACCTCTGTTCATGGACGCAAAGGTTATCTAACCTTCAGAAAGGGGTCAAGGGGAAGATTGGGGTAGAGAGAGAAAAACAGGGGGGAGGGGTAAAGAGAAAGGAAAAGTAATTTAATTCCATTCTGTTTATTTATTGATTCAAATGTCAGCCACATAAAATGAAAGAAACCACACTGTGATGGCTGTGAATGGGTTGGAAAACCATCGCAGACTTGTGAAGTGGCTCCCTCTGATGCATTGAAAGTGAGTAGCACAAACAAACCCTGAGACAAAAAGGCAAACATGATGGAGCACTTAGCAATGAAGAGGCCTCTGCAGAGATCAAAGGGAGGAACAGCAAAGCCTCACTTGAGTGTATTATTTAAAAACCTTAAAAAGTACTTTGAGCATGTTCAGGACATACCTCACTTTTCCTTTAAGCCAACAGGGGGGATCTTCTAACTCCATTTAGGAAGAGCACTTTTGGACAGCAATAAGTTTCAGTACGCGCAATACAAAACTGGAATTCACTGCCAAACACTGTCAAAGATATTTACATCTACTCCACCTTTACAAAACCTTGTAGAGAACTACAGTTGTACACATTAACCCAATCAAATAGTGTTGGAGTGTGTGTTCGATGTGATTGCTGCTGCCTGCCTTAATTTTGCCTTCACTTTATGCCTTGTATGCTCTTTAAATGTGACCTCAATGATTATTCTTGTCCCCTGTTATCCCAGTATTGTCTCTATTGCATGTTTCTTTTCCTTGTGATTAAGCCTGCTGTAAAAAAAAATTAATTTTTTTTTCACTGTATTTTGAATCTTAATGACTGTGTTTTAGGTTTCCTACTATCAATTGGCTGGGGACCTTAGCTGGAAATTAGCCATAAAGGCTAAAGCTGCATCTTTACTGAATAGTAATTAAATAGTTAAAGGAGACTGTTCACAAAATTATGAACTAAACTTAACTGAACTGAATATGTTTCCCTTCGTATTGTCCGGTGATACTTTAAAAAAATAGGCTGTGTTGCTGAATCTATGGTTTGTCCTGGGTCTAAACAGTCCTCACAGCAAACTCTTTATTTTAGGAACCTTTGATAAGCAATAGAGCATAGTCCAGTTTGGGTTATTCCCATAAAAAGAAAAAAAAAAATTTAAACTTATCTTTCTGGTTGACTACAAGGGTGAAGAGTTATTTTAAATGGACAGTGTATGTTTACTGATCAGTATCTAAAAGCATTTTAATCAAAATGTAGCTACTGGATTTGCCACATTCTCGGGTTACAAGCTTCGCTGATCATATCTTGAGCCAGTTTTACAAGTGCAACCTGTGGTTTAGATCAAATCAATGCTGGATGAATTTCCTTTGTTTACTCTAAAGACAATGGATGGAAAAATAGAGGCTCTTTTGGACAAAACATTTTGTTGACAGAGCTGACTTGTTAAATAGCTTGTCTTTTTTCTCCCCCTGTTAAATGTCTGCTTCCAAGAATAACTGGGGAACTGGATTTTTTTTTTACTTTTTCAAAAAATAGATGCAATGCAAAAACAAAAAGACACAAAAACAAACAAACAAACCATAACTCCTGTAGTTTAAAATTTTACATCACACATTTATCCAGCTCTCTAAAATATTTGATTCTGATAGGTCAAACCCAGCAACAAAGGTGACAGCTTATTGATATAAGGAAAGAAACCTATCATGTTTTGTCTCTGTTGGTTTGCAATTTAGTAAAAAATTAAATAAGCAAAAAGGTTTGTTTGAGTTAGAGATCTAAAATAGTCAACACATATCACAATTGTACCAAAGGTCAATCACAAACAGAGAGAAATTGTTCCCTGTTGGGACTTCAATTTTCATAACCACCTATTCCCTCTATGATAAACCTTACACTGATCTATGACAGCGGAGAGATGATCATTTTACTTACTTACTCTGGTTCAGATCACTTCTTTGGATCAATTCATGAATACTACTTAACTTAATTTCCAAAACAATGGAAAAGTTGCTGTCTTTTACTGTCTGATGGCGTGTGTTAGTTTAGAAAAACTACCACTTGTGTGTGGAATAAATGTCCTAGAGTTTAGTGCTGCTGACCTTCTGTAGCTCCTCTCTCAGCCAGGAGGGAAGGGGCTGTCCGAGACGATGCAGCAGCTTTGACAGCTCCACGTTGTGTTCCCTGTAGTACCTGGAGAGATATGCATGTGCCTAAAAAGAGAAGAGGGGAATAAAGGTAAGCATTGTTGGATAAAACAGTATGAACTGTTATAGATATAAATTGGGAAATATAGAAGATGGGGAGAGAAAAAAAAGATTATTAGGGAAGGAATTTAAGTTGGTGAGTTGGGAGATAGGTAAGAAAAAAGGCACAAATGAGAAAAAATGAATATAGGGGGATACCAGAGGCAGATAAAGGTTTTATATTTAGAGGACAAATAAGCAAGACAGCATGAGATTACAGGGACAAAAGTGGAGATGGATTAATGATGTGTCACCATCTTTAGATTATTTTATTTCTTCACAACAGGACTTTTAGGTCACTAAGTGCAGGGTTGTGTGAGCTGAGCTCAGAAAAGAGGGGTCAGAGAGAAAAGGAGAAAATTACATGAAGGATGCATGAGATCCATTATCTCTCTCTCCTATGTGCATCCTTCATCTCTGCCTTTCCTGTCGTCTCTCCCTGGTTTTTCTCTCCATCTCCTCCCCCCTCATCCCTTCTCTCTCCGCCTGTCCCTCTGGTGAAAACTCAAATACAGCTTAATTACAGGTGACACTGCGGCACAGCCATTAGCCATGTGTGAGCACATGTAGGGAGACAGAGTGTCTCCATGTGTGTTTGTCTTCATGTAAGAGCAAACGAGTGATTCATTGTGTGCGCTCTCCTCTGTGGAATCAGTAGCCAGGACAAAGATATATGGATTGAATTTTCTCCCTCCATCCTAACCCCTCTCTATCCTCTCTCACTATCTCTCTCTCTCTCGCGGGTGTTGTGTCACTATTGAGTCCTCGTAATTAGGTTGTAACTTTCTGGCTGAATCTGATTGGCTGACAGTTTCCACCCCAACACTGAGTCCTGTGGGAAATTTTGCCACAGCAATAGAAGGTTCTGTGGGCTGTCACTGTCAGTCAGACGGCTGCTTTTTCCTTATTATTTGTCTCTTTTCTCCCACATTTTTCACATATATCATTTTCATTCCAGCAGAGCAAAAATCTGTTATAATTAAAGCGAGGGAGCTTACCTCGGGCTCCATAGGAGGGTACTTTCTCCCTTTGCTCTTCCCTAAACATTTGGTTTTTCCTCCTTCGAGGAGCTGGCACCAAAAGCCCTTTTGAGGGTCAAACCTAGGGGAAGAGAAAGAGGGAGGGGAAACAGAAAGGAAAGAGAAGAGGGAGATATTTCAGATGGAAAAACTCAAAAAAGAGGTTAGTTCAGAAAATAACGCAGTGTATCTTCTTTGAGGGAATAACAGTTGAAAAAATGCGGCTATTTTACACTCACTCAGACTCACAAAACTGTCAGTACAGATTCAGCACACTCTCTGTCTATCTCCTACTCCGTTGCTATCGGTGTCTCTGCAACTGACACACTGTCTCCTCTCATCTCTTTCTGCCTCTATCGCTCCCCTTCTTGCACGTTTCTCCTCAATTGCTCTTTCTGGCTCTCTGTATCCATCGCATTTTTTGGATTTTTCCTCTTGTATACAATTCTTACTCACAGTTTTGTAAAGGTGATTTCTTTTACAATGTTTTGATTTTGTATAGGTTTGAAGCCTCCTGGTATCACAGTGGTGTGACAATGTGAAAAATATTGCATCTGATATAAAAAATCTTTTGTTTTTTCTCCAGCTTTTTTCACTGAAAGTCTCAGTGTCTCCTTTGTAAAATTGTAATAGAGGAAGCCATTGTGAAATATAGACCACACTCCTTTGAAAGGCGGATTTTTATTGTCATTATTTCTGTGGGTACAGGTCAATGAACAGATTGAACTTTTATTAAAATTTCATGATTGGTAACAACAGACAGGAAACACATGGCATCAAAAAAGAGGAAGTAAGGAATCATGGGGGTGTTAAATAACAAGGTGTTTACTCATGTGCATATGAACAAGTGTCCATCCACCCCTCTAACCCTCCTTTGAGTATGTGCACTTTTATGCATGTGCATATACTAGGACTGACCAATTTGCAAAAATGATCGAAGTGCAATTATTTTTCCCTATATTGCAATTGAGATTTATTGTGTGATTACTTTTGGGTTCCCCACCTTATGTGTAGTTAAAGATTTTAGACACTTTAGACTCATACAAAGAGTGAATTATTTAACAAGCCTTTATTTCTTGAAATGTTGATGATTTTGCCTTTGTCTCAGAAAATTAGACTATTGCTTAAGACCAATAAAAATGAGTATTTTGCACAGAAATATCAAGCTTCTGAAAATATGTTCATTCCTATGCACCCAGTACCACTTTTGTCACACTTGACTGCTTTTTGCCTATTCTAGTCAATTTTCACTTTCTTTTTTGACCCTTTTGGACCTTTTTTGGGACTTTCTGATTTTCCCCAAGTATTGTCCCATTTTCCTAACCAACTTTTCTTGCTTTCTGACCATTTTTGCCATCTTAAACTTATTTCTATTGCTACTTCTTGCTGTTTTTTGCTGGTTTTCAACAATTTGGCTCTTTGGTTGAGCTGCGAGTAACACTGGTGTAGAGCATAAAACATCACTGCAAAAAGTTTATCTGGTATTCTGACACTTTTGAGATGAAAGAAATATTGCACTGTCTGCAACTGGAACATTGCAGCTGGCTATATTGCGATTTAATCAAATTTTTTGATTACATGCCCAGTCCTAGGGTATATAGATACAAACATTTCCTAGCATTTAATTGTATACATGAATGCTTTTCAAGTATTACTGGAAGATGGTTCAGATAGGCTCCAGTGCCACACAACCCTCAAAAGCATAAGCTAAAAAAGATAACATATATAAAGATGTTTTCACAAGCATGATTGCACACATGCTCTTTAATTGCGCATGACTTTTGTGTGTATGTATGCATACATTTTCACACCTTGCTGCCAAAGTACATTTATGAAGCTTAATGCATTATGAAGATGTTGTGGAATACAGCTGTCATCTTTTTTGCAGTCACTTTATAGTTTCTGACGTAGATAAGACTATTGATATATATTGTTATTTATCTGTATCAGTGTATGGAAAAAGTAGAAAAATCAGTTAAGTGGTTCTCCTTCACTTTTCCCTTGACAGGACAGGAGGGAGAAAGAGAGGAGGATTAAATAAATAGGCTCCAGTGTTGAGAATCTGTCAGACGGCTGCCATGTCAAAAGAATGAGAGGGAGAAAAGAAAGATTAGGCTTTTGTGTGACTCTGTCTTCACCCAAAACCCATACACAGACACACAGACACACACACACACACACACACACACACACACACACACACACACACACACACACACACACACACACACACACACACACACGCACACACACTCCTCCCTTATTATTCTGTCAAAAGCATTTCTTTACAAATTATTTGTATGCATGTGGGCTTTTGATTCGAGACAGAGGCACTCTGTGTCCCAATCGGAGCTATAAGTTCTTGATGTCCCTGTCTGGAGATTTGAAGGCCTGCAAGCAGATTGCATTTTGATGAGTGGCGCTTGAAAAATAAACTCAAAAATATCTTTTGAATTAAACACAAGGTACTTGTGCTTTCAGAAAGGATATGTGCTGAGGGAAGGAGCCTACTCCTACTGCCTCTACTGATAAGTTCAGCAACTCCTCAAGTCCCATAAAGCTTGGAGACAGATGGGCAGCAAAAGCCAACATATTACCCAGGTGACTGAGTGGGCACCTCTTTTAGATGGTGTTTTGTTGAGTTAGGCAGCAACACTTTTATGTCAGCTCTCACTGTGCATCATAGTCATTGGCAGAGCACCTTAATTAAAATCTGCCCATTCAGTCATGTTCAATGGACCCAGGCTCCTTACACATGGGCTCCAGGTAGTGACAAACACTGACACTACTTACCCAACCACATGGCTCTTAGCCACCCCTTTTCACCTGAAACACTGCATAAGAGTCTGTGGCAAGATGTTAAAAAGAAGACACGGAGGGCAGAGCAGGAACAAGGGGGCAGTCTGGGCTATAGCTCATTCCCACTGGGTTAAGTAAGTTGCACCTAACAAGAATCAAATGCGTCTGTCCTCCATGCCCCACAGGTCATTCCTGCTAAGCTCCTTCTTTTCTACATTCTCCCAATTTAACTACTGTTGCTGTTGAGCTTCAACCACTGCCTTTGTACATCTAACAACTTCCTCTAACAGTTGTATCTACACCACTATCTGCTTCCTTCTTCCTCCAGGACCTGTCTTGTTCCACTGAGGCCTACCTGAACAAAGCCCAGAGTCCCCACAGCCTTTCTGAATGTTCTCAGCAATCTGTGAGTGCCCTAGAGCTGCCTTTGCTTCATGTACTGTATGTCTAACCTGTAGATGTGAAACCATCCTACCAAACTGCAAACAGTGAAGCTTGAACTTGTCCTGGGAACTTGACTTCTCTAGTTTCCCAATCCCCCTTGTTGATATCTTCTAGTAAAGTAAGATGCTTCCCAACTTCCTGGGTTTAATCTTGATCCTAACCCATTTAATATCCATTATAAACCTCTTTAAAACAGTTTTGTACACAACACTGTTGTGGTCATCATTGTTTCATATCATCCATGTAGGCCCTAACTTATGGGAGCCTCAGCCCATCTTACTGGGAATCACTTTCACGTTTTCATCATGAAACCCTAATAATTACCTCAGTAGCCACGTTTGAGCTTATGAAGAAACAGTTCACCCTGTCATTATGCCTACTTCTAGTTCTTACCAAGTTACTGCACCTTTGCACACTGTGATGAAAAGTCTGAATCTGAATACATTGTTTGAAAAGTAAATTGTAACTTTTTTAAGGAACAAGTTTGCAATGTTTAAACAGATGCTCCCAACACATTAGCTCAATATGCACGTTTAAGACTTAACATAAAGTTGAATTACTTTAAACTGCATCAGTTATTTTGCACTTTATCTGGCAGTCACGTCTATTTGTTTTAGTTTTTTCTGGGCTGACATTGAACAGTTAACCAACCTTTACATGCAATTTATTCAGACAGCTGTGACACAGACAGACCGGCAGTGTCAGCAAGACAGTGAGAGCTCTGTTGGGATTTGATCCCCGGCCAGCAGTTCAGTTGGCTCACACTTGAATGGCACGTGGTGTGATTTGGGCAAGATCAAAATAAAGCCATGAACCATGAGCCACTACTCAGTATATTGTACAAGCATTGTAATCATGTGTTAGTAATGCTTACAAGTACTGCCAAAGTCTGACTGACAGTTATGTGTGATGTAATAATGACAGACAAAAAGAATGAAAAAACATGACAGTCTAATTTTCCAGACAGTTATCATATTTAAGCCTCTTATTCTCTTGTTTGTTTACTTTGCATGCATACTTGTACATATCCACCTCCTCTGGGCGTCGAGCTTTGATCCTGAAGTAAAATCAATGACTCCACTCCTTATGTTACAATCCCTTTCTTCCCCTTTTTTCATTTAATTGTGTCTTCTATATCCTGAAATCATTTGCCTTTCCTCTCTGTAGTTATCACAGAGTATGTGCAAAGCTGAGGATGTAAGGATAGAAAGTTCAAAGAGAGTAGTGAAGTGACCATCTGCTTTGGGCTGATCTCTGGTGCCAGGTGATGTCACTGTCTGATGTGTGTTTCAGAGGATGACACCACCTGGCACTAAAAGACAAAGAGGAAATGGAAACTCTGGGACTCTGCTGTTCACCAGTAGATGTCAGGCTTCACACAGATTTGAGTTTGGAGCCTTTTTACTGCTTGACTCTGGACATTGTCTCTGTCTCAGCACATGCCAGGTGAAAGGTGCCCTTACTCTAAAGGACCCCAAGGGTTTGGAAGAATGAAGAGTGAAAGCTGGAGAGACTTACGTCAAAGCCTGGGAGTAGTTAAAGTGAGGGGTGACTCCCAGAAACTTCTGGACTTCATCCATCACTGCAGCAGGGTCTGTTCTCAGCTGATGGCCATCTATGATCATCACCTACACACAGACATATCAGTAATACAGAGTTCCACATCATTTACCTAATTCTTTTAAAGCAGCCATTTTTTAACATCTTGCCAAAGGTGAGAGGTTAAATTTAGTGCTGTGTTATGAAATCCTACAAATTTAAAGAAACAGAGAATATCTGCTTTCTCATTCCTTAAAGGTTAAACAGCAATTAAAAGACATTTGGCTTTGATTACCGAAAGATGCATCCCCATGTGCATCATTTTAAACAAACTCATACTCAAGTTTCAACAATTTTATCAGCCACCAAACACTTTGCAATAATTTTGAGACATCAACATCACCACCTTCATAATTTGTTGTCAGTTTTCAGACATGTTTCTGTTTAGAGCTCTGCAACACAAAATGATAAGCTTCCCATCCTGAGCTTAATGTCAGGGGAAAAGGTCAATGCGGTAATTATCATGATTACTTGATGAGAGCTTGAAAGTTTCAAAGCAGAACCCTGATTTGAGATGTGATAACGATAACTGGTAAATATGTTACTGACCACAACATAAACAAGAAAAAAAGTTAATCCAAAAGTAGAACTTATATCTACTCTACCTTTCTGAAAAGGTGATAAGAACATGTCTGATACCAACATAGTTGTGATAATGTTATGTTATGTTATGTACTGTTCAAATGTGAGTAGGAAAGTAATGTTTGTTCGTTTTATTTTGTTTGTATTTGTATGTCTTTCGTGTATCTGTCCATGCATACCTGGTTAGCAGGGTAGTAAGTAAGCCACCTTTCCAGGTGTGTGGAGTAAAGACCGGGAATGAGGCAGCGGTTCTGGAGGGATCTCAGCTCAGCTGGTGCTCCTGGTTTGGCGCTGATGACATCATAGAAGGTGAACTGCAGGGCTGCATGGTCCTCATGAGCTCTTTGATGCTAGAAAGGTCACCAGACAGAGCTCAATCAGTGTTTTATGTCTTATCATTGCAGCTTTGTGGATGATAAGATAGCATCCTAACTGTCATGTTGCTGATTAATTAATGGACTCAATATTCTCAATACTCAGCATCTTTCAAAAATCAAGATATATATGGATAAACAAGGCTTATTAATTCCACAGCATTGTGAAAATTTGAATTCAAAATAATTTTGGATACAAACCCTGTTTAATTATAATTATAGGGCAAGTTGTACTGTAGCATACAGCCATAAAGACTAAAATAACTGGTGTTCAGTCATGCACATCTTTCATATTGTGTGTCTGAGCGCACACCTGATACCAGCTGTAGGCTCTGTCAGAAGGGTTGATGAGCAGGGTGATGATCTTGGCCTTTGGCAGTAAGGCAGCAGCTCGCCGTGGGGAGTCCTCTGAAGGGAAGTAGTTAGCGCTCTTCTCAAACAGGAAGTCTGTGCTAACATTAGAAGGCACAGGGAAAAACTCCATGTACCTGAGGTAACAGAAGCAAAGAACACCAGGTGAGATATTAACACGTCTGCATGCAGGCAGTACAACAAATCATTAACTGTATGAGAACATTACAGCACAGCAAAGTTTCTTCAGATCTTATTCAAAGTCGGACACAAGTTGCAAAGTCACCGTGTTATTGTCCTAATCTGAGCAAAGGCAATGAGTCTGAATGTGACAATACAAGTTGGAATTTTCAGAGATAAGTCTTTTCTGGATGACTTCACAGAATGCACCAGCTGTGTTTCTGTCATTTAAGTAACCCATTATGAGTCAATTCAGGCAGCCATATGTCTGTTGACTCATATTTGCAGGTGTTCAGGATGATTTTGAAGATACTGTTGAACTGTTTTAAACTGCTTAATGCATTACTGAAGTGCACACCAAGATATTCCAGCGTATTATGACTTCCCTTAAATGAAAAACTGTTGTTTACAATATCTCATTTCACCTTAGGTTTATCAAATGCACGCACAGAGAATCAAAGGACGATGTCGCTGCAGAGGGAAGTGTGTTTATGTTCGCTCTCACCAGTCTATTCCTTTGTGGTAGTTGTTGGTGTTGAAGAACTGGACCTCCTCATAAGTCTTGGGACTTGGAAAGTTACTGGAGATGGAAGGATGCATGAGTAGGAAGAGATAAAGTGCTGTCGTTCCTGGAAGAAAGGGCATAATTCATAACTGGCTCATTAATTCAGCTCAACAGAGAGAAGTCTGTGTGTGTGTGTGTGTGTGTGTGTGTGTGTGTGTGTGTGTGTGTGTGCGTGTGTGCATGATCAGTATGTGCAAAAGCTGTCATCCACTGATCCATACTGGATGATTTTTCCCTCCATGAGATTTATATCTTGCTGAGTACACACTATGAGAGAGAGAAGAAGGAGAGAGAGGGAGAAAGAAAGAGAGAGAGAGAGAGAAAGGGAGGGAGAGGGTGTGTGTGTGTGTCTTCAAAGATCACAGGCCTTCCCATCAAGTGATTCAAAACCATTTGACACCAATCAGCAAAGGGGCCCTGGTCGTGCCCTCTGTCTCACCCTCAGTAGCTCTTTCTTGCCCTGTTCCCCCCACACTGACTCCCACACGTCATGTTACACACACCCCTTCTTCGCTTGTGCATCGCCTTCTAACACTGCTGACATGCCAGGTGCACACCACAATAAAATCAGATTCAATTAGAATGTAGCTGTTGTTGGTCCTGTAAATGTTGCCATAGAGATCCCACCTCATATTTCAGAAATTATCACCTGGTTAATAAGCAGCATTACAGCACCATTTTACTTCATGCACCTCATATCCGCAATTAGGATTCACCATGGACGTTTGCAGGCAACACTGTGCAGATGGAATAAATAAATATAGATAATAAACGATGTTTTCTTTTTGCTTTATGACAGAGACAAAGTAGAGGGAGAAAAAGGAGAGGCTGTTAGCCCAGCGCTGTATCTCTATGAATCTAAAGCAGATGTAAGTTGGAGGAGGAGGAGAGGAGGTAAAGGCCTCCTGCTTTTGTTTCCTTTTGACAGGACCAAAGAAGTGAGGAGGATTAAATGAATGGGGTCTGTCTGTTGATGGTTTACACACTTGAGCACACTGAAGGAGTGTCTTTGTTGTATGAGCATGTCTGAGTTTGTGTTTGCGTACGCGGCTTACCTGTTTTCTGTGGGCCTATGACCATGAACTTTGGTAACCTGTCGCAGGTTTTCTCTTTAGACCAGATGTCTTTGTGTCGTTTGTCATCACATGGGTTCTGAAGAGGCACAGAGAAATCAGGTAAGCAAGTTCAAGGTAATTATGTACAGTTAATTCATACAGGATCCTACTTGCCCATACATCTGGAAGGATTAACTTCAAAGAAAAAATGACTGAAGCTTTGTGTGTATATATATATAATGAATGAGACATTTGCAACCCTTCATGATAGTAAAACATTGCAAGTTCATAAAGCCTGAACAAAACTTCTGTCATGTTTAAAACACATTTTCATAAAATGCAGAGTAGCCCATCATCAGAGAAGGTAAAAGATCTACTACTTAAAAAAAAAAAAAATCTTAAATCTGCATATAGAGTTCACTTCTGAAACGAACCTTTTGTCATTTAAAACATAATGATGTCAATTTGTAAAATGATACAAAGGTGATCATTTTCATCTTGCACAAGTTGCAAGATGCAAGTTGTCAAATCAAGACTTTACGTTAGGGTTAGCAATGCTATCACAAAGAAAGCTAGAATTTTCTTGTTTGCTCCAAAAGTTCAGTTTCCCCAAATTTCATGATAATTGGGCAAAAATGGACACGTAAATTCTTCAAAATGATGTCCTAATTTAACCACAAGCAAGTCGCGATTAGTAAGTTACTGTTGTGTTCAGTTTCTTTGAAATTTCGCCTGAATTTCAACAAAAGAATGGGACATTTTGTGAATAATTCATTTTAACTCAAATCACAATTCACCACTAAGTGTATGGAGAATTATTCTGCCATTTCCATAGAAGCATGTCATAAATAGCTGCTGATTTATTGAATACATCTTGAGCAATATGAAGTTGAGTCCACAATTAGCTAAAAATTATTCATTACTGTTCACTGACTAGCCTTGACATTTGGAGGAAATTTCAAAGAAACGGAATAAAAAAGATACTCACCAATTGTGAATCACTTTCAGGTAAATTTGCACATTTTTTGAAAAAAGTCCCATTTTTATATTCCCCCATTTGTCATGAATTTTTGGGATAATTTCAGATGAATAAACCATAAAAAGTTTGTCTCACTACAGATAAAAGATGAAAGTTGCAGACTTGTGAAGTTAAGTGTTACTTGATGTATTTCAAACAACTTGCTCATTACTAGCCAAGAGAGTCGAAAAGTCAAAAATGGAAAAAGAAAAACGCGACACTTGAAGCTCATAAACAGCACTTTCAAATCAATGGCTGCTGTCAAGTTGTCAGCAATTTCTTTAAAATAGTCTCTGCTACAATCTTGTTTAGTCATACCGCTTTCCCCCTTTAAAGACGTATATGATGAGTCAGTATGGTGCAAAACACATCCACATTGAACCCCATTTTTTAAAGTAGATCAGAAAGTGGGCCCCACTTGACTGATCCAATCTCTTTAACTCCTGAAAATGTTCAAATCTACATCAAAAGACTATCTTGATTTGCAAAAAAAAAAAAAAAAAATGCAGTAAGAATTTTATAGAAGAGTGCAGAAAAGCACAAGCCAAGGATGAGGGCAACAGCTTGTCCATACAAACCTGCCAGAGTGGGTTTCTTTGTTCTGGAAAAAGCTGGAAGTACTTGTGTGCAAGCTGCAGGGGTGGGAGTGTGTGGAGTCTCAAGTTGGTCCATGAGCGAAGAAAGGAGGCAAGGTTGACGAAGGTGTACAAACCCAGTCGATCATTACCATAGTTGGACAGGTGTGTCATGAATATACTGATCTAGAGTAGAGAAACAGAACAGAGGATGGAAAGGGGAGAAATAAACTTATTGTTTTGTTCTAAATTGAGATAAAGTCAAAACCTCATTTCCCGAGTTCCACTGTGTGAAAAATTGAAGCAGCGCGGTAAATCTAATTACTGCTGCTATGGCTGCAGTGGAAAAAGCAAACAGATTATTTCTCAGTGTGTGATGGTTTTAAGTTACTAACAGAGCAGCCGTCCACCAAGTATCAATATTTGCGGTCGCTTTGCAAAGTGACACTCACTTTTGTTATGTAAGAATATGCATTAACTTTCAGCACAGTACAGTTTTTAGAGCAGAGAGAGGAGGAAGATAAACTGGGGCGGACGTATTCAGCACTCCTGATAGATAAAAAAGCTGTGGAGGCAGCACAATACTCCTCACACATAGCCACTGGGTGATGGTGGAGATGCAGCTACACACGAGAGAGTTTGGGAGTGTGTCGGGTGTGTGTTCATGGTGGTTAATGTGTGTGAGTGAGAAGAGGAGGCTCAGGAGGGAGTGGAGGAGCGATAGTGTGTTGGTCTGGGCTATCTGTCCACGCCTCGATGCTTTTATAGGCTGATCAAAGAGACAAGTTACGATAGCTTCCACACACACACACACACACACACACACACACACACACACACACACACACACATTCCCCCATTCCTTTCTTGTGAAATTGAAGAGGAGCTTGGGAGCAGGACAGATCTGGAAGAAATGGTAACATCAGCCATTAAGATATGAATAATTTGGTGGTAAGAGCATGTGTGTGTGTGTGTGTCTTTCTGTCTGTCTGTGTGCACATGGAGGATTATTGTGTGTCAGTATTTTTGGCCTTTAAAAGTGGACGCACACATGCTTGGATAGACACACATGCACAGTGAATTTCCTAGTGACAGAGGGCTGTCGGTGGTCCGCTGTAACGCTGAAGGTTCCAGTAGATACAAAGTGACACAGAGTCGGGGCTTGATGGATCAGCGTCCGGTCGACCTGGAAAGCTGTTCAGAATACTGATGTTTATGTGTGCACGCGTGTGTGTGTGTAAGACAGAGACAATGTGGGAGGGAGAGGGAGTTAGCAGACAGATGTGAGTGGTGCCTTATGTGTGTCTTTGTGACAAAGAGCGCGACAGAGAAAGAAGAGCGAGCAGCAAGGGTATGCATGTCAGAGTCATTTTTTATGTGCCTGTGTGTGTGCGTAATTGTTTGTGCCAGTGCAATTGTGTGCATCTGCCACCGCCTTCTTATCTCGCGCTCACTCTAAGCAAACCAGCAGTGTGCCCTCCAGCCTCGCCTGCTTCATATCAATCTGGCTGATGTTAGAGCAGCAATGTGGAACCGCTGTCAAGGCTTCACCGAGTGCTCAAACAGGAACAACAGCGATGAGAGCCAAGAAGAAATGTTCGCTCACTCTTCTTCACAAAATTGTAATGTCAAAAAAACCCCAAAACATCCCTCTTTGAAGCATGAATGCAGAGCTTCGTCTAAGGGAATGTGTAAAATCTAATCTAAGTGTCTCACTCTGACTCACATCTTTTCACATTTGGGACTGAGAGGGAATGTTTTCCAAAGCTTGCTGCAGCATTTAAGGGAAGGGGAAAGAGTAGGATAAGCCTTTTACGAAATGAAAAGGTTTTGGACTCATATAAATCAAGCACAGATAAATCTAACCTAGGGCTATTGAATGGCTCGATGTATCGTAGGCTGTCACGCATGATGTATGATATGACAACATCAAAACCGTCGAGGATAAATTGTCAGGTAAATATTTTTGGCCATCTATGTGTACTTCTCTTTGGAGTTTCTCTTCTTTTACTGTCTGCTGGTGCTCCTCTCACTCCCCTGCCCATCCAAAAGACTCCTGTGCACACTGTTTTTCACATCCTGTCAGTCATGAGTTGTGAGCGCTTGAGCTTGTTTTCTTAAGTGTAGTTTCTTATTTGGGCTGAGTTATTCTGCCTGTGTGATCCCTGCCTGATGCTCCCCAAGCTCTCCACTACAACAAGAAATGAACGCGACAAAGGGTACTTAAGTTTCAGTTTCGTTTTTGTGTGAGCTCTGTTTGGCCTTATTTTACAGCAGAATACCAAAATACTGCAAGCTGAGATAATATTGTTAAACAAATAATGTTCTGCAGCGTCACTGCAAACTTATACAGACATCTAATAATACACCAAAAAGAAAACTCTGAGCTGCAAAGTAAAAAGAGAGAGGAGGAGGATCTACAAACGACAGCCAGACCCCAGACCTCAGAGATTGTACACTATAAGAATCCTTCAGAATGGCCAACAATAATCAGATAGCTCGCTTATGGAAATGGAAGAAAGATTAAGTCACTGTCAACTTTAGAACATGTTATCTTCAAAGTGTAATTGGTCTTCATGGTTGTAATTTTAGTTGTAAATATCAACATTTGGCCCTATAAATAAATCTGAATTAATCATTTCACTGGAACTAAAAATACATAACTATATAATTTTTGGATGGAATAAAAGGTTCTCTCAACTCAACCTGATTGTGATTTTCCACTTTTTGCCACAAATTTTTGTAACACATGCGGAAGGTCTGCTTGGATCAATATAATGGGTTGAAGTTAACATTTATGTAGTAATTTCAGGGAAAAATCAGAATATTGAGATACATTGTGTATCAATATATAGAGATGTATAAAATATAGAGATATTGAATTTAGGCCATATTGCGCAGCCCTAATCTAACCTTACTAAATAAGATGCTACAAACCATATAGAAACCCCCGTGTCCTTCTTTTCCTGTTGTTACATGCTTTGTTGAAAGCAGGAAGGTGATCAGTATGTGATTTATGTTCCTTTTAAACCTCTCAATAGCCCATACGATGTGTGACTCAGACTATGAAGTAATGCAGTGAACTATATATACATGCATGCGCATGTGTGAGTGTGTGTGTGTGTGTGTGTGTTCAGGACCAGAGGGAGGAGGAGCGAGTGAGAAAGAGAATCTGATTGTTATTGAACATGGAAACATTCATTTCAGAGCTTAAGCACTCGCTGCCAAATTAAACAAAGGGGGGGAGAGAAGATGATTTGTGTTTGTAATTGGAGGACTGCAGAAAAAAAGAGAGGGGAAAAGCAAAGAGAGAAGGGTAACAAAGAGGAAGACAATGAGAGTAACCTTGGCAGGTGAAACTCAATTAAAAAAAAGACAAAAACAAAACAAAAAGAAAACACAGGCACTTGGGAGGGTGTTAATCTCCACACGGCGCTTCGGACCCTTTAGGTTGGAAGAACTCACCGTGGCTAAGAATTCAATTAACTGAACCGTATAAACCTTTTCTCTGTATCTAGTGCCATGTCTCATTTCCTGAATATTGGATTGCTTTGAGTCCCCCCTATGCGCCTTTAATAAAGAATACCCTGCTAATAATTTAACACCAAAATTGGGCTTGAATCATACTCAAGGCTCAACTGGGAGAGAAGTGTGAAAAAAATACAGCGAAATAAACCCCCCAACCCCACAGCCTTCCTCTTTTAATCTTTGTCCCTTGTCTTTTCTCCACATTGCTCCTATGCAGCTTCATTTCCTCCCTCATCTTTCATCCTTTTAATGTCTTGCTCTCACTCTTTCGTGTGCAGCAAAAAGTCAGTTTTTTTCCCCCTCACGCTGACCTAGATGCTCTGATGAAGTTTGTGGAGTGATGTTCTTCAAAATCCATGCACACATGAACATGCGCACAAATAACACACACAAATTTTGTGTCTTGGAGGATTAAAAGGACCCATCTGTCATGTATTTGAGTTTGTGACATGGTCCAATCCTCTCTGACATGATTGCAATTTTGGAGATATTACTTGTTTTACTGGCCTTTGCTCTATCTGTTTCTAAGTACCCTTGTGCCTCCTGCCTACCACTCTTTCCCTTCTCTCTCTCTCCCTCCCCGTCCGTCTCTGCCACTCTTCCTCCTGAAGCAGCCTATTTCCCATTACAGACCACTTAGTTCCACATGCATTTCTCCTTGATTGAACTGTTATTGCTACTAAAAGGAACCCAACACCCCCTACTTTTTCCCCTCTCCTTCGCCATCATCATCGTCCTCTCTCCCCTCCCTTTTCTGCCTGTGCCTCTGTCTCTCACTCATCTCTCAGTTTCTTTCTCATCAGTGGATAATTGAAAGCTGAACGTCAATACGGCAAATGATTTCGATTCAATTTATTCTGCCTGCTCCAGTCAACATCTTCTGGCCCTTTCCATTCCGTCGTCTTTCGGTGCTTTACTCTCACTTTTTAATTTCTTCCTCTGTTTGGATTGTGGCTTATTGTGTGTGTGCATGTGTGTGTGTGCATGTGAAAGAGAAAGAGAGCCTGTACGTATCGATGAGCTGCCTTCGATGGCAATCAGCATGACACTGGAGGAAGAAAGAGTAGAAACGAAAGAAATGAAAAGACGTGGAAAGAGACGTGTGTAAGCAAAGTCAATAAAAGCAGGTTGAAAGCAAGAAATAGACAAAGAGGAAAAATAGCAACAGAGGAGAGAAAGAAGGCCTTGAGAGCTCTAGAATGGAGAGGTATGGTTGTGGAGGGGAAGGGGAGGAGGGTGTTGGGTGAAAAAAAAAGTGGTGGGGGCTATGGGGGGAGGAAGATTGTGCTGATATTTGGTGTTTGGCTAATAAGCTTAGTGGCAGAGCTAAGCGCTAAATGTCAGGTCTGATATATGTCTACAGCTCTGCTTATGTCAGCTCAACACAAATTTAAACAAAATGTACACATGCACACATATGCTGATGCTGGTGTAGTGACACACAAGCACATGCACTGCTGTGTGTGTGTGTCTGTGTGTGTGGGTGGGTGCAGGCCTCTATGTGCATCACTTCCTCTCTGTATGTGTCTGGATTCTCAAGTGACACAAGATGCCGTGACCTGAAAATTAAATCTCAATCTGTCTGCCACCTTCTCACCCCCCCTCGTCTTGCTCATCTTCTCCTCTGTACATGCCCCCTCTCTTCTTGCTCTCCCACCATCTCTTTGGCCATTTATTGGGGACCGACTCGTGCCCTATTGGCTGTTTGCAGAGTTGAGGTCGTCAAATCAATTGCTGGGCTTATGCGAGACGGCAAGTTCGATGATCGCTGATGCAGCCCAAAATGATGCAAAAGTATCCAAACACACAGGGCCACGCATGTGCCTGTGCAGGTGCACGCGCATACGGCAAAGGCTCACATGCACACACTCGATGAGTTTGTTGTCATTAGTGGAGAACTGTCACCACAGGCCAAATGTGACTAAAAGTCATTGAATGGGAAGTGACAATGTTACTAACGTGCAGATGATCAAACAATAGGAAACTCCCGCAGGACTGAAGCAGTGAGCTACGCAACACTATTGATTATGCACACAAAGTGGTCACACTAGTAAAAGCATTTGGAGACATAGCAGGATGAAGTGGAAATAAACCATCATGAACTGTACACCATGGCATGTAGCTCTCATTTAAACACTTTCATGTTTAATAGGACTCAAAAGGTGGGTTTCATCTCTCCATTCACTAACCAAAAAGAGTGTCATTTGGAGAAGATGACAGCAGATGAAAAAAAAGGTGTAATTGTGTGTGTGCTTGAGTGTGAAACAGAGGAAGGGAGTCAGGGCACTGAGCGTCTACAGAAGTTCTTTGTAGTTTTTGGTTCATGCTGAGATGAAATCATCAGAGATGAGAGTGAAAATCTTGTTCAGTCCTTTGTTATTTCAGCCACAGCAACATCGTGCACCCAGATAATTTCATAAACACAAATATGAGAGAAAGAATTCTACTCAGGGAAAAATTTAATTAGATCAAAGTAATAGGCAGACATTGGTTGTTATCAGACTGTAAATTACATGGACGTAGTTTCAGCGACATATCAGAGTTGTCAGCAGGCACCGCACTGGAAGTAAGGCAGGCTTTGAAGCTCCACACCAACGGAGCCCACCTGTTAATCAGCTGAGCTGTGCCTCTGATTGGATGAATTTGAGTACTCAAGCTTTACTAAAGTGCCAAGTCAGGTGAATAGTCCACTCCCTGTACAGTGAGTGTCAAAATTAGCAATTAAGGCAGGAGACATTTTTTTGAGCCAGGCCATGAACATGTTTATTTCTTCTCTGAAAATGTCTTTCTTTATCACTTGATTGATATGTCCTGATAGAAGAGGAAATGTGACATGTTGGAGTTCATCATAGGTATTTTGAAGAATTTTCTACATATAAATGAAAAACCCCTGACAGTTTGCTTTAATCAAAAGCATATGTGTAGAATTTTGGCAAGTATTGCACCGTAACATTGTCATTATAAAAATTCATATATGTGTGTTTTAGCAGGTCTTAAATGCTTTAATATGTCTAGAAATAAACACAAGAGCCAAATGGTACTAAGGAAACCCTGTTTACAGAACACAATTCTAGCTACATAATGCTACTTTAAGATTTCATCAAACAATTAAAAGCAAAGTTAAATTTGCTGAGTCATCAACTCTGCAATCCTGCAGCAGCTGGAGATTATGGAAGACAGTGAGTCTCTTCACAACCTGGTGCAAGTTAGATAAAACTTTCCAATAGAATAAACCTGAACGTTTTTACTCTTTGTTTAAAAAGAAAAAAAACATGAAAATGATATTTCTTTGTTTGCTGTTTGGGTATTTGTGTACACCCTCGATACCTTGACAGCTATAGAAGCATCCGTTGTGTCTGCAGTATTTCAAAATTGTGTTTCTTGAGAATTTGAAGACTGACCAAAGTGTTAAGAAAATTGAGCCTTCTAACAGCTCCTCTTAAAACTTTTCAAACCTGTTTAAAACCCCATTTTTACTCCTTAGCTTTTAACTTCAGTGAGACTTAGCTCCATTGAAATATCTTTCTTGCTTGTATTTGCTTTTAATTGCTTTTCGTATGTCTTCTGTTATGTGTGTCTGTTTTTTCTTATCTGTTCTTATCTCTTTTACTTAAGCTCTCTGTACAGCACTTTGTGTTCAGCAGTGGTTGTTTTAAAGTGCTTTATAAATGAAGTTGGCCGGTTGATGATTGATTGTTTCGCTTTAACTCAATATATAGCAGCAGATTTATGTCATCCAATGTGAGAAACCACCAAGAAGTTTTAGGCACAGCACAGAAAACATCCTGCAATGACTGTCTGACTGCCTGTACGAGAAAAGTTTTAGGAGAGCCGTTGAAACAGGCTGTGTTAGTAATTTTTTTATGGACAGCATTCTTCAATAAAAACATTATGAAATATAGATATATTACCCTATTGGAACTGAAACTGTAGCATTTTTTCTATACATGGTACTCGAGGAAGTATTTTCTTTGCTGATCTTCAGGTGGTTTTTCAGGCATGAGTTGCACTGCATGTTTACTGAGTTTTGCAAAAGGTCAAATTGCAGCATCACAATTCATTTAGTTGTGCATGTTTGAACAGCTGTTAAAAAGACATTGATGAGCATTCTAGGCAACAACCGTTTGTTGAGAGCAATTTCCTTACTGGCTCTGTTTTTTCATTTCAATATTTATCATTTCTTGGAGGGAGTGTGCAGGAAATTACTACAATTCCAGTCCTGCCTGTACATTGAATGATATCTATAGTCTTTGGTGCTTTTCTGCTATTAGAGATTTATTTCAGCAACTGGTGGAAATTAAATGTAACAAGGCACCATTTTCTGGTAACTTGCTTTATGATCCAGTGAAGATGGGACCAGTAGACACAAATAATGGTAAAAGTCTTTGGATCGGGTATGTGTTGCTTTTTGTTTCATCTGAGAGTAGAATGACAAGTTTACATTATGTTGTCATGCATATTACATATATTACTGCAATTCTGAAGCAGTGAAAACATTCTGAAAAATGGAAGACAGAGGGAATCACTGACTTCAGACACTGACTAAATGAAACAGAATCCAATGAAATAAAACAATAAAGAATAGATGATGCAATAATGAAACAAAGAAGGAGAAAAACAATGTCAGGAAAACAAACCAATTCAATGAGATAAGAATAAGATGAACAAAAAGAGGAAGAGACGGAGACAAAGTGGTGCCAGGAGAAGAAAGGGCTAGATTGGGTTGTTGTGAGACGCTGTGCTCGACTCTATGATGTTCACTGAGTTCTGACAGCTCCTCTAGTTCAGCACTCCTCTACCTGACACTTCAATACAGCCTGCTGCTGGTCTGCAAGCATCTCTGTGTGAGTCTGTGCAAGTGCACATGTGTGGTTGGAGCCGCTGAGAGAGATTGTTGGGAATATTTCCTGGGAATATCTGAGCCTACCTTTGAAAGCGTATGTGCGTGCTTGTGCTCGCCTGGATGAGCATCTGAACTGCCACCAAAACCTAATTCTGTTCCTTAATTCAAAGCAGAATCGAGTTGAGCTGACGCACACAGCAGGGGTAAGCAAAAAAGGGGGAGGAGAGTGTGTGAGCGTGTGCATGTGTTTGTGTGTGCGTGTGTAACAGCAACCCCCCTGTGGTGAGACCTAATTTAAAGTGGGGAGATGAACACAGCTACACAGCGAGAAGCAGCCCCTGACAGGAAAAAGAGACAAACACACACCCACACACGCATGCACGCGCACCTACACACACACACAAAGCAAAAATAAAAGAGAATGAACCAGACATGGAGGAAGTCACTTGAACCAAGAGAGCTGAAAACCCAGTTGGTGCCTTTTAAGGTGCAAAAGTCAAAGTAGAAAGTAAGCCCTCCTGTTCTTACTCTATATGTCCTTTAGCATGCACAAATGTGTGTGTGTGAGTGTGTGTGTTTGCGCATGTGTGTGTGTTTTCTCTGACTCACTGGGTTGAGTAGCACGGTGAGAAACAGCTCTCCCCCACGGATGCTTTTGTCCAGCTCTTTAGGTCCACCAGGGTATTCCTTATAGTAGATGGTGTGAGTAAACAAGCCACACGTCTGGCGAGGCAGCACCTATACACACACACACACACACAAAAAAGATAAAAAAGCAGGGTGTTGTTAATAGCTTTCATATCACCAGCTTACACAAGAAGTGCAATTTAGCAAAGGCATGAAAACATTCAAGGCCCTATGATATAGTCAGCTGGTATTGTCATCTCACTGGCAGAGGGATTTAGCCTAGCAGTCATGTCATACAAGCGTTTAATATGAACGTGTTAAGAAATGGAGTCAAAATGGGTTAGAAAGAAGCATACTCTTTTTTTTTCATTGGATGAAATATTTTCTTTCCTCTCAAAATGAATGCTTACATTTCCCATGATGGAAACCACCAACAACATTATGATTCAAGCAACTGCTAAAGTGTAGCAGTTATACAAGCAGTTTATCAACCTTGAGTGATTAATCTTAAGCAGTGATTAAGAGTCCATTGAAATCACTTTTAAAACATTGAATATATCTGTTTAAATTCAATATAAAACCATGCAAAAAGACATTTTTGACCTATTTTCTTCATTTCATTGTTGCCACAAGACCCCCAAGGTGATTTTGCCAGGGTAACAGCAGCAACAGTGCTAACAGTGGCAGATAAATCTAAGAGACACATCCAGTCCAGTTTGTACTAATAAGCTTATTAAGTATGTTTATTGTCCATTTTTGTCTAGTTTTGTATTACAAAAGCACAGGGTCCCTGGTCTCTGACACTGTTGTTTTCAGGGTCACGGGCTGGGAAGATTGGGAATCCATACTCTAAAGTATTTATCTGCTAGGCTACAATTTATCAGGTTTTGCTCCGTCGGTTTTAGTGCCACAAAAGACAACATATTTCACACATGGAACTTCAAACTTGTAAATGGACTGTGATGTGTAAAACTCACAGACCACATAAAACATGGGTTTAATTTCAGTAATATCACCCATCATTTCTGAAGGAGGTTTTGCAGCCATGTGAGGAACAAAATGGTGAGAAAGCTAGCTTCCTTTAATTTTAAACCATTAAACACAGGCAATGAGGGGGCGTTGTGTCCCTGACTATTATTTCTTCACAGTCATTAATCTTATCTCAGAGGACAAGCCCCGTACCCCACAGTGTGCATGTATGCATCAATGACCTTTTGCTGAAAACTACTCTTAACTCGGCTATGAACATGTTCAATTCTGCTGAAAGTGTGAGAAGTGTAACATGATTGTCTGAAGTACGAGGACTACTTAAAATGATATAAAATAAAATGAACAAGGAATTAACAATTAAGCCAGTGGCGAAAGATGAGAGATATGAAATGCACAGCTGTGCTGCAGTTTTTGAATATTAGAAGTAGACAGCGGAGTGGGTCAGGGATAGTCTGATGTATTGTGTCATCAAGCATATGGTAAAGTTACCTGTCACGATGGATAAACACAGGTGCCAGTTCCACAGATGTTTTGAATTACAGTCTCATGGAGTGCATTCGACCTTAACTTCACAGCTGGTACTGTAACTTTGCATGGCATGAAAAGAACAGGTGTAATCAGTAGCATTATTATGGCTCTATTTTACTTAGATTTTGGTTTCTGGACTCTCAAACAAAATGAAGTAATCCTGTAATATTATTTCCTTCACCTGTTTTATGTTAAGCACTGATCAAGTCGACGGGTATGTTTAGAAAATAGTCAGAGAGTATGACATTAACTGCTGTGCTTGTGATATCTTGCTGAGATAACTCCACTCCAGCAGCAGATACCTTATTTTCATGCAGGTGCAGAGCAGACATTTTTTTATTCATACCAGTTCAGTTAAGTCTTTTACTGTTTAGGCTTCTGGCCTTACCTACACCTGTTTGGTACCTCACTGATTTTCTGTTTACAAAAGCAAGCAGAGATGAAAATGGATTACTTTCAAACTTAGAGCAGGTGAACAGAGCACCTTTGGCCAAGGTAAACAGTGCCAGCAGCGTTCATGAGCATTTTGTGCATAGACTGATTAAAGCAAGGTCAATCTTTGGGACTGGCTGTTTGCATCTAAATAAATCTAATGTCATGGTTGGAGGGATTAAAAGAGAAGTGGTTTTCAATGCAAATGTGATGACAAAGTTTTCTTCATTTCATTTATATATTTCTAATTATCAAGGAGTCTTACAAGATTATCCATGTTGGGAAGATAATGCAAAAGTATTTACAGGGGGTCAAAGTCAAACTAAGATGATGTAAAAATACTGCACGCTGTCCAGAACCAAAAGCAGTATTGAGTATTAAAGACTATGAGGACTGGATCTTATGTTGAACAGCTGATGAATTAATCGCTTTTTTATGAGGTCATTAAATGAATTAAATGAAGGAAGAAGAAGAAGGTCTTTATTGAGAACTCCTTGTGGAGCACTTCTCTGTGTGAAATAGAGAGTAAAGGCTGGAAGCAAAGATATTGGTTTATCTATAAAACACTGCAGACTCGTTCACACTCACACAAACACACTCGAGACAGGGAGAGAGAGAGAGAGAGAGAGAGAGAGAGAGAGAGAGAAGGCCACCAGAGCCACAGACACTCAGCACTATTTCACCAAACCAATTATCCACAGAGCTATAGCTCAAACTGATATAGTACATTTTAAAAAGAAGTCCACACACACACACATACACACAAGCATGTCTAACACACACACACAAACACACAAACACACACACCACACAATCCCATATCTCAGTCTGATTTGTTTTGATACTGTGGGTCCAGTGGGTGGCTCTCAATCTGCTGACAGAGACACACAAACACCAATTTTATGGCCTTAAAACAACTTCCTGTCCTCCTGTGAACAAACAAAGACACAGCAAGAAGTGGAGAGGAAGGAGATTAATAGACAGAAATTGCAGGAAAAATTTAGGAGCGTCAGAAAGTGAAAGGTAATAGAAAAAAGAGGGTTGTGAATAATGTCCGAGAGAAACTTCAGTAGAGGTCACAAGGACAAATTATGACTCCCACCAGATGGTTTATGGTGAACTCATTCTCATATTGAATTCTGCACACACATAGGTATACATTTATTTATACACCTCCACAAACAAAAACTGCCTCTCAAAAACTTCTCTGCCTCCTCCAGTTTTCTTTGTTTGGTTCCTTCCTCTGTTTTCAGTGTGTTCTGTGCAGGCAGCAATGTGCCAGAAGAAATGACAAAATTATTTCCCTCTACTGCTTTCACATGGCTCCCTAATTACATTCAATAATGGCTTTTGATATTTCACAATTTTTGAATGGAATTTGGCAAATTGTCACATTGAATGTCGAATCAAAGTTACTGTTGAGTAGTTTCCTGCCATTTCTCACTGCTGTCATCAACAGCTGGTGTTTGTGAGGCTTTCACCTGCTCACAGTGCATCACTACATGTCAAAACTAATGTTTCAAAGTGCAGTCTTCTTGGATTTAAGAGGCAGTTTTAACGAGAAGTCTTCAGACTGCTATGCCACAAACATAAATACACTACTGAATAGAAACTGTACAAATCCCTCATTTTGATAAAGATTGTATGAAAACACTGAATGCTCAAGAAATGTCTTTTAGGTACTCTTGAGATGTTCCTTAAACAGCCAGGTAGCGGTCAGCTAAATTCAGCAGTTTTCTGTACCAAGTCTTTAACCAGTTTGCTACGGGGAAGTTTCTCTCAGATGAGTCATTACGTAAAAGTGAAAAGTAGGAACTGCATTTTGCACTCTGGGTTTTGGATACATGAACAATAAGGTCCTGTATACCTTTCTGTCTAGAGCCAAGAAACCAAAGTCCTTATATATGCACAGCACTGCTGCACTCTTGGTGTGGCAGACAGTCCCACTGACCTCACCCGCTGGTTTCAGAAAAGACCTTATGCAGCTAAATGGTTGTGGGCGTCACATTGAGGATGGTGTTGCCATGGTGCGCTCACCTATTATTCAAAACGCCCGCCCATTGCCCTGAATGTCTTAAATTATGCAGAACTCTAAGCCTTTATAAAATCAATACATGAGCCAAAAAAAGGCTACCTTCAAGCAATTTATGGGAGCACTCCTGTCCTCCACATCCATGGTGTTTGCCACATGTCCCTCACTAGAACACTTCCAACTTTGCAGAGCTATGGTATCTGGAAGAAGGATAGCTGAGCAGGCAACACTGTTTACACAAAGCAAAAGTCCTTCACTTTCAGCTTTCCATCAGACCCACCCTAATGGTTCAAAGACAAAAAAATACACCAAGGAGGTTTTCTTCGCTAAAGATTTCGGTGTTTTTGGCAGATGGAGATTTGGACTTTCACCACCAAAGCCATGTAATCAAGTGATCCTTCACACATTTTTCTGCATTGAGGTAAATACCAACGTCTATGAAACAACAAGAATCGAAAACAGGGTTGGAAACAAAGGAAAATGCACATCTTTTTGTTCCCTTTCAGTTTCTATACAAGTCACTTGAAAAAAAAAACGCTAAGGTATCAGAATCATATCAATCTAAATCAAGCCAAGAAGAGTGACCAAGATAAAGAAAACTGAGGAACGCACTGACCTAAAGGTTAAAGTTGCATCCTACCCATTATACCAGATTGTAACATGTTCTGTTTTAAATGTTAACAATTGGCTTTTGTAGCCAGAGTCAATGGGACATGAGGAGCAACAGCTATTTGCACCTTTACACTGGTTTAATTTTCAACATTTAAGGGTACCTATTGGTCTGTTCATAATCTGAAGGGGCAAAGTCTTATGAGATCCATTTGTCAAGGGGACTGAGGGTACATTTTTACCCATATATTTTTTTTTAAAACTTGTGCAAACTTCACAAACAAAAAGTTTTGATGAGCCATGTCTATTTTAGAAAAAATGTTTGAAAGGCATTGATGACAAAGTTTCATAAACAATGTTCAGAAAACATCTGCATCAGTCATCACTGTCAACAGCAAGCTGAAATGTCATTCTTGCTGGGTTTAATTATATTTCAGCCTCCACTTCCTCTATGGTTTTTCATCGGAAACTATTCTTTTCTTGCATGAAACAAAGACAAAAGTTTTTGAATTTCTGACAGTAGCTCTTTGTTTGTTCTTCTGTTCCTCGCCTCTTAAAATGACGTATTGTATGTACTGTTGAATACATGCTTTTATCCAGGGCCTTGTTATTTTATTTGGTGATTCATTGATGCCTTCAATACCTAACTATTGATCATGTTTAATAACACATTATAGCCCGACAAGCTGTCAGACTTGTTATTGTACTGCATGGCAGTACGAATAAGTGGCTGTCTTTTATGATGCTTTGACAAAAAGTCAAGAAATAAAAGCAGACTTGTGGGACTGATTAGGAAATTGACAGAGCTGTCTGCTCAAATTGTTTGCTCAGGATCCAAATAGGACAGAACAACACGGACTGGTAATTTTGGTGTCAGATGTGATTGGTTCTTTTGTCAATAAGGGAGCAGTTGTGCAGACTGACAAAGAGCCTGACTGACAAGTGAATGAAGAGGAGGAGGTAGTGGAGGTGGAGTGGATGGAGGGGGTAAAGACAACTTGTTTAGTTATATTGTATTTCTATCTCAAACTGTGCAGTGATTGATGATATTTTTTTATTAGTGCATGAAAGTGCAAAAGTATTTCTGGAGTTTATGACTCACACCCTGCATGTAAACAAATGCACACAGACAAAGGCACAAAGTAAAGTCGGCCCTCCAGCCACATTAAATATTCAAACAACACAGAGCTGTGCGTGCTATGGTGATACGCAGCTCCAAGAATTCATATGCCACACACATAAAGATGCACACAAACTAGTTACACACCACACACAGAGGCATTGATTTTCTGTTTAGGACCGCAAGAAACAATCAGCACCAAATTTACTATTCAGCAAACACTTATTTCAACAAAGACACAGCAGATAAAAACAGCTCCACAAAGTAAGATAAAAGACCACAACCGGCACAAACAGACTCTTTGACTTAATGAATCTGCATTTTTAAGCTCACTTTGATTTAGTCGCTCCAAGAATTTACATTTCATGGTTTTAATTTCAGTCAGAGGAATTAAGCAAATCACTTTTTCCTGCCAGGAGGCAAGGACACCATGTGATGTGCCTAAAATATTGTGTTTGATTCAGGATCTATGCTCGATGATTGTGTATAAGTGATGATAACACAAGAAATCCTCAAATATGTACCTACAATGACAACTACAAAGTTTAACCTGTCACATATCTTCTCTGAAAGACAAAAGAGCATCTATTATTTTTTCTGTTTTTTGCCAGGCAAACATTTTACTTTTAGAACATTTACAAACAGCAAAAAAAATCATTTATCTTGGGAATTTGACAACCACTCACTGCAAAAACACTTGCTAAATTATTACTAACCCAAGTACAACAGAAGATACAAAAAAGCAGCGACAGATATCAAAACCAAGAAACGCCAAAGAAAAATATTCAATATTCATAGAGATGTGTGCCTGATAAGAGATTACGACTCAAGACTTGTAGCGTTCTCTTTGACATTGAGCTGATCCAAATAAGAAGTTCAATACTGAATAATCCAGCAGATTACAGCTGAGAGGTATTAATCAATTTCCATGTGTGAGCAGAGACATGTCAATAGATCAAAGTGCATGTATGGATGAGCACATTTGCATGAGCGTTCCCTTGCAGCCATGCTGAGACTTTGCAGAGACACATAGTTAGAACAATATTGCCTCCTCACCATGATGTTGTTGTGAATAAAGCCCTTGCGGTAGCGGGCTGGTTTGAGGTGTGGGTACTCCTCGGTGCTGGTGACCTGGATGTTCCACACCCGTCTCCATGCCTTGTAGAGCTGCAGATGAACCGGGTAGACGCCTGAGTGGTGAGGCGCCACAGCATAGCCCATGTCCACTGGGATGTTGTGCTCCTGAAAGTGGGGATCACACAAAGGCAGAGACAGACGGTTGAAGTTAAAACCTCGACCTGACTTTGGCAGAAGATAGAGCAGTGTATAAACACACAGAATTTGACCTTGCAAGAGCAGCACGTGCCTTGTGCTGTGTTTGTTACGATGTTGGCCTTCAGGGTTGAAGATTAAAAAAATATATACCGTGTGAGCATGTGTACATGGTGGATTGTGAGGGTGGATGGTTGCTGGGTGCATCTCGCAGAGTGATGGTGTTGTCCTTCGCTCTGACACACACCTACACACACTGTCAAAGCGAAGCATCAGCGGTCAGGGGGATGAGCAAGTGGAGAATGTGTTAGTGTGTGTGTGTGTGTAGAATGGAGGTTAGGAACCACACTTTATGATTGTGCTCACCTTCAACGTGACCAATTCAGACCCCCCTCACTGCTTTCTGTGTATGTGGTCATACAAATCATCTCTGGGCATTCACTCACACACACACACACACAGTATTGACAAATCACAAAAAATAACAAGGCAAAGCCAAGGAACAAATGCACTTGACCTTGAGGACTTCTGCTTTAGCAGGAAACATTAGACGGGGCTCAGGTGTGCCCATCAAATAACTCCCAGGTGGGGATTTAACATTTTGCATGTTTTGTTGGAGAAAACGAGCACACAAAAATGAAATTCTTTGGAAATATTCTTAAAGCACTTTTACTGGATGGAATGATGTTCAGAAGTACCATAATTTCATTCATAAAGCTGCTGTACAGTAAGTGTAAGCCTTGTTTTAATTAATACAACATCAGAATGAGCAGAAGTATTTAAAATGACCTCCCACTCGTGGATATGTAGAATCTAATATTTAATTCAAAACTAGGTTTCAGGGTTTCCCACTGAAGGATGCAACACATCAAAGTATTTAAAGTAAATTAAATGCAAAGCAGTCCAGCTGCAGACCTCCACTCAGCAAAATCTCTCAGAGGCACCACTCTGAGATCACCTCCGCAGTCAGAAGAATATGGATGTGACGTCAGGATATAAAACTAAATACTATAAAATAAAATTGAGAGCATTGTCTTCACCACTAAAATGCATCAAATCCATCAGTGGCCCAGCTCTGCTCCATTATGGCATTGGATCAGACAGGTTTCCTAAACTAAAAAAAGTTTGTGTCAAACTCAGATCATATTGAGCTTGACTATGACAACAAAGAGAAATAATGAGCAGAGACCATAGACTGTAAAATAGAGGGACCTAGTCTCTGCGACATCACCCATCTGTTCCTGAAGGCGAGTTTTGAAGCAAAGCGGCTGGTATGGCCATATTGGAAATGGGGTCTCCACACTAACAGCTGTTGGGTGCCTGTCAGACACATGAGCTGAGCTGTGCCTCTGATTGGGTGAGCTTGCAATCTTAAGATTTTCTAAACTGAGTTAAGAAAATTTTCATCCCTTGTAAAGTGCTTGCGATTCGCAAACTTTGCAATTTTGGGATACTTTTGTACCAGGCTGTAAACAAGTTCATTTTTACTCTGATTTTTTTTTTTTTTTTTTTGGCTTGTTGTTTATGTGATTTCCGGTACCTCAACTTGACAAACAGCAGATTTTAGCACTTGTCTCACATTTTCAGACTGGACTGAAAATATGGAGGTTGAGGCTTGGCAGAGAGACATCAGTAGTCTTAAGGTTTTACAGCCCAACATGAATGAAGAGAGATTTATCAATGGTGTGGAAAGCACAGGAACTCCTCGGTCCTGCAACTCCAGCTGTCTGTCAGTCATGTAGCTTGCCGGGCTGAAGACGCAGCTGGTTTATGTTGATGAATGCAGTCACCAGACTCCAGACATAGCTAGTGTATTTGAGGAGTTTTTGTCTGCATTTTGATTACCTTTGTAAACCTGATTATTCAATAGCATTTCACTGAAAAAGCAAAGTATAAAATGCTTATCAGCAATGAGACAATATAAACTGGTAGGCACCTCCATTTGATGTAATGATCTTGAACATTTTTTTTTCCAAGAAAGATACAAATGTTCATTTGCCCTACAGTCCTATCAGCTTCTGTATTAACATTCATTATTGTTTTAACTGTAAAACAGGGATAGAGGTAGAGGATGGATTCAAGATTTAAAGATTCACAGCGATATGATTAACTCAAAATATATGCAACACATAAAGGTAAAATATGTTCATTTTAGTCCATTTCATGACAGCTATTTTACGGTTCTTTGGTTATAGTTATTTTGTCTATGATAGCAGTGAGAAAACGCTCACTTCCATCCTACAATAGAGGAGGAGAGGCCTCTCAGACCAATCCCTTTTTTGCACTATGAGTTGATTGTAATTTGTGTATGATATTGTCATAGAGATTTTTTCATTTTTACAAAAAAAGCCTATCAGATGGATGAGTCTGCAAATTCACGTCACATCTGTCCTAAGATGGAGGTGGCCTCTGCAGCTGGACCCCTCTCATAAAAATGTGCCAGTAGTGTATTCATTTCTGTCTCCCAAGTTAAGCCAGAGTGCAGTTCCAGCTTCCTGAAAGCATCACGTCTGCTATGTGCTGCTGCAAAGAAATAACGATCACTGATAACAATAGACGTCCATGAAGAAAAACAAAATCCAGGGAGGCAAGCATGATGAAAAGGACACACACGAAGAAAGCAACAGCTAAATTGACAGCTATAGGAAATGTGTATGTACGTGTGTGTTTGTGTGTGCATGCAGGTGTGTATGCATGTGTGTGTTTGTGTGTGTGCATGTTCCTCACAAGAGCAAACTCCTTGTTGAGAACCATCTGCTCCAGCAGGGAAGACTCATTGTGGAAGAGGTGAGGCTGCATGTGGCTCCACATGTGGGGGAACCACCAGAACTCATCCACGTACTTCAGCAGTAGATCGTCTCCCTCATCCTCCTCCACTGTGCCTACACACACACACACAGGTGCAAGGACACACACAAGGACAAAAGAGCAAAGAACATCAAGTATGACTGTATGATTAATGCAGTTTATAAACTCATCGCAGGTTGGAATACATCACCAAGCAACCGGGTTTTTAAGGTCCTGGTGCAAAAATAGCTAGCTGTCTGATACCATGGTGAAGAAATGTGATGTGACCATAGCAATGACAGATGCTGTGGTGCTATGCTCTGTTCGCTATCATATTTCTTCTCATTATAAATATGAAAACGGTCTCATCTCTACTTTCTTCACCGGTGTAACCTACTGCTTTGTTCTCCTGGAGCAGGTTTAGAGACTCGTACTCCCAAATCCGTCTCTAATGTCACAACAGAATGTGTAATGCACGGCAGTATGTCTGCGTTTACAATTGAGCCACGGTAAATATACCTCACGATGAAGTTACAGACTGACATGTAACATAACAGTGGTTTAACCAGAGCTGTGTGGCAGCTCAACTGTCTTTTTGTGGTTTCTGTGGTTTAAAATATTGGATTTATCACAAATTGTGTTTATTATTAATTTCAATTTGCATACCATTTACGTTTGATATCCGATATGCATATGAATATGGACTAAATGCATCACCCCAAGATTATACAGGGCAGTGTTCAGCATTGCGGAAAACACTTTTTTGACAGGTTAGCAGAAAGTAATCAAAGGGATTGCTACACAAAATGGTTGGACATGCTGAGGAGAAAAAGTGGGAGTTGATCAGAGATCACCATTGTTGTCATTTTTGAACTCCTCTTCTCTCGTGTATCTTTTGACTTTCAGTTCTGCCCTGGGGGGGGGGGGGCCTTGTGAAGCATCAATTGTGATGCAGAGGATGTGTGGGAGTATTTGGGTAGTGATGGTTATAATCTCACAGCAACACAATATCTATTTCACTCAATTCAAGGCTGATACCACCCTGTTTGTGTCTTTCTCACACAGTGGCATCAGCCTTGAAGTGTAGGCTACATTTGGTGAACTACTGAGCATCCAACACACTTCAGGCTAATGTGACGCAGATTTTTTCAGAACAACATGTCAGTAGGAGGGTTTTCCACACACAGTCTCCTGAATGAGTCAGATTAAAGAGTCACATCTCAATACAACTCAAAAAGCTCATGTTATCGAGTTCAAGTGACTAATTTGACTGTTTATTTCTAATCAAGTCAATGTTACTGCTCTTTATAATTTTAATTTTACAAGATAACATACCAGAGAAATTTTCTAACCCCAACAAAGTGAAATGAAAAAAAAGAAAAGATCATATACATCTTTTTAGAGGAACATGTTTTTTTGATTCTGTCTTAAGGCTGGTGTTTTTTGTATGTTTGTTTGTTTTCAGATCAGGTTTATAACACTGCAAAAAGCCAGCCTTCAAACAAAAAAAAAAAAAGCATACAGAAGTATACAAAATTTTGGGTATTTTACTTAAACTAAGCAAAATTATCTGCCAAAAACAACATAAGAAAATTTGGCTTCGAAACTTCCAAAACAAGTAAAAACATCTAGCTCCAATGAACCCAGGATTACCTTAAAATCTGTGTATTCTCACTAATAGAAAATGCATTTTTCTTGATATAAATACAAAAAGTGAGACGTTTTTTTCTCTCTGTGTCAAAAAATATTCCAATGCTAAATAAATGCTGGTGCCATTAACTTAACATAATGATTCACTAGAAGAGAGGTCACTCTTAAAATAAGAAAAGAAAAATAATGTTACAATATATTTTTTCCTGAAACAAGCAAAAAAATCTGTCAATGGAACAGAAACAGATATTTAAAAGAAGACATTATTTGAGAGAGACCTTGAAAACAGCTGGGAAAACTCATTTTAGCCATATTTTCTTGTTTTCTTTCTAAGCTTGTAATGAGCTGCAGATTTAAATAAAACATGGTTTTCTTTTTCAAGCTGAGTCTGTCTTGAAACAAGATGATTTATCTTTAACAAATAACTCAGCAGCTTAAAAACCTTATGACGAGTAAGAAAAGCTTATTCAAGATGATCCATCGAGAGACAAGTTCCAATATCAGACTGAAATGTTTCCCTTTAAGGTAACCTGTGTTATATTGAGTATGATCAGATATTTTTTGGCCAGAAATTAAGGGAATATGCTTGGTAAGACTTTTTGCAGTGAGGGAGGAAAAGAAGACAACCAGAACAGACCTGTGTGGTAGAACTTTCCAGAAAAGCCGAGGTTGAAGGTAAAGTTGGAGATCTGAGAACGGAGCTGTTTCTGAGTGTCGAGGAGAGCCTGCAGATAAACAGCAAAAGACAGGTGGACACACAAAAAAGGATTAATATCACAACACGTTGCTTTTTTTTTGTGTGTGTGTACTGTTTGGTGGCTGTCCCTGTCTTCAGAGTTACCTCAGTCTCTGGTTTCAATGCTTGAATCAGGATTTTCTGCACTTATTTAATGACTTCATTAGTTTACTGGCCTTTAAACAAAGACTCCGTAATGAGTGTTAACTAAAGAGTGTTGCACTCTCGCGCACACAGTCACACACACCGACAGTAATGCGAGTTAATGAAGGTCAGTGCATTAGTAGCCTCTGGAGGCTGGACTAATAACCCCCGCACACACTCCTCCCTTCTCATCATCCTCTCCATCCATCCCCAACATCACCGAAAGAGACCCTCAACCATCCTCCCCTCTCTCCCTTCCCATCTCTTCTAGTTTTTCTACTGTTTCCCTTCTTTCTCAATATCCATCAATTCTTCCATCTTTCCGCTGCTGAAAACCTGCAGCCGCCTCTCTTCCCCTGTCTCCTCTTTCCCAGTTGTCTCCCACCCCACCCTTCTCTGAATCACCATCCCTCAGTCCCCCTCTCTCCCTCCCTCCCTCCCTCCCCCTCCCTCCTTCGCCTGCTCCGTGAAAATGTCACACTCTCAGGAGACGGGGCTGTTTTAATTTGAAAGGAAGGCTGAAGCAGCATAGAGGAAAATATCGCTCTCTCTTTTTCTATAACACTTTCTCCTTTCCTTCGCTCGTGCACTCACCCACTCTGCCGTCTTGCTATAGTTGCACTTCTCCCTATTTGTTTCCCACACAAATACCTGATTTATTTATGGAACTCTGTGAGCCTCTGTGTCTTTCTATTGGGCTTTGTGCCACAACTCTATTACCAACCTTTGCCATGTTGCTTTTAATCGATCCCCCAGAACCAAACCTGACTTAAAGGTCCTGTGTGTGTGTGTGTGTGTGTGTGTGTGTGTGTGTGTGTGTATTTGTGTTTGTGTGGCTAACAAATATACAGAAACATGCACAGAGTGTCTTCATTAGCTCTAATCTAATGGTGTTGGAAGGCTGCATGCTGACAGATGTGCACAGCTCCCTAATCTGATCCCCTGTCTCCTCTGTTATAACATCCGCTACATCTCACACACACACACACACACACCACACACACACACACACACACACACACACACACACACACACACACACACACACACACACACATTGACGCACACACGTGGATACAAAGACTTAAACATTAAATTAAGTTTGTGGCTGAGTGCTTTGCATTCTAACTCAATATAAACTCCCTGATGCACTTGGTCGAAATGCATTATTAACGTGTGTGTTGGTATTAGTGCAAGTCAGTGTAGGTGTGTCTTAGTGTGCAGATATTGGTTTAAGCACTTCATTTGTATTCTGCTTCCTCACACCCAGAGCAAAAACTAAAAGAGCTCAGCAGGAAGTGTTTGCGAAGTGTCCAAATCGGTGGTCTCCCATGGTCCGACCCTTTTGCTTAAAAGATCGTCTTCTCCGAAAAGTTTTGTTTTAATTACGCCATAGTGCCATTTTAAAAAGTTTTTCTTGCTGCATCCATTTACTCGCTCATTCTTAACCTGTTATTGACTTCATGGGAAATTCTGCACTGGAAAATCTGGAGCACCTAAAGCGAAAAACAAAAACTAAGATGAATTATTTGATAAGTCTTTAAGAGGAAAAGGTTTATTTATTTCGAAACCCTTGCTCCACAGCCGCAGGACTTATTATGAAACTTTACCAAGTAACAAATGAGTCAGTCATTACTTTCTCGAACAAGTTTCAGGTCTCTGCAAGTGATTTTCAGACCACTGGAAAGACCTGTTACATGATTAAGCCAACATTTGTAAGGAATCTCATCAGTTTTGCATCTCTGTTTGCAAAAAAAAAAGAACTTTCTGGCTTGGAAGGACACCACTGTCAAATATCTTAATGCAAATAAATAAATAAGATAAGGCTTAGATTTATAACCACTGAGATAGATTTTACTTCTGAAAATTTAGTTACAATTAAAACACATTCTTCAGAATTGGAAACACCACTTGAACTTGAAAGAATGCCTTAATTTTAGCAGACTTGGTGGTGAAAGACCTTGATTCTTTCTCATGAAAACAATCGCACACTAATATTATTTCAAAGGTTTAAAAATTGGTTTAAGACTATAACAATCATTATACCAGGCTAACTTAGCTTCTGTGCCTTTGCTCATCTATTCATTTATTTTCTTCAAAAAATAATGTAACCTCATATACTGTTCTTTATTCATTACTGATAATGATAGTTGACATGAACAGAAAAAAAACTCTGTGGAAATTCACATGCACATGTTTTATGCCATACCCACAGCAACACAAACACAAAAACCACATCTACACACAAGGTAGCAAACCAGAATTGAACATGGGACGCCCAAGAACAGCTAGAAAAAAATGTGATCCATTGGAGAGTAAACCAAACCCGTTTCCTTTCACAAAACAATATTCAGTCAACTATTACGACGTGGACCTACTGAAACTCTCAGAGGAGGACTCACTCATTCATAGAGACAGCTATCTTAAACTCACTGAGAGCTGGAGAACAAGAAGTTATTGCTCAATTATTTTCCCTGTAATATTCTTTTGTAATGGTTAGACCACAAAATGTTCATTCTGATGTGACGCTTCTCACTTTCCATAAAGTATTGCAGATGAATGCATATTAGTAATTAACAGATCTTTAACAAGTTAAAAAAAGCATTACAGCAAGGCAACAAGAGCAAGCAGCAGACAGTTTAGAGGTTGAAAGCAACATTTATCAGCTGCATTATACATTGGGGGCAGGGGTAAGGTCAAAGTTAGCTGTTTAAATATTTCTAAGATGTTATCCTACTGTGGAAAATGCAATTATTTAAATGCATGATTCTGCTTTACAGATATAAAATTCTTCCACCACAAAACATGAAGTGAGATTAGAACATTAAAATAACACGATTACTTGAGAGAAAATCCCTCAAATTTAATATAACCCTGTGATATAAGAAATATAACAGCATTCGTAAAAATGTGATGTTCTTTATGGTGCATGAAAAAATTGTTTTCATTCTTTTCCCAGAGAGTTACAGATAAGTCCTCTCCAGTGGACAAAATACATCTTCAACAGATAGCAGAGTGTGGAGTTTTTTAGATTACAGTGAATAGATATTTCTTTTTTTATGCTTTTGAAAATAACTTAACACTTTTTGATGCATTTGAATTTGTATGTTTTATAGTTGAAAAACTTTTTAACTTGTAGCATGTCTTTACCTCTTTGAAAGAAATTAAATATATGAAGAAGAAAAAAAAACGTTTCAGTTTCACAGTAGAAACTGTTGCATTCAGGACAAAATGACTTGTAAATTACTTGTAAATCTGCAGGGACCACTATGTCCTGGGGGGAAGAAGAGATAAAGTTGGCCAAAGTTTGAGTTGAAGCTTTCACATTGCCCAGATACACTTATGTTTTTGGTTTCCTGTTAACCCAATAAAAATTAATATAAACAAAAAAAAAGCAAAGAGCAAAAAAAGTCCATAAATTCAGCCAGGAAAGCTGAGACAAAAAATTTAAAGGGAGAGGAATAAAAGAAAAAAAGTGTTAAAATTGGAATTAAAAACTCTTCTATTTTATCCTCTTTTCAAATAGAAGACACAACAGAGTTGCATAGTGAATGACTTCATCTCAAAGTGGATATCAGAAGCAAACTTTATAGTCTGAAGAACACATGGGACCTCAACCTAAACATGTTCAATAGTGTTTGGTGTTCAGAGGAAATTCACTTCAGCCATCACCTTAACGCCTTGGATAGATCATGAAAAGCAGCCATCGTTCTGTCATCCAGTTACACTTGCAGGATCAGCACTCATTGACAAATGTCACAAATGGCAGTTTTTAATTGTACAGGATGCTAACTTATCTGTGTACAAAAAACTGATCTGATGTTGAAGTAGTTAAACTTACATCTAAAAAGTATCAAGCAATCGAGTTTACACTGTCCCTTCTTCATGTGAAGCAAAGTCAAGCTACCAAAATCAACAGGACGTGGTTTTGGATGTCTGGTTAATGTTGAAACTTAATAAAAATCAAATTTAATATGCTACTAGAATCATGGTTAAATTATACTGAAGACCAAATAAAAAACAACAATAATGATCTCCAAGGGAATGTGAGAAAGGTGTGGGGAGGGGAGAGTGTGAAACTTAAACTGTGGTTGCAAAGTCATACACAAATGTGATTTTAGAAACAATATATTAATTCATTTACACCTTTATCTATTCACAGGTTATGTCACTGAGACATGAGGTCTAAGTTTTCAAGGCAGATAATAAACAGTGTTTTTGGATTCACCCCTCATCACAGACTCCTGCTTCAGGACTTGAGCCCACTCTTTAAATTCTGTGTGTTTAGCCTGTTAACGTGAGTTGTGCGCTGCCTTTCCCTTCTATGTGGGATGTGTGTCCAGTCGCACTCTGATGGTGACATCATCGTAGCACCAGGACTCCTTAAGTGGCCTCAGGTATATACAGTACAGCAATTATTCATACCTTTTTTAAAAAAAAATAAACAATCCACTCACATCCCTCTCATGGGTATGTTGCAAAGAGTGTCAAACCTGCTCTGCAGTCGCCTCAATCCCTCCTGTTACTGCAGTGACTGAGATCAACGTCCCATGAAAATATCGACCTTTTTCTTCCACTCTTACAACTAGTTTTGAACAAAGTTTGCATGTCGTGAATAAAAACATCAAGTGAAAAATTATAACACATGATTTGTGTTATCTAAACATCTTATTATTAATGCTAAAGAACAGTTTCAAAAGAGCAGACATAGAAAAAAGCATTAAGACAAGACACAGCAATAAGTGGTGATCGACCGATAATTGGCCCCAATATCTGTATTTTGATGCATAGCAGCACTGGCCCTTTTTTAATCAATAATCAGCCTATAAGAGATAAATTCAAAAGTAGTATATATCTTCTTTCATGCCGCTGTGTCTCTCTATCTGCAGTCACTACTTTATCTCTACAGTAGAGGAAGGGCTGAAAAAAAGAGAAGATGAAGAAAAACACAGATCTCTCCTCTCTTTGCTAAACTTTGTCAGCCTGTGTGGCATTGTCATCGAGACTTCTTGTCGTAAATCCATTCGGTCCTGCTTGACCCAATCAGGAAGATAAAAATAGCATTCAGAAATCACTTATTTTGGCTGATAATCTTGTTTTAAGATGCAGATAATGATCAGGCAAATATCTAGCGATGAGACTTTTTTAGTATCAATTACAAAGTCCTTGCAGTCCCTATAATAATCATGTCTAAAGGCATTTAAACAAGCTAACGTGTGAGCTTTTTTTAGCTTTAAACATAGTTATTTTGTACACTGTGCACTTTTAATAATTTAAGATTAAGAAAAGGGAATTTTCTTATGGGTTTCCTCCTATTACAGCCCACGGTACTTTACTGTTAGTGGATAAATAAATGTAAATGGTAGAGAAGGACACTGTAAATACACCCTGTTAATTTGTGTGTGTGCATACCTAATTAAAAAATTTGGTTCCCGTTAGATGTGCATGCATAATAGAACAACAACGACTTGATTTGGACTTGCCCCTCAGAATCTGGAGACTTGAGTTGGACTCCGTGCCCAAAAGCAACTTGTGCCCATCTGTGAAAACTCAGCTGAAGAGTAAGATAAAAGCCTTTTTTTTTCCATGCAATGACCTAATCTCCCCTCTTCAGAAATGTTTTGGGAAATCACTGCATGAATGTCAGCCTCAGAATTTCTCTAGAAACAGAGGTACAGCTGTTTGCCAGTTTTTGAGTCACAGGCAAAAGTAGAGTAGTAATACCTGTAGTGCTTCATCAACTACACACGCCACATCAGGATACCACAACCTGCAGCAGCAACAGGATGTTTGTTCACACCTTAGTGAACAAAAAGTGTGAACTGAAGCAGCTCATACTCTCAAATTACAGCTCAGAGAATTCATCCTGGATAATTCAACTTGGAGGAGCAATGTATTACGGTGAATCTGCTGTAGATCATCAGGAGGGTAGAGTGCCGTGGACAGTCAAGAGACCATTTCTTGGGCAGAGGCATTCACACTGAGTAACTGACAAACCTCTAAAACTGACTCTGACAGGCAATGAAGTCTCCTCCTGCTGTTTTTCTGAGTGTGACAGCAGCAGATCTGGAAGAATGGTAGGCTTTAAACGATATGGAGCCAATCTGTCCACTGCTACTGAGCCAGAAGCTGGATCTCGTTTTAAAAGGGGCCATAAGAGATACTTTGAAAGAAAGAAGAGGAGGGATTTGGATTAGCAGGAGTGGAAGGAGGGAGGGGAGGGGGGTATGAAGCAAGCAGGAGATCTTGACAATCCAAGCGATGTAGGTAAACACACACTGTGATTAGCGGTTAGCGATAGCTCTTATTTCTGTGCCCAATCCCACAGCTGCCTAACACTGCTGGTGTCAGAAGTAATGCCAGTTTGTTTCTGTGTACATGAGAGCTGCAGTGAGTGCATGTGTGAGTGTCCCTGCACATGTGCATGGTTTGGAGGAGGTGCCAAGTAGATGTTGGGGTTCAAACAGATTGGAGGCAGGCATCTGGACAGCTGGCATTCGCTGCATTTCACAAACCCTTTACACCAACCACCTCTCCATGATATCCCCATTCTGTCATTCTCGCCTTTGCACTGTTTCTTTTTGTTACTTCGCACTGCGTTGAGCTGGGCTATCCTCAATGATAAAAGTTTTTATATTATTAATATTTTAGCAGGTTTTATGTGCCCATGGATAAGAACAAAAAAGAAAGACAGGGTTCCCTTTTTCGTCCTGAAGAAGCCGGTCAAAGTTCTTGATTAATGTACACCAGCGCATGTTTCTGTCCCTGTTTACTTGTGCATGTAATGTGAACAGCAGACCAGCAAATTTAACTGGGTCAGACATCTCTATTTGATGAGCAGGAGGAGCACTTTTACCAGTTAATGCCAGTCTTCCTTTTGCTTACTCTTCCCCGCTCTGTCTCTCTTCTAGTCTCACTTGTCAGATTCAAGTCGCGAAAGCTTTTTTTTTTTTTATTGGATCGTTTTTACAAAATCATCTATTCACTTTGCATTTACAGATCCAAGGTACTTGTGATTGCTTTGGCATCGTTTTACTTACACTAAATTCAACTTGGCAGCACCTCAAGGATTTTGAGTTTCAGTGATTGCTGTGACCGCAAAACCTGCCTCATTTAGCAGAGGAAAATGCATGGCACCCCGCCATACTCTCAGAGAGGGTTTGGAATAAAAACAAGCACGCCGACAAAAATTGTTAATTGAACAAAAAAAAAAGTTATCAAGATAATTTTCTTTTCACAGATGTTTTCTTAGAGTATTCATTACAATGACAGAATGGTGTCCTTTTTTAAACTCCATGTCAGAGAAAATCATTAAAATTAAAACGGATGCCTTACATTTGTGTGCATTTTTCTTTCTACAAACACAAATGTAAAACTTCTCCCTGCAGGGCTTCCAGTGATCATTTCAGCTTGTCCAGATCAGAAAGATGAATGAGAGCAGATGTCGGTGAGCATTACACTGGAAGCAATACACAAGCCTATCTATGCCTTTTTTTGTTTTACCTTTTACCTCCAACTTTGTCATTTAAAGAAAAAAATCCAGCGTTTATGATTGCCTTGCAAGCGTGCCAGCCATGCTATGTATTGAATAAATCATGCTGTCTGACAAGGAATCCCTGTCTCTTGTAAAACGCAGCTCTCTATCCTCCCTTTTTGCTCATCTTTCTGCATTTATTTTCAAATCATTTCTCCATAGTTTATGCATGCGTCATTACTTGTGTAATGCAATTTGGCAGAGTAATAAAAAGATAAAGGGCTGGGTTCCATTGACTTTAGTGGAAAAAAATACATCACACTTAATTAGGTCCAAAGATTAACTTTAAGAAGGACTGCACAATAAATTCCACACTGCTAATCCAAAAGCCTGCAAAGAAGTTTGGATATTACCCATTCTGCATAAATCCTTTTTGTTGAGTTTTGCTTTCAGTTTTAGGTCAGAGCCAGAGCAAAGTGAGCATGAGGACATAAAAGCACACTTCAGCCATTTCTCATTGCAACATACAGTGCATCAAGAACAACCACTGTATTAAAAGCATTGAGGAGGCTGCTTGTTGAGTATTTATGTTTAATTCAGCATTTATCTCCTCAACCTGAGCAAAGCATTAATACTGCACCAATGACTCCAATATGTGTTTAGAAACAGATGTTTTACTGTTTTTTATCTAATAGTTCCCTTTGTGTGCACTTACGACTGCAGTCAGACGGAACAAATCGTGTTACTTTAATGTATCATTGCTGTAGCTCATACTATGAAACTGTTGATATGTCTGTGTTGCATATTAATATTTGACTAAAAAATGTGCCACCCAACAGAATTTCTTGCCAGTTTGAATTGTACATTTTTACCCTCACTACTTAACAGTTCCCCCTGGTGATGCAACATGAATATCAAAAATGGGATTGGGAGTTAACTTGTGGCTAACGAAATAGACAGTGGCAAATGGCAAAACAGAAGGATACCATTGAAAAGAATTAGAGACACACTGGCCACTAACAAAACCAAGAGAAAAAGGAAAAATTTGTTCCAGCTGTTTTGGGGTTTTTTTCTGTGGAGAGATCTTCAGATTGGTGAACTTAATGGACCGTGTAGTCCTTCACAAAAGTTTTACCTTACCTTATTGACAACAAGTGTAAATAACATTTCCGCATGCTACAAACTGGGGTGATTGTTGGGATAGTGTGAATAACATAATTATCCTAATACAGGTTCACAGAATGGTGAAATTGTTTTATTAATGGGTAAAGCTTAAACAGTGAGGAGGTTTTTAAAGCAGAATGCAATATATTTCTATTTCAGAAATGTGTAAAAACAAGTATGATTTCCTAAAAAAAAAAAAAAAAGGTGCAGAGAAAACAATCAGCAATATACATTGTTCAATGCTCACTATTCACTAAGAGCTACGTCTCAGACCTTCTGGTTAAAATTACCCCTGAAGGCAAAGAGCAAAAGGGTCAGATTAAGAGCCTAAGTTTTCCCTGAACAGTTGAGTCTAAAGATGTAAAGTAGAAAGGGACTCTGTAGATCATATGGAGTCAGGTAACTTATTCTCCCATTTGGAAAAATGGAAAAGAGGAGAGGAGTCTGGATAGAGATTAAGAGCCACGCTGGGCTGGGAGCATCAGGCGTCTTTCACAGGCAGTGCGCAGCTGGGCGAGAGGGGGTGCAGACCTAGATTAGGGATTCCAGGTAGGCCTGAGCTGTTCTTGACACTGTTTTGTGTGCCAAAGGAAGAGTTTTGACTTTGATTTGAGCCGCCACTGGAAGCCAGTGGTGGGAGATTAACAACGGAGTGACGTGCTGTTTTGGGCAGGTTTAAGACCAGACCTGCTGCTGTATTCTGGATCATCTGCAGAGGTTTAAATGTAAAAGCAGGGAGGCCTGCTAGGAGGAAGTTGAGTGAAATCACTAAAACCAGTACCAGAAGCTGTGTGGCCTGTTGTGTCAGTTAGGGTCTGATCCTCCTGATGTTATGAAGGGCATAACGACAAGACTAAGCATTCAAGGCCACATGGACCCTAAAGTTCAGCCGCACAAATGTTCTTTATTCCTTTGTTTAGATGGAAGGTTGCATTTTCATATGACTGGCTTGAAACTGTTGAGGCACTGTCCAACGTTGCTGTTGTCAAAATACACTGCATCTTATCACATCGGTTTGTCTCAAATTCAATCAAATTGTATCATGTAAAATCAAAACACACTAAGTCATATCCTGACATATCAAGTTGTAATGTATCTTAACATACCATATTGATTAGAGTCCCAGACCCGCCTAGACAACTTACTTGCAGAAATAAATATGAGGAGATCTTGTTTATTTCATAGTTACAAGAAGATTAAGTAAATTTCTTTCTATTCTGAAATGATTTAACTCTGTGCAGTCATGTGCAAAGAGAGCATTTGTATGTTTGTATCCTCTCAACTTAGATGACACCCCTCAGAGAGCGCCTTAGGGGGGAAAGAGTGAAAAATGGTTGAGAGCGGAAGATTAGGGAGGAATACAAATAGGCTTGAGATATGATCAATGAGATGAGTGAGAGGGGGCTGAGGAAGCAGATGATAAAAAAGGATCTGGAGATGCCAATCGAGCACCTCTTTAACAACCAATCCAAGCAGAGAAGTGGAGGAAAAACTACAAATAAAAATCAAAAAACACAAGCACCGGTACACTCCGATCATTGATGGGACTTTTTGACTGGCGTCATTCCTCATTTTGAGAAATGTCATCGGCAGGGTGCCTCCCTGTGAATCATTTTAATAGAGGAAATACAGCTGTGTGTGCGTGAGTGTGTGTGTGCAGACTGGAGGGGGTGTAGGTATTGTTTGTCACCAGATGAACTCGTGGGGTGAGACTAATGAAGAGTGCAGCGTGAAGGAGGGAGGCATTTTAATTGGCCCCTTTCTCTCTGTCTCCCTCCTCTCCCTTCTTCTTCTTCAGGACACGACAGGAGATTGAATGTTGGCTCTGCAGAGGTAAGTAGGGATTTCTAACGCTGGCACAGCTCAGGCCTTGTCCTGCTAATTGGTCAATAACACTTCCTGTGGCATACTTTGATGCTGTGATACCAGGAGATTTCTTTAATAAGGAAAAGGATCAGAAGAGGAATAAAATTTTTACATGCCTGATTCAGAATTTAAAAAAAAATCTTTATATTAAAGCTAAAATATCTAATATTTTTTCTTTATTTAATCATTTTCTAGGGTGACAAAATCAAGCAAAATCCCCTTAGATGTTGTGATGATAAAGACATGAACACGAGCTAGAAAACATGCCCAGATGTTGATTTTGCCAGTTATGTTAGTGTGTTCTGTCTCAATTTCATCCAAAGTCTGTCTCCAAACATTTAGACCCCCGATTAAATAGTGCCTTGGATTTGATATGCATTCATCTATTTTAATAAAATAAGGAGACATCTTTTCAGCAATGCCCTTCACTGGAAGCTATATATGTGTACTTGACACATGGTCAGTCAAATATGAGTCATCTTTTTAACAGCTTTTCAATGTCACTTTGCTGGAAGTGAAAGACTTTCATTTATGAGGCCGTTTGAAAAGTGACTCAGAGGATTCACTTATCGAAGAGTCCCTGCAGTCACCGGGAGTATGATTTTCAGAATCAGTGACCAAATAGGCTTGACAAAGAACATGCTTACAAACATACATGTGTGCACATATAAAATTATTTTAAATGAGCAGTTTTGTCAAATCTTGTCTGAGGGGAAGGATGCAAAAAATTCAACATATTCCTGCTCATCTACTCCCCCTCCTCTGCCCCCTGTTTCCCCTTAAGCGTTTTGTTTCTCTGAAATCACAAACTTAGCTACTGGCTCTTACCCTAGGCACACAACTCCACCTTCCTCTCCCTCCTGTTTTTATCTCTCCCTCTTTTTTATTATCAACCATCCTGAAGGAGAGAGCAGTAACATGGAAGAAGTGTGTTTTTAAATGGCATCCCTCTCTCTCCTTCTGACCCCTTCTCTCTCCCTCTCTCTATCTCTCCATCTCCTGCTCTGCACCTCTTCCTCCATACCCATCTCCCGGTCCTTCTGTTATGGCACTGGTTCATCCTCATGTATATTTATGCTACAAAGCTGAAGAGTCAGGCAGACTTAAAATGAAAACTGAAACTAGAGTGCGCTTGTGTGTGCTCATTTTATGAATGTGTATGTGTGCAGCATGTGTGTGAATATGCAGTCTTTTATCCTTTAAGATTCAAGAATCTTCTTTATATTCAAGGGTGGAATTCCTCTCCACTCCAGCACAAACTGCCCTCATGTTTTCCTCTGCTCCCACATTCCTCTCATCTTGTCTCCAAGTTTCAGCCACAGACAGGTGTCCTGTTTTTTTTTCCCTCACACTGCCTGACGGGACAGGTGTCAGCCACTGACAGAAAGTGACATTCTAATCTAAAGGAGTGATCCAGAAAACACAAATGCCCAAACACACACACACACACACACACACACACACACACACACACGCACACACACACACACACGCTCTTCTCTATCATGTATTTCCTGTGGCTGCAGAAAGATGGGCAAGCGCCTCAGGGTTTGGATTGTGCACAATGCCACAGAGCAGCATAAATCTTACCTGTCTTTAAGCCCTCAACCCACCCATGCACACACAGACACATAGACACACAGAAATGCATACATGGACACACGATGCCACACTTGAGAGCCCACCAAACACAATTTGTCTCTCATGAATGGCTCTGAGTGCGAACGCAGCGGGGGAATGTGACCACAGTCTTCAAACAAAATTCCTGGTGCAGAAGCGTTTTATCCACACTCCATCAAACCCCCTCAGAAAAAATGTTAAAATCCTACAGAAGTCGGGTTTATACACATGTGAGTGCATGCAAAAACTTCATCTGTGTGAGTGCACTTCTTTTATGTCCATACATGTGTATATGTGTGTGTGTGCCTCTGCTCATGCAAGCGTGTGTGTTGAAACAATAGCTGTCTTGAGAGGCGGGCTGCATGGCTGACTCTCCTTTAGTTTCCCTTCGAGGGGGAACGTGGGAAAAGAGGAATAAGTGCCATTCATCTTTTCACTGGCTCATTCACTACCTCTCTTTCTCTCTCTCACCTCTCTTCTTTCTCTCATTCACTGCACGTCTTTGTTCCCTTAAATGGCCTCTTTGCTTCTTGCTAAACCTCCTTTTGAGATAAATACCCTCTTGCTGTAGCCCAACACATATGCCAATGGTGCACAACACACAGAGCCATTAACACACACTCAACTTAACATGAGCTTTCTAAAATACCCACTTGATGGACCCATGCCCAAGTAAAAATCCCCCTGAATGTTCTCAGAGGAAAATATTACACAGGCATGAAATAAGTATATTTAAATTGATACATTAAATATGATTTCAGAAAGATAATATCAGGTCCCATCACCACCAAGTTATCCTCTCCAACTTATTGGAGGCTCCGCTGATTTAACTCTTGACAGTGTCAAGACAGGACAGTCCTATTCCTGAATTGAAACTATGAGTATCTGCAGGAGATTTTGAGTTAATCATGAGCTCTTCCATCCTGAAAACATGGTTTGCTTTCGAGTCACAGCAAGGGTTAGGGATCTCCCTTTGCATAAAGCTGTTTTCTGGAACTACACAAAACTGCAAAAACTGGAATTTAAGCAAATGTTTATGTCCTATTTTTTGTCAAAGTTGTCTTTTAGTATTGATATGGGCCACTTTCAACTGACAGGTCCAGAAGCATGTCTTATGTCAAGATATTTGAGGACAAAGGTTATGTCTGAACTTCACTTGAAATGAGTATAAAAAAGTCTGCCAACGGGGTAAGAAAAATTTGCACTTTGAGTTTCTTGAAATTAGAATGGTGTCTTGATACAAGAAACTTTTTTCTTACCTCATTTTCAGACTCTTTTTTTCCTTTTTACAAGCAATTTGGCTCTCTATTTTGTCTTTAAATAACTTGAAACAGGGCATTTTTCTGGAATGGTCTGGTAAATATGGCTCATATCAAGACAAAAAGACATTTTTTACTCTAAATAAGACAAAAACACTTGCTTAGATTTCTTTTTTTTTTGCAGTGTGGAGTTGAAAAACAAACTCCACGCAATTTACAAGCTGTATATCACCATAACGTACCAAAAAGACTCCAGCTTTACAAAAGCAACAGTGAAAAACAAATAAACAATATAAAACTAAGCAGCAAAGCCTGCCTCAGCATCAATGCTGCATCTTGTTTTTGGTAAATATTTCAAACTATTACATGCTCATATGGCACATTAGCCCACCTGGACTTAAGCTCTCTCAGAGAATTTTGGGAAACTTTGGGAAATAAGTGTATGTGTGATTTTCTTTTCCCCCTCCCTCTAATCCACTGTATCCCACACCCCCATTACCTTCACATCCTTGGTGTTCATGCGCGTTCCCTCCTTCCCCACAAAAATGTCATCAATATCCACCAGTATGTGTCGGTCCAGACCCAGTGTTAGCTTCCTGTCAGTGAGGTAAGAGATGGCGTCCACCAGAATTAGTCTGTGCAGCCAGTATCCCAGTCCCTGGCCAAACATCACCCTCCTCACCCCGTCATAAAGTCCCATGTCCTGCACCACTGTCGCCTGGAGGCCTAAACTAAACCCAGGCCCTGAGTGATCTCCACTGCCTGCCCCCGCTCCCTCTTTTGCCCTTGCATGCAGTACAGCCTGGTATGTTGAGTGATTGGAGGAGAAGGAAGTCCAGTCCTCTCCTGGTAAAGCCCCTCGATCTGTGCCAGGTTTGATTAGGTGAAGGAGCGGTGAACTGGAGACCACGCAGCAGTCCCAGAGTGCCTGGTTGGTCCTGAGCACCAGCGGTAGGCCTCGAAGTTTGAGGAGAGGGGGGGAGTTCTCTGTGGAGCGGTAGAAACCAATGATGCCCACTCTATACTCTGTGCAGTATTGATGCAGCAGCTGTCTGTTCCATGTGTCTGCATGTGCATACTTTAACAAGTTCTCATAAATGATAAGCGAATAGCGTCCTCTGCCTTTCTCCGTCAGCGGCGGCAGGTCACCCTTCCCTGAGGCAATTTCCATGCGGAACTGGAAGTGTGCCGACTCCAATATAGCCACAATGTCCTGACCCAGCTGGGAGTACTGGGACTCCACGAGCACCAGCACCACTGGGTCAGTGTGGACGTGCGTGTGCGGAGGATTTGGAGGGTATGGGTATGGAAGTTGATGATAGGGGGACATGGAGAGTGGTTGAGCACAAGCAGGTTCAGGAGATTGTCCAAGCTGCATGGATGGGGAGGAGTTTGTGAACAGAAAGTAAGCTGAGAGGAGGAGAGAGAGGAGACAACAGGAGGCTAGCAGGAGAAGGAGCCTACGCAAGTGGCGGCGGAATCGCACCGCCACTGTCATCGTGACAAAAGGTGTCTTGCGTAGAGGGATTGAATGTCTTCTTCAGGGAGGTGTGTCAGGAGCCCAAGAGATTGTCCTTTTTGTGAGACAGGAGCACTCAAGGGTGTGTCATGTCACCATGGCAGGTGGGGAGGAAAGCTGTGTTGGATGTCGGGGAACAAAGGTCTTCATTTACAGGAAACGCTGTTGAGGTATCCTGCGTCTAATCCTTGCAGAGCACTCACATGCAGACACGAAGAGAGCGATGATTAATGTCTGCAGAGAAGGGGGACAAGGAGAAGAGATAGAGTGAATTTGTTGGGCAAGGTTGAATAGTAGTTTGGTTTTGTGTGAGTGTGTGAGTGTGTGTGTGCCCAGGTTGTGCCACCCCAGGGACTGTGAGGGCACAGCTGGTAACTACAGAGCTGATTGAAAACAACTTGCATCCTTAGGGCTTATCTGACCTCTGGCACACACACACACACACACACACACACACACACACACACACACACACACACACAAACACACACACACACACACACAATGCACCGCACCGGTTAAAAGCACAAACAAACACAAAAAGTAAATCCTCAGGAATAAACAACAGCTGGTTGTGTGTTAATACGACGATGTGGGGAGGTGGATGGGAGCACAACTAATCAGTCCCATAAAGCTCTACGGAGAATTCCTCTAATTGCGCCAAACTCTGTGCACTTCTGTCCTATTTCTGAACCTAATCATCTGAAATACCACAAAATTAGAGTTGGAATCCTTTTGCCAGGAGCACTAATCTGGAGGGAGCAAGTGACAGCACAGAGGAAACGTAGAGCAAGAGAGGGAGAGAAAAAAAAGAAAGAATAAGAGAAAGAGAGAAAGAGAAAAAGAAGCAGGGAGAGGAACAAAATGCAATGAATTATAGAAAGAGACAAAAAAGACCAGGATTAGCATCTTAATGTATGTGCCGGGAGCCAGAGAGAAGAAAAGATCCCACAGCATCTCTTTCTCCTCTTTTCTCTCTCTACGCCTCACTCTCCCCCTCTCTCCATCTTTCTACACCCCCTCTTTCTCTACCTCTGTCTGGTTGAATATCAATAGTCTTCCCTCACATTCCCCATCCCTCTCTTCTTGTTCCTCGCCTTCGGAGAACACACACGAGAGAGAAGGTCATAGAGGAAAGACCACCAGTCATATTTTTTAAATGTGAAAGTGGAAAATAAAAAGACGGAAGGGAAATAACTCTTCATTGCTTTAGTATTGCTAAAACAGAGGTTCATGTTTCATCTATTCACAAACGTGCCATCTTGAGTGGTCTTCAGGGATGCTGATGAATAAACTTTGTGGTTCTGGAGTTTTATCACATCACAAAACTGTTGTGAAAACAGTTGTCCATAAAATCTCCCTGAGGGGTGAGCACTTGGATAAACTCATAAATATAACCCATTAATGATGTGTTGTGCTTTAAAATAAGGGACAACAACAACAAATGACTCAAAATAAGAGAAAGTGCTGGTTTAACCTGTTACCAGAGGTGCTGATGTTTTCATAATCAGGGGCCACAGGAGGGCGCTGGAATTGGATACAAAACAAGACTTCACGTGGAAAGTTGCCTCGATACCATTAGTAATCAAAACACCAAAGGTAAATATACGTATATCTAAATTGTGTGACATGAAAGCTTAGAAATACGTCTGTAATACTGTATATGCTTTATAAAAAATGAATATAGAACTAATCGTACCCTAAATCACTGAAAACTATAAATATTTGCAGTTTAAATTATTCATGAATCAGCTTTTTGTGTCTAAATTGTAAAAGTAAAATGCTCTGAATATTGCTAAATTCTTATGCCCTGGTAGTCATTTTTCTTGCACAAAATAAATCGTCAGTGAATGCTCGTGTGGATTAACCATTTAAGACTTCACAAAAAAACGGAGGAAACAAAAGTGTTGACTAACATAGTTTGACTGATACACCGAGTTAAGATGCTATTAAGCTCCATTATACTCCATCAGCACGCAGCACGTGCACTCCACGGTAAAAGCAGCCTGAACGATTAACTCAGACTCACAAATCATTCCCACGGAGTTTTCCATCCCGCGCCCTCCCACTGAAGTTTATGTCAGGAGCGAACACCGACTCATGCACTCACCGCTGACCGGAGCTGGGGCTCCTTTTGGCGGGGAAGAGGCGTGACGGGAGCGCTGTGAGCCTGCTCCTCCTGCTCCTACTGCTGCTGCTGTTGTTGATGCTTCGGGTGGGTCCGGGGCTCCGGTCTCAGTGGCGCACCACTCCCGTGTGCTGTGGATGCTGAAGCGCTGTGCCATGTCCCCTCTGCCCCCCTCTTTCTCTCTCTCCCCAACCCCTTCACTGGAGCAGCAGATGCGGGCAGCCGGAATGATCCGCTCTCCTCCCCCCTTTCATCATTCTTCTCTTTCTCTTTTCCTCCTCCTCCTCTCCCCCGCTGTCTACCTTCTTCCTATCTCCCTCGCTATGCCCACTTGTCCCCTTAATCTCTGCTCCTTTCAAGGTGGAGATTAGGCGGAGGAGCAACGTTATCAGGCTGCTCGTCAACGACTGACTGCCGTGCGTAAACGCTCTCCTTTAAAAGAGAGCGCCTACACAAGAGGAGGCGAGCGAGAGAGAGAGAGAGAGAGAAACACAGAGAGAGAGAGAGAGAGAGAGAGAGAGAGAGAGAGGCATGAGGGAGAGAGGAAGGGGTCGGTTTGATTGACACAAACAGCCTCTATCTGAGGCATCAACGATCACGGGCACGGTAAAAGCTCACGGACCGTTAGTTGGTGTAAGTCGGTAGAGTGATGTCACACACGGATACGCACCGGTGCGAGCTAATGGCGCGGCTTGCTGATTCTCCTTGCATTAGTTGTAATGGCCAGATAGAGCTGAGAGAAAGAGAGAGCGAAAAGAAGTAGGACACTTAGATTTCAGATGCTGTAAAGAAAAAGTATTTCGCATAATCAAAATTTGTATCAGTCACAGGGTTAAACCGAAAACATCTCGGATCACATTCTTTCATTCATGCATGCTCATGAGGCACCCCCCATTATGTTCACTTCTGCACACTGTCTATCAAACAGGCCCAGCATGTCAATCATACAGTGTTTTTAAGTTGATTAGGTGTTCTAGTCTCCCTTCATGCTAGTTCATCAATCTCTCTAACCTCTTTGCACTGACATTCACTCACTCACTCACACACATCTCAAAGGAGCCACTGGGCCCCTTATTCACATTGTAATGGCTTAACAACCGGGCTTATTCTGTGAGTGTTCATGTGGTGTGTGCCAAAGAGGGAACACAAATGTATGAACACACAGAAAGACAGACACGCATTTGTGCCGTCGGGTGATGCTGGGGCCGACTGTGGGCAACATGCAACTCAAAGCCTGGTGAATACACACACACACACAGGCTTGCAGACGATGCAATTACAAACAAGAAGCAATGAGAAAGAATCCCTTTTAAACTGCACCGTGTTCCTTGTACTCACCACTTACTCAGTATGAAACATTTAGACCTTCCTGGGTTACATTCTCAATGAAAATGTCCCTATTTGTGGCTCTCAGTCAGTGTTATGACTAAGCAGCAGAGCTGAGAAACAGAGCTTGAATGAAATATAACAGCCAGATTATCATGCCCTACAGAATGGGATCCAGAGATAATGAAGGTTTTGGTTTTGGAGTGCGATTGTGTTTGTATGTAAATTAGTGTCAGTGGGTGAAGTGTAATTAGAGAGGCTGTTCACCCATTTCCTTCACATTACAAGCTAAGAACCACTTCTGCTGAGCTGCTAGGAGGAGACAATAAGCCAGAAATGAAAAGTAGACAGCTGCACACAAACTGCAGTGTAGGCAAGGAATGCATGTGCTTTTCCATGCATCTGTGCAGATGATGACACAGACGTTAACTGCATGCAAAGGAACAATGTATCACACACACATGGCTACACAAAGCACAAACAAAAGCTGTTTATTAAAGGTGCAATGGATGTTGCAGTGTTTTATGTGATCTTTTGTCAATGACGTTGCTGGATGGATATCACAATAGTGTATTTGCTGTCAAAGATCTTGATAATTCATCAAAAGAAGTTGAATAAAAGTTTGGCTTTACTAGAGCCATTAATGTTAGGATAAAATGCACCTGCAAGTACTCACAGAGCAGTGAACTAAACTCTAATGTAGTGCAAGACAGTGTTGACCTGAGGGGTTCAATGTTTTAAATAGCAAGGAGGTGAGTCAGTCGATGTAGATGAACAAGCAACAGAGAAGTGGAACGAATGGTTGAATTACAGAAAGTTGTTTTGAGCAGACAAAAATGCAAGGCTGAACAGAAAGTAGAGGATCAGGTTGAGTTTGCAGGATAATTGTGAAGCATATACTTCTTGGGTGGTCAGAAAACTATTAACTATCTCCTCAATTCCAGTATTCAACATAGGCAAGCAAGTGCTGAGACACCAGAATGGATGAGCACCACACATGCATGTGAACATTAATGAACACACACAACACAAAAGGCTACTGATGAGAAATGTGCCTTAAAAGTGCCAGGGCTGCCATGTTCAACTAGCACTCTGACAGTTAAACAGAGAAGAGCAGCAGACGAATAAGAGAGATGAGACAGAAACCGAGGGGAACGCTTGTTGTCTTCATCAGAGGCTTTTGTTAAGTGAGAGATAAGAGAAGAGCAGTAACTGATCCCTCTCCTCTCCTCTCCTCTTTTCTCCGCTCCTTCCTGCCGGCTGAGAGCTAAATGGTCGCTCTGCGAGTCTGGGGTCCTGTGTGCAGGGCCTGAAGAGAGCAAATGGAGCTGGAGTGTTAAAAACAGGGAGAGACATTATCATCAGTATGCATCACATCAGTCGAGGAGCGAGGGCAGGAGGCATGCAGATAGTGCACACAATCCCCTCCTTTAATTAAAAACCAAACAAAATGTGGGACAGATTGTTGCATGCTAACACTAAACACATACAGGACCCTGAGTTGGCACCAATAAAGACTCTCCTCACTGCTGGCTGTCTCTACAAAGCGCAGGATCTATGGCTCAAACTAGCAGCTCTCTGAGATATATCAGCTCTTTGCCTCCCACAGTGTAAACAACAACAAGCCCCAGCTTTGCAAAGGTGTGTTGGCTGCTTGCTGCTGCTATTTAAATGATTCCTGCTTCTCCTTCTTCTTCTTCTTCCTCTCCTCCTTCTCCCTCTCTTTTTCTCTTTCTTCTGCATGCACGCACGTGTGTGTGTGTGTGATCGAACCATCTACCCGCTCCTGATCCCTCTCCCCATGCATGCCTGGAAATGTTGATAGATATATGTCCACTTTAGAGCTCAGAAGCTGAGTGAAAGTACCCCCAACCCCAGCGCGTGCGCAGACACACACACACACACACACACACACACACACACACACACACACACACACACACACACACACACACACTCTCTCTCTCTCTCTCTCTCTCTCTCTATCCCTCTTATTCCTCATCCCAGGGCACATTAGAAGGGAATATCTTTTGGCCAATCAATAGAGTGCTTGCAGATTGATAAGGCTATGATACTCACACACACACATGTGCACACTTACATAAAGAATATAAAAAAATCCATTCCCATCTTTGGATGCAGTGTATAGAATAACCAAACCCAAATCAATCTATTACTGGAATGCTGCCAGTTGCAGGATTACCATAGCAACATACACAGAATACTATACTCGCCGACAAATAATATCAATCATGCATTCCTTCTTTATCAGTGCAGGATGAACTTCTTATTTTTACCTAATCCGGCTCCCACTACAGCATGATACTCTTATAGCTTATCTATATGCATTGATTTGATACTAAATATAAAAAGGATTTGCAATAAAAGTAGGGCTTGTGTTTTACGTCACAAACAAAACTAAAGGTTTTGCATCAGATATCTTAAAATGAAAGGCTCTGCTGAAAAAGGCCTTGTGCAAATTTGATGTTTCTGTTAAAAAAGATTTTTAAAAAAACAACAACAACAAAAAACAACTTGAAGTAATGCTTAAGTTTGAAGTCACTGAAATATTCATATTGAATGGCTGTCATTATAAAAATATGTATATATATTAAAAAAAAAAAAAAAAAAAACTTTGAAAACACCACCAAGGAACTTTATGTTTGTGTTGATTTTGGCGCCCCCTGAGGGGAAAGTGATATCTCTTATCTGGTTACTTATTTAACCAAAGTCTACATTTAAGTGCTTAAAAGTGTGGTTCTTTTATATTTAACAGTCTTAATAAACATGTTTATAGCCTGGGTCTGGATACCTCATTCCTCTGTGGTCACTAAATCTAAACAGGGTGAATGCTTTCATTTTAGTTATTTCATGAGTGATACCTTACACATTTTTCCCATCCATAGGCATGTCTGATCTGACTGAGAGGTATCATGTAGCCATCTGCAAATACATCAAAGGCACACTCTTTTGTTTTTATTAAACTTGAACAAAGCTGGGTTGAGTTTAACATTACTTATATGGTTCCAATTGACAATGAGCTTCAAAATGCATTTGTGAGGCCATGGAGACCTGGAGACGGTACATATACTTCACAGTCTATGATGTTTTTCCTGATGTCATCCTGCCCTCATGTAACTGTTGAACGCATCCCTAAATGTAAACATTTACTGTGGAGGTTACTGTAAGGTAACAAAGACAAGGCTTTTCTTTAGCTTGTGGTCAGTCATCTGATCTCATGCCCACTCCTCACATGGTTTATGGAAAATTAAAGTTACAATGGTAATCTTGTTTCTGATTATTTTGTTTGCTGTTTAAAGCCACAGAACTCATCACTTTCAAAATCTATTTTATTCTAACAGGAACTTAAAGCTCTTAAAAGTATCTGTCAGTGTTGACTTGGGTGCCCCCTGTGCTCAGAGAAATAAACTCTATGTTTTTGCTGATTTTTAAGTTGTGTGTTCTAAAATTAAAAAAACATTGATTCCTTATTTTATTTTGCTGTAAAAAGAGTGAATTAAAAGGGGTGTTTTTCTTTCTCCTTGCTGTAAATTGCTCTTTCTAGCACACACTCCCACACAGCTGTTGCAGGTATTTAAAATTACAATATAGAAAATGACAATATGGAAGTTGTATATTAATTCAGCTAATAAGGTCAATTGCTTTTGAAGGTCAAAAAGAGACGTCGGCCTGCTTTATCACCAGCTGAAGTCTCCTGACGGGAGCTTCATAAGCAACAACAGAGTTAGTAGCTTTTTCTAATCATCACCTCTTTACCCTGGTTAGTTCTTTGATTTTAATGCACAGCTTTTATTATCCTGGAACCACATTACCCTTCAGATAACAAGACAGAAAATAACAAATAAAAACCAACAACACACAAATTATATGCACCGGTGCAGATAAATTATTCAGAGATCCACAGTAAATGTATAATTAGAAGAGCTCTGTTTTAGTTTATTAAGTGAGCACTTTCCTTCATGAGAAAAAAAAATCCCCACAATTTGCTGCATTCTTGTGTTTCACTTGTGATATTACAAGTTTTAAAATATGGATGCATGTACTTAGGTTGTCACACATCAAACTCATTTAGGCCAGACTTGAAAGAGGCTGAGGACAAAAACACGATCATCACGTCTTTAGCTCAACCAGATAGTCAGATCATTGTAGTGTGTGTCGGTTTATGTGCGTGATTCACTGACTGAAAAGACAGGATGTGGTTTGCCAATGAGAACATAGTTTTTTGACATATTCAGGAACAATATTGTCTCAGCACAAACAGAAACACACATAAACACGCTCACTTATACCCACAGAATCATGTCTACCGCCCACACATCTCTGTGAACAACCCAACACTCCCACACTTTCACAAGCCACAAACACTGGCAGGCTTGTTGTTGGAGTGACAGGGTGCACCTTCATCTCATATCATATCAACACTTCATCTCTGCACTGATTACAAGTGATGCTGCTGACATGCAAGATGGCTCCCTGTGTAGAGAGCCTAACAAGAACACAAACGTGTCTGCTTGTGTTGAACATTTAAAGAACATGTTTGAAAAATAGAAAACAGCGAGAGGAGAGGAAGAAAGGATGGGGGTAGATGTCAGAAAGCACAACAGTGATCAGATCGCACAGCACTCAAGGGAAGGAAGGAGGGGGTAAAGTGATCTATCTCTGTCTCCCTCTGACCTTGTTCTCTCTCGCCAAAAACCTGACTTACAACCCCAAACTAAATATGATACCTTCTCACCCAGTTTCTCCCTGCTCTCCCCCCCTTACTCTCTGGTAATAAATCGCGCTGTAATTACCAGGCAGGATCGATAACAGTCACATCACTCCTCTCCTGCGCTCATCTCTCTGGTCTGCATCTGACACTAACGTGTTCATCCCTCGCTGTGTGCCACTGTTATGGATCTGTGAGTGATAGATCGCATCCCGTTTCGTCTGTGCATGCAAAACATTGGTACACACTCAAAGGTTGAACACACAAATACAGAGGGATAAACCTTTGCAGACAACCGCACACACAGAAAGACAGTTAGGGAAGCATGGACACCACACCGCAGGGGGGAGGCCAGAGGTCTTAGTTGCCATTGGAGACGTCTCTTCAGCTGAGCAACTAACAAAGAGTTACCATTCTCTCCCAGAATAGCTCACTCGGCCCCCTATCTAATGAAACAGAGGACAAGGATGAGCATCACATGTGTAGTCACGCAGCGCGAACTTGGAGTTTGTCTTTGACAGAGGAGGACGGTGCAAATATATGTGTGTGTGGAAGTGTGTGTGTGCATGCGCATGGGTGTGGTTTCTCGACATAATCATGCGAGTGTAATGATGTTAAAAAGGAAATTAAAAATATCCCAGAGAGCACAGGCAATTTTCACTCCACAGAAATGCTGACTTGCAATATTTCTTCACACCCACACTTCCACGCACACTTGATCCGTGTGAGTGTGTGTATGTGTGTGTGTGAGTTCCATACCAGCTTTAAGAAGAAGATTAACTCACACAATCAATGTTTCCAGCTTTCAGGGTTAAGGAACGTGTGATTACCAAATGGAGGGGGCTTTCCAAGTTGTGATCAAGTCTAATGGCAAGTGCTAAAAAAAATCTTTTATTTGGTGTGACATGACTGAGCTGTGATTCTCAAGAAGAAAGAGTGAAACTACTGTCATTCCTGTCCTGCCAGCACTAAAACAGGGAGTGCCAGGAGGAGTCTGATTGGGCAATATAACTGTGGTGTGTTAAAGCCATTACTAAAAAAAATATACAGCCTGATACTAGCCAAATACATCTTACAAGTGTTGGATTAAAGAAATGGCAGCCTTATTAACTGACAATATTAATAGCCTTAATCCTTGCTAGCTGAATAAACAAACAAACTGATATCTTAAGACACAAGAAATGATTACTTTACAGTGACACATATACCTAAACAAATTAACACATATTAAAGCCCCTGTTAGGAACTTTTGGTTTGTCACACTGGCTTTGAAGTGCATTCAATCGCAGTAATTGCTTGTCTCAATAACATGTATCACTAACAGTGAAGCAAATAATCGCATATATCAAGGTAATTGTTCACTTGGTGATGCTAGCATAAATTTGGTACAAACACTCTCTGAAAAATGACATTCAGCACTCAAAAATGAAGATGGCAGCCATTTTCAAGATGACTGCCATATTACGAGAAAATTGGTATGAAGAATGTTCATGGGTCACTTGACCAGAAACTGCTCAAAGTCACTTGAAATTATAAGATTGCAGCTTTATCACCACTGGATCTTTTAATTATATATTTCACCAGGTAATTGGGTAATTCATTTCATCATTGTTTAACAGCAGGAGAAAAGTCTGGCTAGAAGCGTCTTTTAAAGTGGCCATATTGAAAAATATTGAATTTGAACCAAATCAGTCATCACCACGTGAACAATTTTTTTTTCCAGTTACCTGCTGCACTATTAATGAGAATCTTGGCTGTAGAAAATGTCAACAAAGGCAGTTTCTGCAGCATCCTGTAAGTTTCTGTAACCCACCTTGAAGCAGTTCTTCCAAGCATTGAAAACTACAATGTAATTTATTAATGTCAGTCTTTTTCATAACCAGCCAAAAACTCCTCACAGAAGCTTTAATCATGGCTAACCCCATACAGAGGACAGGTATTACTAAAGTTCAACTCTGTTACTAAGGGACGTGTGCTTCTTTACCTGTTGCAGTCACTCGGGGGCAGATGTGCAGAGAGAGTAAGCAGTGGTGGACAGAGCTCGGCCAGCAGAGGTGATGCCTCCAGGGACAACACAGCTCCTGAATCTCAATCTGAAAACAAAGGTGAGGCAGCAGCAGCAGCAGCAGCACTGGGCTAGGTCTGCAGAAATGTTTACGGCCTCTGAACGTTACGGCTGTCCTTGATGTCTGGAGGCTGTGATCTTGTGGCACTCTGGGCAGCTTGTAACCTGTATTTTATCTGTGGTAGAGGAAATGTATGCACCCAGCCACAGCAGCGCAGTAGAAAGAGCTTCTCTTTAAACTCTGGTATCTGAGGGCTACAGACTTATACAGTTTTTACTCTTTACTGTTTACTGTGCCAACATAAAATTCCAAAACAAACAAACAAAATAAAAAAATCTTTAAAAGGAGAAAGTGAAGCTAAGAGGTAGAGCTGCGCAATGTTGTGTAAACAAAATAAGCTCCAAGAGTGTTTTGGCTTCCTTGACTTGAGCCCTGGGTTGGTTGTACTTCTTTCAACAAATCAAAGTCTTCTTGGGAAGGTGTATTTGAAAGTCAGGTTTGGGTTTGACTTGTTTTTGTGGATGATTTACACAACAACTGCTCAGACAACACTAATCAATCAAAAATACCAATTGACAAACAACATCAAAAACAACAAACAAACAACAACAACAAAAATCAGAAATTTTCCAGACTTACACCCTGCCTTCTTGCATCATACAAATATTTTCTTAAACTTGCTTTTGATCTTATAAGTCATCTGCTCCAGGCAAAATGTTTCAAAGAGCAAAACTCCATAGACTCAATACAGATATCTGAGTGAAAAAACATGGCCAGAGGCTTTCTGATAACTGAGTGTACATCTTTTGAGCAGACTACTTTACGATTACCTTACAGAAAGCACACTTTTTTTTTCATTGTGAGAAAGTGATTTATGTGTTTGCTTTTAAGAGCTGTCAGGGGTTTTGGTTAACAATTTTATATGGAGAATCTGACTGATGAGAGATTCATAGAAAACATTTGTTGAAAACTTTTACACATCAACTCCATTGAAACTAAGTGGGATTTTCTTTATTATTTTTGTGAAAAAAGAAGGTAATGTTTAAATGTATAGTATGTCAAGTTTTAATGCATCAATATTACAATTTTTGAATGAAAAGCAATACTTTCTTCGACAACTATTTGGCTTGCTTAAGGACACAACAGATCATCTCACTCTTTGCTCTCAGCTGAGATTTGTTCCTGTCCACTTGGTTGAATGTGTTATCACTTCTGTTGTTATCTTGATTTGTTTGCTGTGGTTGTGCATACATCTGCCTGTTATGCCTTAAGTCAAAAACTAGATTTGAAAATGTGCTTTTGGGGTCATAGCTTCAAATTAACTGCTTTTAACATGCATTGTTAATATGTGTTATCTCATCTTAAGCATAAAATGCACAAGTCAGCACACGTATCATAGGCAGTGACTCTGTGGCCTGTAATTGAGCTGATCAGATTTTTGTGATTTGTCGTGTTGCTCTTGTCCTGGCTGACAGAGCAAATGAAGTCCATCTTAAACTTAGCCAGCGTAGTGGAAGCGACACATTTCACACTACATTTGAAGTTTCACGCATCAAAATCAAACATAAGCCCAGTAGGATCACACTTCACTGGCTGAGATATTTTCCAAGTCTTGCCATCGCAAATTCGGATGAACTGCATGCTTCCGCAAAACCTTTCAGTAATAACTTGGTCATCTGTGTTGGAAACCTCTCCACAAGGCGGAGGAGGCGACAATGTGGAAGCTGCTCCTTAGACTAACAATGGTCACAGAAAAAAATCTCAATTGCTGAAAACAAAACTGCATGATCCCATACAAATAATCTAGAGTTTAGGATGTTTTGCTCCTTTGTAAAGAAGCGCTCCAACTCTTTTTAACATTTGGGTCAGTACTCATCAGTTCACTCGTCAAAGGGAGTAATGCTCAGTCCAGATAAATGGCTGTGTAATGTTGGCAAAGGCTTATCTCAGTTGTGGGCTTGGAGACAACAAAATCTTATCATAAAGCCTGCTTTGAAAATATGTGCTTGGAAAATGTGAGTTTCTTTTTTTTTTTTTAGACAAGAGAAAGTAAAAGATAATAACAAGAAGCATTACGCAAACTGTCCAACATTTGGTGTTGACTCATCAAATGGACTAAAACTTGTATTTTTGGACATCAATGTTTAGGAAATGCCAAAGCAAAGGAAGGATTTACTAATTTTGCCTATTGGAAATACTGCTTATTCAACAATGGAAATAGGTTTTGAATATTCTTTTTTTTTTTTTTTTTTTTTTCTGTTGACAGAGGACTTAAAATAATCCTCTCTTTACAGGCTCCCATATCAGTAATGGGCAAACCAACAAAATTGTGATGCTATAAATGAAATGGTAGGAAGTCAGAGTTCTTTTGAGAAGTTAGTGCTTGGGTTCTGGCTTTGTAAAGATTTTTTTGAAGAAAAGCATTTCAGATGCATTAATGGTAGGGTTTGCGTGAATTTTCCATTTATGCTTTTAAACACAAAATCCAAAATTGATGCCCCTCTTCCTCCCTTCTATGCCGACTGCCTCCAACTGTAGCTCTGTAAAAACACACTCACCAGCCCAGTGAGCACCTGCAGCACCATGCTCATCATCAGTCTATGTGAGGCAGACTCAGAGCCATACACCCAACTTCCTGCAGGTAAATGAGGTTTCCTGCAAACATTGCATCATTCTTTCTCCATGTTGTAGTTGCTATCGAAGTCACTTGGAATAGCTTATCCCGCTCGCTATTATCAACACGAGAACTCATGGGTGCACTGTGATTGGCTGGGGTCACTGTCATAAATATCAACTACAAAACACCAACATATAGGCAGAGGAGGGGGTGGGGCAGACACGGACACTGACACACATCTACAGAGGTCTATAGATGACAATTCAGCAGGATTATCCCTGAAAAAGTTACAATTTATTTTTTAGGAAAATCCTGCAGAAACTGCCTTTAATGGCAGTATGACGTGATATATATAGGAAATATATAGTACAACCCAACTCTGTGCTAAACAGATGATGCATCACATTACAAAATGTTAAAAGTGCAATTTATGGTAAGACATAATGTGTTGCTACTCCATGCAAGTAAATGATGTAAAATATAATTTATTATAACATCATACAGCACAACAGATATTTCAGTGTCACTACAGAGACATTTATTTGTGACTCAAATTGTATTTACCTTGAGAAGACATTTTAAGAACATTTACGCAATCATGATGTTGTCAAGAAATTTGTCTTTCGCTGCATTTTTGTGGATTCATAACTTAAACAGGTAAAATTTGAGACAAAGGGGATGGACATCAACAGCTGAGAAATTATTGAAATACTAAGATGAGAAAAAGGTGTTCTGTATTGCTGGAAAATGAAGGTGTACCTCTGACACAGGTGTGCACACATGCACTTGCATAGACACACAGATAGCATGAAACCTGCAGAGAGTGTATGATTAACAGTTCTGTCAGAAGTGAGAACTCTCTGGGGCGGGAAGGGCAGAGGAGGAGGAGGAATAGAGCAGAGGAGAGGATGAACTGGAAAGGGATGGAGGCACATTAGAAGAGAAGCTGAGGTCTCATGGGTTTCTGAAGGGAGGTCTCCAGGGCTTGGTGAAAAAAAAAACGGTGGAGTCAACTGTTGCTCCTGCTGCACTGAGTGAGGGTTTCGCTATCTTCCCTGGGATCTATATGTAGAAAACTCAGCAGTGCAGTGTGAAATCCAGTTAGGTTGTGTGTCTGGAGGTCATGCGTGTGTGTGTGTGTATGCGTACGTGGGCCTTATCACAATTCTGCAGTGCAACACAGTCAGAATGGTCAACTGAGTTTTCTTTGGCAAACCTGTATACACAGATGAACTCACTCACTTTCCTCACACATAGAGAGCAGAGCGCCTCCTCTATTTTCTCCCATTCGTCACAGGGTTTGTTGTTCTAATGCAATGGATAGGTCTGCATTCAAGGTCTCTATGCTAGGCTGCTCTGCTTATAATGATGGCGTCTCAATGTCTTCAGTTGAAAGAAAAAAAAATTGCTAGAAAACACATTATGCAAACTAGTATTTGGTTGGAAAAGCATGTCTCAATCAAAGAGAAAGCAATGTCAGTTTGTGTTCTTGCATTTGGGGTGCTTGGAAGTGCTTTATGGTACTAACTGAGCTCAAAGCTCGAAGGGAAAAAGCAAGCTAATCTCTGGGAACCTGCAGGCGACAGAAAGTGCCTGGAGATTATTTCCAATACTCAAACATCCGCATAAGAACATACATATGCACATTGGCAGAATAAACAAGAAACAAGTCACACACACTTTACACTGCTTATATTTGAGAGAAAATTGTACAATATAAATAAGCTTTAGCTCTAGTCTAAACCTTTTTCAGTAACAGAGTTTTTTTTTTATGTTTTTGTAAGTAAATGTTTTGTGCAAGCATGTTTATAAATTATCTTTTCTTTTTGTTCCTTTTTTTGTTTTTGAAACTGATTAGGCAAAATTTGATTTTGTACTGTTGATTGTATCTAAAATAAAATATACATCCAGGTAAAATGCAAATTAATTTGTTCATTAATTAATTGTCAATAAAGTGATTTAAAAAGCCAAAACTATATTTTCCTGATTGTTCTGTTTTCACTCTGTCTTCCAGTGTCTGCTCCCAGTAGCCTTTTCTCTCGCTATCACTGAAGCGTCTTCCTGCCTGTAACCACAGCCTTTGGAAAACATTCACCCCACTTTAGATCCAGAATAGCACAGGTCTTCCTTTTTTTTTCCCCGAGTTGTTGAATGTTGTTTATGAAAGGGTGTTGTTTGCCCACTTCAGCCGAGATGGCCTCGGAGCTGTAAATCACCAGTTACTACTTAGCTTACTAACACTCCATTCAGGAGCCAGGCACAATAGATCCACAACACATTCATTCATCCACTCTCCCTCTCCCGCCCTCCTGCTATTCAACTTTAACTCTCCTCCCGCTTTCTCCTTCTTTCTCTCTCCTCCCTCCTGCTACGCTAAGCTGTTTTCTCTCCTTCCCCTTCTTTCTTCTATGATTCTCCCCCCATCAATTTCCGCCACTCTAGTTCCTGATGTGGTTTTGTCTATTGTATGGGCCAACAGTTTCCCATGCACCTGCCTGATCTTAGACATGTTAGAGCACACGCACACGCACACAAACACAGTTGGCTTTGATTTGTCTTTTGAAAGCTTAGAGAATATGCTCATCTTGTAAAAAAAAAAAAACTTCAGCTAGTAGATCCCATCTGTTGGCGTTGTGAGTGCTATTGTTGTTGTTGAAGACACAATGAGGGAGATCCAAACTGCACCGCAGAGAGCAGCATACCCCCTCATTGGTCTTGACATCTCAACAATCTTTTCTTATTGGCTGTGGCACCTCCAGAGTATGCAGTTTCACTCCCTATCTGTTGGGTGTTAAAGCAGTGATAACCACACACAAACTCACACATGCACACACACACAAACACAGGTGCAAAGAACACCAGCGTCGACTGTCAGACACGATCACCTCAAAGTATGCTCTATGTCTGCGCAGCAGGTTAACAGCAAGGAGAGGAGAGAGAAAAGAAAGAAAGAAAAAGAGAGATACAGGGAAAGAGAGAGAGACGCCAAGTAGTGATTTATGACCTGAAAAGACAGATTAACTCCACTGGCTGCCTAACTGGCCCTGAAACAAGCTGAATTACAGCCCAGACCAGAAGGCGAGGAGAGGTAGAGGAGTGGAGGAAGAATGAGACTGAAAGGTCAGAAGTATGGCAGGATTGAGAGAGAAAGTGTGGACGACAAGATGGAAGAGCAGATTGGTATGAAGGAAGTCAAAAATGAAAAGGTCAGAGGTAAAGAGGAAAAGATAGATTGAAGACTGTTGGGTTGAAAATAGAGATCGAGAGGGACTGAAATGGTCCAAAAAGACACACGAGAAGATACGGATATTTTCTCTGCCTAGTCAGCCCTCAAGTTTGTGTGATCTGATGAACCCCATCAAGCCATGTGAGCCATATCAGATTTCATTTCCTTTGCATGCTGTCAAAGAAGCAGGGTGAGGGTCAACCCTATTTCACCTGCTTTGTGGCGTGAGACCTGTGAAAGGCCGACAGGGCGGACAAGATGTGAGCAATCCACACAAATCATTTGAAGCTAAAACCCCCTGGGTTTCCCTGTGGCCCGGTCTCCGACTGAGCTGTACTGAAGCAATTTTCTGTTCAAAGGAGAGAGGCAAGCAGAGAAAACAGGTTTCAGATCTTGATAGGGGGAATCGCTTCATCCACTTGACAACCAATCTTAATTTGGCTAATACTTGCTTTAGCTCCATCTAAAATCAAGGCTATACTGGGCAACTGGGGAGCTATGGCCTAGCATTTTAGTTTCATTTGACTCACGGCTGTAGAGCTTAAAAAAATGGTAGAAAGACTGCTGTGTCCTTGTCGCGGTGCAATTTTGTGATTTTTCTAATTTCTAAACTCTAGAAATGTGGCACAAAAGAGGCTTGCTTTTAGTTATAAGTCTGAAATAAATTGTGTAAATTAATTTTTGGAAAAACTGTCTGAAATGCCTTATTGGGCAATAGCAATATTTGGTATAGGTATAGGTATACTGTTAAAAAAAAAAGAAAGAAAGAAAAAATCTGTGATTTTTATTGAAAAAACTGGCAGCTGTGGTTTCCAGGGAAAATTTTGGGAAATATTCTGTAAAACTGTTAACAACTTTACAGAAAAATCCATCAATTTTACAGTTAAAACTGTCATTATTTGCACAAAATTATATTTGAAAGTAGTAGAATCAACAGCTATTTATTTATTTAGCCTTTTAACATGACCACATTCCATTCCTGTGCACTTTTTGTTTCAATTACGCTCTAAAAAGTATCACTGCCTTTTAATTAATTCAATCGGTGAAAAATTTTTACACTTAAAATTATTGAGCATCTGTGGCTACCAGTTTTTTTCTGTAAAAACCACAGACTATTTTTCAACAGTGTACTGTTCATAGTTTTACAGCAGATCATATTTTCAACGTCGTGCTCCTGTCTAATAATTCATGTTCGTGTTGCATAACAATCAGTAGCTGTATACCATAAATTTCAGTGTGCACAACCTCATTGACTGCAGTTTTGCCCGGATTAAACCATGAATTTAAAGGTTTTCATACATTTTTACTATCAAAAAACATATTTCTATAATGTTTGCCTATCTATTTGATCTCACTTTTTTTCCCTTCTTCTTTTTTATAGTAAAAGTCAAGTCAAAGTTTTTTCCAACCTCACATTTGATTGTTATTCAATGTATGTGATACAGTAAAAGTGAATGTTTGGTTTTATAGTCCTTAATTGTTGCTTTATGATGGTGTTTTGCTGTATTTTTTTACTGACCTTTTTTTTTTTTTTTTTTTTTTTTTTTTTTTTTTTTTTTTTTTTTTTTTTTTTTTTTTTTTTTTTTTTTTTTTTTTTTTTTTTTTTTTTTTTTTTTTTTTTTTTTTTTTTTTTTTTTTTTTTTTTTTTTTACAGTGTATAGGTATATATAAGGTAGCTTTTCTTTGTTAGACTCTAACAAAAAAAAATTGAGAAAAATGTTGACTTTTTATATTTTCTCAATTAATTAATTACACTGCATCTTCGTGTTTACAGGAATCAGTTTTAGGCAACACCACTGGAAATCTGCTGCATCTGGTAATAGATTATGTAAGAGGCTACTCTGTCAACTGAGAAAACCACAGGCAATCATGTAAAAGATTAAGAAAAGTATAGGCTTAAGCTCAGACAACTAATCCTGAGATAAACAAGAAATTCAATTGCACAGAAGGAGGGAAACAAGAGCAGCTTCTTAGCCGCTGAGAAGAGCCCAGAGAAGATCTTTGCAGTCTTACCACACGTTCAGCATTGACACTGGGTTAGCTGTGAGACACCCCTGCTGAGGTAAACACTACTTTCTACAATACTCTGATGAATTACTCTGGCAATGTCGAGAAAGTGTCCAAAATTAAACTCAGCGCTGTACAGCGCTCAAAAGGCTCAGGTAACCATTCTATTCTGCTGCTTCCTATGCAGAAAAGTGACATTGACACATTACAGAGTCAGATTGTGTGTACCAGGTCAAGGTTTTGAACAGACATGCTCCTTCATGCTGAGGTGTGGGTGCATTATTACTTGGCTCGCGGACACAATTCTGGTCAAAGCCGAAGTTTTGATACTGCACTAAGAATACTGATTTAGGTGTGACAGAGGAAAATTGGGAGAGCCATGTAAACAAAACAATATCTGTTCCTTTTTTCTGTCTTGCCCTTTTCTTCCCCTTCTCTCAATTAACTAGGATAAACAAATGACAGAGACATGGCTATAAATGCAAGCAGCTACCTTTCAGAAAGCATTCAATAAGAGCTGTTGACAAATGAAGTAGCTGTTCACCAATTGCCCTGGGTCCTGTTAATGTCTCTCGAGTTTATTAACTTACTGTTTTTATGGTTATCCTGCACACTATATCTACATAAACACACACAAACACACTCAAATACACACCCAGTGACAAGTCTTGTTCCATTAAGCGTGAACATGTTTATGTGTGCCTGTGTGTGAGTTATGCGACCGGTCGCTAATTGCAGACAAATCGCTTTGCCGCACACAATCATTCCTGTTTTTTTGATGTTTAATTTCACCAGTTGATTACCGGCAGAGTTTAGCTCCGCCATTCCTCTTCCTCCGCCACCGGGACGACTCATCCGTCTTCTCACACTCTCACTGTTGCGCATACATAATGAGCTCGCTCTGACGAACAGAGGGGTGGATTTCATAAATCATGCTCTTGTTTGTAACAGCTTTTCTCTCTCTCTCTCTCTCTGCCTGTCTCTCTTTCCCTTTCAATTAAAGCAGCAGAACCCATTCTAAATGTTGAGTGCCTAGAGACGTACGGTCCACGTAAATTATTTCCTGTATAGTTTTTTCAATTTGAGGCAATTCTGCTGCCCCTCTTCAAAAATCTCCCCCACATGATACCTTTAAACATTGGTTCTTCTGCTCACACAGACTTTTATTTCTGTTGACTTTCCAATAGTAATAGCAATAAAGAGAGTGAAGTACAGGCACCGGTATAAGGACAGCAGCGGGCAGGAATGAGGCTGTAACATGTTTATACCCGTGCAGGCATACACTCGCAGACATTTCTGCGCCGTTAAATGGAACCCAGTGAGCTGTAACTGGGTGCATGTTATGACATTGTGTATCTGCAAGGTGAACAAAAACTAAATCTAAATACGTTGTTGTTGTTGTTGCAAGAATATATTTACTCCCCCAACACACACATACAGGCAAATGCTATGCATGTAAATGAAAAATGCAAGCCAAGCTTAACATTGGTGTAACAATTTTTATCACTCACTGCTCTCTGTGATCGGAAAATAAACCTGGCAACTAAATTGATTTATTTGTTTTTATCACTTGCTCCGTCGCTCATCCCCTTCGTGTTGCAGATTGGATTCTCGTATAAGCCCCCGAGATACACATTTTTACAACCCAATTTAAAGACATGTTCACAGAAATGCTGGGGGTTGGTGGGTTGGCTCTGTTTTTGCTAGTGTGTTCTATTTAGGCTCAATTTTCTTTAGCGACACGCTTTCTTTGCTCTTCACCTCCTGTGACCTCTTTCAAACAGCCTTCCTGGGTGAGGGAAAGATCCGGCTCTCTAGGGGTGTTAGCGTCTCTCCTTCATAGGCTGTCTACCCACAGGTTCACTCTCATCAGCTAAATAAATAGCACCTCTTGCTGTTCCTATTCAACGTACCCCCTGGCTGCACAGGCTCAGTTATTCATTGTGTTTGTGTGCATGACACTCTTGGTTGTGGTAGGAAATATAGAGAGTGAGTGGGTGCGTCCGTGTGCAGGCATGCACCTTTCCTCTTGTATTCCAAATGATGTGGTGAGCTCGCCTTTGGCATAGAGGAAATTGGTGTTCGATCCTTTGCAAGGCTGGCGTGCCTTCAGGCTAGCTATTAGCTATGTGCTAAGCTAAAAACAATGCAAATACAGGCCCAGGGTCAAGCAGAGGCTCATTAACAGGCACTCAGCCTCTTCAATTATACAACAGGTGATGCATGGCAGCATTGAGGGGATGCTTACACCAATTGTTCCTCAATAAAGCTCCAGTGACACACTCACTTACCTAACACGGGGTCAAGGGAAGTGCACTACACTGAGACTGTTTGGAGAGAGAGGAAGCTGACACTGCAGGCTGTGTTATTAGAAGCTTGAATGCAGTGTATGATGTGTCGCTGCCGTTTCAGATGGACTGATGAGATTGGAACCGGGAAATTAAAAGTGATTTTGGAAAAGTACGAGGGGGCCCTGCACCATCCAAAACTCACATTCAGATTAAATATAGATGTTGCTGCTTGAGATACAGCGTTCACTTTGATGTGGTTTTCTGTGAGGATTCATGTCACTAGTGGGGGGACAGAATAAAGCTACATTCAGCTCTGACTGCAGGGCAGCCATCCATCATGGCTGAGGTAGGTATTGACCACCTTTTCTTACTCATTTCCTTCCCCTTTTCCTGCTCCTTTCCTCAGTCAATTTTTTTCCTTTTCTTTTAGTGGTTAACTATTTATATTGTTCTCTGTGTCTTTCATTATATTTTTTATTTTTCTCCTCTGTTTTGCTTTGTTCAGTGACACATTAAGGCCACTTAAAGAAACATTTTTTTGTATGAAGTCATAATTGACTGGTTTTTAATGAGTTCAGACTGTGTCAAGAGGCAAATTTGCCACTTTATAAACTACAAAGATTATGTGTTTATAAAGTTGGAAGTTCTGGATGTTGTGATGATGCAGGTGTTGCCACGCTTGGGAGATGAAGAAACATTAACATGGCTATATCATGTTGTGTGTCTGAATGCTTATGATAATGCAATGACTCCTGTTGAATCAGTCGTATCTCCTTCTTGCTGAGTCCAAGTCAAAAGTGTAACCTGACGAGGATGTCAAGTCAGTCCGTGATGCAGTGGAATGCACCGTGATAACAAATCTACAGTGTATGAATCTGGTAGGAATCAAACACCTACACTCCCACTTAATAAAAAGAATTCTATATTTTTAAACATTTTGGTTGTCCTTACATTTACTTCATTCCTGGTTTACCAGATGGTTTCTTTCAGTCTTTGTTTTCTTTTTTTGATGCAACGCTTTCATTCCTTCTATTTTTTTCACCACTGAATTTCTTTTTTTTACATCTTTGTCTCTCATCTTTCCTGTTTCCTTTTGATTATTAGTCTCCCCCTCTTTTGTTGTCCTGTCTCCTCACTCTTTCTGTCCTCAAACAAATCATCTAAAGACACATTTGCAAACACATACAAGTAAGAAAGGAGGAAATGCCTGTGATAAATAAGTGCTCTTGCAATGTCGATGTTGGTGTCACTGATGTTAATTTGTGAGGACTGTGTGCATTGTGAACGCCAATAGACTGAGGCTGTGAGTGTATCTGTGGATGTACTGTAAGCTCAGAATCTCAGTGTGAGTTTTACATTCATTAGCACAGCTCTCCCATCTCTGTCTTTTATAAACACCGCTATACTCTACAGTGATGCAGGCCTACGTGTGTGGGGCTTCTTAAGTGTGTTAAAGTGTGCATGAGTAGAAAAATGTGTGTGTGTGTGAGTGTGTGTCAGCATGTGAAGCGTAGATGTGGTGTTTCCAGTGATTCCCTTTTTGCTGACAGGAATGAACACGCTGTTGGGCTGGGAGTGCGGTGAACCGAGACCAGGAAGGAGGAGAGTGGAAGAGAGGGAGAGGTTGAACGACGGAAGAGGAGAAGCACATCGGACACCACCTATTTATCACCCTGACTCCTTCCGTCCACTGCCAAGAAGAGCGGGAGGAGGGAAAGAGAGGGAGACGAGGCAGATGAAGACAGCAAGGCTAGAGCTATAGAAAAAGAAGATAAGAAAGGAAAAAAAGTTGGGAAAAAAGCAAAGAATCAGATGTGTATCTCAGCTTTAAGGCCTGTCTTTATGCTTGTGTTGTTCACCACGGTTCACGCTTCCTTCATAACCCTTTAGCCCACCCCCCGCTCCGCTTAAAGCACTAACCCCCAGCTGATTCGGTGCGGCAGCAGTGCATGAATAGAAGGGTGGGAGGGGTGGTGGTAAGGGGCTCCCTACAGAGAAAGCTACTGTTACCGGGGAGAGAGTGCTGGAATGTGCATTTCAATAGAGGAAAAAAAAAATCATCCAATGGAGTCGAGTATCAAGAGAGAGATTTTAACTTCTGATAGGAGCACGGTGATAAGCTGGTCAATATTCAGCAAAATGTTTTGATCTTCAGCTACAAAATTATACATTTAACTTCCGTATCCAAACCCACTCTTCACGCCGGTTTCTGGAAGTGTGTGCATGTGTGTTTGAGAGAGAGTGTGTGTATGAGCCGCAGGGCTTACACAATAAAGGTTTTTATGCTCACAAACCAATTTAAGCCCTGAAATGAGATCTAAAGCAGCGTCTCACCATGCTCTCATAATTAATTGAAAAGAACTAAAATAATGATATCTGGGGCGTTATATTGATAGCTACGGTTTATTCCTGACAGCTGGCTCCCGTTGAGCTCCGAAACAGTCTTTTTTTATTGTTTAACCAAAGAAAACAAAAGATCTAAAAATCTCCATAACTGCTCAGCATGCCATGACTTTATCTGGTTGGAGTGTGTTTGCTGCCAGTTTCAGTGAGTAAGGATAATAAGAGTGAATTGGCAGCAGAAAGAGGCTGTGTACAGTGTCATTTCTTATCAACCTGAAATTATTATTATCATTATGGATCATTGGATTTGTTGATTAGTTTGGAAATGAAAGAGTGTGTGTGATTGTGTGTGTGACAGAGAGAGCGTTGTAGTTTCTGGGCATTTGGACTCAGGCAAAGGTCCCTACCACCAGTGGGCTGATAAATTGCATGGGTAAGAAGAAGGGACACCTGTCAGCTACCCCCTATGTAGACCAACACTACAAAAGAGGACACACACACTTGCACACACACACACACACACACACACACACATGTCCACATTCATGCACACACTACAATTCCTGTACACAGAACTTATATCAAAGAGCACCGCAGCAGACTGATTGGAGGTACCTGTCACCTTGAGCTGTCAATTCTTTCATCTAGAGCATGTACTGAGCTGTCAGAGCGCAAATGAAGTGTGAGTGAGAGACCAGACAGTCTGTGTGTATGTATGTGTGTGTGAGCACGAATGCACACATGCTTTAATGTAGAGGTGTATCCATGTGTGTTACCAAGCATAAGTGTGTCAAAGTCACTTTTCACTGAGCTGGAAAGGAGTCATTACCAGATGGAAAAGAACAATGGAAGAACTCAGATGAATTTGGAGGTGGCAAGGTAATCACAAGACTATAGTGCACACACACACACACACACACACACTCAGACGCAGACACACAAACTACGAGCAGACCTTAGAAAAGAAAAATGTCTGAGCTTCATTGGAACTACTATTAGATCAATGTTTGATGAACATGCTGTCTGACTCTGTGCATATAGACTGGGATTAACCATTTTAATCAAACATCAGGCTTCAGGCCGCCTGGCATGCTGTGGTAATTATTTCAGCGTGTTTCCATAAAGGATCAAAGCTCAACTGTAAAGAGTGGAAGTCATTGACCTGATCAAACTATTTGAGTTCTTAATGTTTTTCTTTTTTTTTTCTTAAACTCAATACCTCTCAAATGACTCAAATGTGCTGTCAGTAACAAGTCATCAGTGAAAGGCTCTGTGAGGATCTGTTTGGTGTTGATACTGATGATACCTGTAGTTGTTTTTCCAGGAAAGAGACTCTATGTCCCATGAATACTATTGCCCTCTGTTGTACGGATGTGATTCTTGCACAGGCAAACATTTGTATTGGAATCAAATTAAGGGAGATCAAACCTTTTTTGAACACTACTTTTCTTTTTCGAGATGTTTTTTTACAGGATGCAAAGTCATGAGCTTTTGCATTTATTAATAGTTTAGTAGCGCTGTCCCTTGAAACGTCACAACACGTAAACTTTGTAAACTCAGTCTCTACTGTGGTTTTGCACCAGTCTATGTTACCGTACTTTGTTCTTTGTACTCACAGCCCAGTGCTCTAAGACATATCTGCAATGTGTACAATTAGCAAATGTTCATTATCTACCTGGAATCCCTCATCCAGGTCTGCACTCTCTCTTGCCCTCTGCCTGTGAAAAGACCCCTGGTGCTCCCAGCCCAGCATGGCCTCGAATCTCTAGCCAGACTCTTTTCCTCTGTCATTCACAAATGATGGAATGAATTACCCAACTCCATTTGGGAGATGCACTTAGGCACTTATTTTGACCCTTCTGCTCTTTGTCCTCAGGGGTAGAGTGAACCAGACGGTCTAAGACCCAGCTCTTAGTGAATATTTAGCACTAAATAATGAATGTCATTGGTTGTTAGATGATGTAGTTGCCATTGGATAATTCATAGTGGTCAGTTTGGCTGCTTTATTTAGAAAAAAAAAGAAAAAAGAAAGCATTTCCTCTTGCTCTAGATGGCAGCACCTGGAGCTAAAAAATTTGAATCACTTTGTCTATACTCATGTTTTAGCTGGTGCTGTATCGCTCGCTTGTAAAGTTTTTTTCTGCCATTCTGTCCTTTTTCTCTTTGCCAGTTCAACTCCAGTTTCCGTTGTTTCTACAAAACAAATCTAAAAAGTAATTGTCCTCCAGAAAAGGGACGTATCTTGCTTTCCACTTAGTCTTTTCACTTCTCATTGCTTAACTCTTCGAACTAGTGGTGTCAAAAGAAATTTTGTCAAAGTGCCATCTAATAATAAAGTAGTAGTAGTAGTAGTAGTAGTAGTAGTAGTAGTAGTAGTAGTAGTAGTAGTAGTTGTATGGCATGAATAAGAAACAACAGCAGGTATCAGACTGTCAATCAGTTAACATCTATCAATAAAGCATCCAATTCAATTTAATCTCAGGACACCAAATGGTGTAGAAAGTTTGCTTTTGAGTTCAGAAACAGTATATATATGAGAAAAGTAGAGTTGTGCTGGTTCAACCTTTTCCAGCAAAACTAAAAGCCCCCCAAAATGTCACAAACCTGTATTGCCCTCATTAATAAGAGAGAATAGTTTCACAATAATCCACCATAACTGGTGTTAAATCCTTTATACATGACAAGTGCCTGGATTGAATTTTTACTGTGATATTAAACTCTGTTGAGTTGTTTCTCTTGTACAGTTTGTCCTACAAAATAGGCTTATTTAACCAAAAACACAGTATCAGATCAGGGGCAGGTTTGTACCAGTTAAAATAAAACCCACAAGAATTGTTGTTAAAAGTAATCATCATGGTTTCACCCCAAGATTTGAAAATCCTGTTGAAATGAATCCATCTTCTCTGTGCTTGAAGTAGGAGACCAAAAATGAGTGATCTTATTTCATCTTTGACCAGGGTTCAGGTACATTTTCTGGTTCAAAGCTTTGAGTCCACTCAGTAATAAAGTCTATTTGGGTGTTAAAACTGACAAGAGGCAACATCAAAGACAAGTTTGCAATGTCTGTTTGTCCATCACTGTTTCTTTTTTTCAATATCAATTTTCACAGTTTGAGTTTCCTGAGACAAGAATAAACAAGGTAAGCTTTCTGAGGAATACTCACTTGTTGATCTGGCAAAGATAACAAGAAATTGAAAGGCAGCAACAAACAGTAACTGAGCTTTTGACTGAAGATGTACGATGGTGGAACATTATACAAAAACTACTTTTGGATGAATGTCTTGACTGTCAATACATCTAGCCCCAGGTGGAAAAAAAAGCCTCCACATACTTTATTCTGTGACACATGACTCCAGCCCCCTATAGAGGCACTGTCCAGTATAAGATGAGATATTTCATGCTCTAAGTTGGTTGCACAGAGCAGTTGCAAATCTGTGTTTCTGTGGAGACGACTTCTTCTCAAACAGAGAAAAAGAACCTAATGTTCTTTTCTCATCCAGTCCATCTTTGTTTGGACAATAATGTCATGTCAAGTTCTGAGAAGAAGAATTAAGACCTTCAAGAGCTGTTGTAGATGTAACAACCCTACTTTGAATATCAAATCAATTTAAAATGACTTCTCTTTTGCATTAGATCTATGAAATATGAATTAAGATAACTAGACATTTACATCGGACTCTCATATTTGTCTCATGTCATTTAAATATTGATCAGCTTTAAGATGGTTACAGACTAAAAACATCCATCAGACATGACGGTAAGTTCCTGATTTTTCCTCCCCTGTTTTTCCAATCACCATCCTTAAGGCTTTGGATGATGTGGACAAAGTAGAGATACTCTAAATCTGCATATATTTGTGTAATTGAGACTTAATGTCCCCCTTTAAATGTATTTTTGATGCTTTTACCATGCGATTCTTTTTCCTTCATATTGTTTTTAGTCATATTTTCCATTTTCTTTCTGTTTGTTCATCTGTAAGATGTTTGACCTAGCAGCTCTTAATCAGTTTAATCTTTTCTTGGAAATTGAGTTGTAGCTGAGCAGATATTTTACTGGATATTTAATAGCATGCAGTTGTTACTTTGGTCTTCCTCTATCTTTATGATCTTCATGCTTTCAGGCATTGGGGAAATGAACTGCTAAAATTGCTCTATTAATCATGGGTGTTGGCCAGAAGTAGCAATGCAGCTACTTTGCCGTATTTCACTCCAAAGGGGCTTTTTTATCGTCACATGTTATGTAACAAATGTGGCAGTGGCATGTTTGCATGAAGAGATTGAACTGAATTATGCTGAAAACCCCAGCAAACCTCTTCATACTGATGTGTGCATTAATATGGAATGTAAAGTTGTATATATTTCAATGCGTTCAACTCACATTGAATGCTTGAAACTACCTAATGAAACTTAAATATTTCTAAATTATGCGAGTAAATGTTAAGATTATATTTTACATTTTCCAGGTAATTTATAAAGCCTGAGGCTGAAGAAAAGTAAAAAGTCTTTTTTTTAAATCATCCCTTACACTTTCCATATTATTTACGATGATAATTGTGTGAATGCTGTCCAAGAATCACAGCTTGCAATTCATGACAGATGAATCCCATTCATTTACATACAGTGCAGGAATCCCAGAGGATTTCTTATTAAACATTTCCACATGGTCCACTCCATTTCATCCTGCAAATCCACGCTGCAGGATTACTATGGGTGAGAGGCTCGAAATAATGAATTCAACACCATTTAAAGGAAAATGCCAAAATGTTAAAAGAGACAATCTTCACTGAATGATTGCTTAATGACATGTAAAAACCAGTCCAGACCTGCAGCATGCACTACACACACAGCAATTATGCAACACAATTGAGCCATACTGTTTGACATCATCAATAATTTGTAAGATTTCAGTTTTAAATGAAGGAAAGAGAGTGAGGTTATTATCCTAGTTAGAAATTCACACTGCAGCTAGTAATCCTGACCCAACTGCATTGCCTCTTGACATGAGCAATCCATTCAAATACCTGCTTATTACAAATCCCACGAATGCAGTAACGGCAATTAGAAAATTGGCCTGGTAAATTTTAGCACCCCTCGAAGCTGTTCGACTTCAAAACCGTTGTTGCAGAGCTACAAATGTTTAATGCCTTCAGAGGGGAAGCTGACAAATTAATTGTCATCTGACTGGCACACAGACTGCTGATGGCCTTTACATGGTCATCATGCAGGAAAACATTTAAATAAAATATGTTTGAAGATGGTGCTTGAACCTCACATTAATAATGAATCAGAAATTTCACATATGTCCAAGTACTCTTATTATCATCAGAATGTTAATTTATGTTCACAAACTGTGCCACCCTGAGGCAAAGCATAACAGCTCACTTCAGGAGGCCAGACCTCTCATATCTCTGTTACCCTCTTTCTCTTCCTTCAGTACAAGGGCAGATAATCACACAGACCAAACTGAACTGAGAACATGTTCATTTCAATCTATTCAAAGGATTAATAAGGCGTTTCTGTCACAATTGTTAACTTCCCTTTTAATGAAAACACAGTATTATCTGAAAGCTGGATGACTGCTCTGTTTTATCCTGATATGCCTATGCACTAAATGCTCTAATAAAACAACATTAATCAACTATTTTTTTTACTTGAAATAAAACTAAACTCATTTTGATGATACATCAACAACTAACACAATGAGAGTGCCTTGATGGGGAACAGTCTATCCCTATTCATTATTTTTTATACTTGCTGATCATTCCCTCCCTGGACAAAATAATACACTTCTTGCAATGCACAGATGTTAAAAATGCCAGTAAAATTATGTTTAAATAATCAAAGAATCATATATCACTCAGATACCACAATGTGGTGATTTAACTGAATCATGGGGGTAGGAGATGTGAGCAGAAAAACATCAGGAGGGATAAGTTTTGCATTTGGGCCAATCACTAATGGATGGGAAAAAAAAAAAAACCCTGCTGAGAAAAATAGAAATTGCAATTGAAGCAGGGTGTAAAGATGAAAGGTCGCTAAACCACTTCTACAAAGAAGTGTTGAGACCAAGACAAGACCAAGACTTTTGGCAGTTGAGACCAGGCCAAGACTGAGACCATAAAGATCCATTTTAAAAACCATGATGCCCACCATATACCTTTTCTGACTGACAAAAATGAGGTGTCTGCAAATCTTTCGAAACACAACATGCAACATTCTGAAATCTTAACAAATCAGTTAAAAACACGAGACTGGGTTGTTATTTGTAGACCAACTTCAATAATCTGAAAACAAGATATTTATTTATCAGGTGAATGAGGCCTAGTGTAAGTATTCAGAGATATTTCTAACTAGAAGTAAGATGTCAGAATTTTTGCAGGTGTCTGACACGTAAGGCACTAAAATGGATTTCCTGAGACCAAGACTGATCTCGATTATAACAACACTGCTACACAGCAACTAAAAGTGATCCTGGGTCTTGCAAATTCTACAGTGAGTGGGTCATACTTGGGATGTCAAGCTCAGAGTGAGGTATGTGTCATCATAAAATCATTGTTTCCTTTAAGTGACCTGTTTTACCCTCCATGCCATAACCCACCTCCCTAAAAATCACTGCACTAAGCAAGAGTGAAAGAGCATCCATAAGTAACGGGATGAGACATTATTCCATTAAATTTCTTGTGAAGAACTTAAATTTTGTGCTGTTTTTAGTGCCTCATATGTATTTCTCTGTGTTAATTTTTCATTTCACTTGGATTGGGTTTCATATCAGACATCGCTGATGAGCATGTGACAAAACTTTTGGCAGCCTCCAGTTACTCCCCCCCTGACATTTACCCAATAGTAGACTTCATTTGCATTAAAAATAATAATTCACCAATAATCATTCTCCTTTGCTTTGTAGATCCTGCAGAGGCGTCAGTGTTATTTCAGTCTGCTTCATAACCAACCCAAAACTCCTAGCAGGAGCTTTAAAACAGGAGGATATCAGAGCACATAGGGGATAAACACAGAGAGCTAAAAACAATGAGGAACAGATGAAATCAAAAGGGCAGAAAACATGCTATAAATTGTTGCTGATGTTTTTTGTGACTTGGCGAAGTCATGCAATGCAACAGTGTAATTTAATTAGAGAGAAGTGTCAAGTTCATTTAACAGAGATAAAATCTTTCCTGGACTTGTGAAAAATGGCAGAATTATAAAGCAGAGGTGAAGAAGCATTGCAAATATAACATACTGTGCTATCTCTCGGTATAGAATAACAAAATTCAGTTCCTCCAGTTGAAGCTTGTTCATAGTCATAGAGTCCCGCTTTTTATTAAGAGTGAACTGCATGTTGATATCCAACTGACTCTGTTTAAGAAAAAAAAAAAAAAAAGCTGACAGTCTTTTTACGTCTCCCTCCTCCATCACTGCCTCTCAACTCATTCATTGCTTGACAGAGTGATACAGGAAGGAGATATAGGTGCATGTATGACTTGTACATCACCATCCTATGACACATCAGACACCTGTTTCATATGCAGTGCTTAAAAATAGACATCTATAGGACGACTAAACAGACACTAACAGACTTAAAGAAGCACACAGGAAGAAAGCTGGGGTTTTAAACACTTCCTGTGAGCGGTATTGTCCTGCTTTGGGTCCTCATGAACTTCGTCTGACATGTCTTGATACAGGCTAAAAGCTGAAAATTTCATTATCAATCTGCCAAGACTGAGTTTGCAGAGGCTCTTTGCCTTTTAAGAATAAAAATAGCAGAATTTTGATAGAGTCATGGTTTGTCAGTTCTCATTGTGATGCAGCTGTGTCAAGCTGATTCCATTTAGATCTTCGAAAAGCCCAAATGTAATTATTATTAAGCCGATGGTGAAAAATGCACAGAGGAGGAGTATTCTCTGCAGAAACCACAGTGCTCATTGCATTATCGAATGGCTTTGAGGTATCTTTGGGTTATGCCATAGTTAATAGCTGTGCTGATTTGCAGTAGGTTATCATTGCTTGTCATTATGAAACAGCTTAGATTGCTGTTTAACTAACTGAGTGAACACTCCAATTAGAAGACAGAGAGACAAGCAAACAAGGAAGTGTGGCTTTTATTAGATCACACCAAGATCTGTCTTCTGTTTTGCATACAAGATGCTCCCTCCTCCTCCTCCTCTTCCTTCTCTTTCTCTCATAGTCTGGTGCAGTGTCTCTCTGCCTCTCTCGGGGTTTACTACTTCCTGCTTTCTCCCTCTGCCTTCCCTCGCAGGCAAACACTGTTTAAGATATAAAAAGTAACTGAATCATTAGCTATGTAATAATATAACACTCGATTCTCTCAGACCTTTTGACCTAGGAGGGAAAAAAGCCAGGGGCAACTTGAATATGAGCAAAACATTGGTTTTATACGTCTGTTGTTATGGAAACAAGATGGGGAAAAAGAGTCAATGCAGAAAACAAGAGTTTCACTAGTGAGCTGTACTTTTTAATTTTGGTATTTTGGGAGCGTCTCTCCACAAAACTTGAGATGGAAACCTGTGCAAAAATGTGCAAAAATAACCAATTAATTTCATCCAGAATCTATATTGAGTAACTTCTCTTTGCAACCTTTTGAGTTTGTGGAAAGTTTTCATATCAAACAACCCTCCCCATTTTTCCCTCGCCCCAAACTATCTCCCTTCCCTCCCTCGTGTATCTGTCTCTTTGCCTGTCTATCTCTTTTATAAAGTTTCTGGATTTTCATTTTGTCTTGACCCACTTTGAGGAGATAACTGTTGAGTAGGCAAGATAAACGTGTCTTGTGCATATGCAAGAGCTTGTGTGGATGTAGGTGTGGGTGTGTGTGAGAGGGTATTTGTCGATTTATGTGCATGTGCTGAGTGGAGATTAATATTCTTGTCATTGGGAGCTGAATTATCTTGATTAATAATTCAGGTGTTAACATCCCTAGATTTTTATCTCCTCCTCTCTTTTTGCCTATTTTAGAGATTCCCATCCATGTTTTATTTAATCTGCTCAGTTTGATAATTTCTTGTACAGTGCCGTTGTGCAACAGAAGCATACAGATTGTGTAATGAATAGTAATATCAGGCTTCTTCTGTTGTGGCTCAGTGAACTTGCACAAGACAGTAAGAATTTAACAGAGCGGGGGTTTTTTGCTCCTGATTTGGGACATTCAGCAACATGTACAAGGCAGATGCTGAAGTACTTTTGTTCATTTGAAAAAATCACACAGTCATGTTAAAACATCTGTCGAATCACAACACATTGTTTAAACGTATCTGCACTAGTATCTGTGGTTATGGAGGATGAAATATGCTTCCTCTTCATGAATATTATATGAGAAAACAACAGTAGACAAAATCAATGTGGCAACCATATTGAATGACGCTGATGTCCACTTTTGACTCTTGAGGTAGAAACTCTCTTGTGAATGAGGAGAAAGATTATTAGCCATACAAACATTTGAAACCAAGCTTTCTCAAGTTGTTTAAATTGTTTTGATTAAGATATGGTAGAAGTCAGAAATTGCAGAAACACTTTACTTTACATGTCCATATATTTAATCAGAATTAGGAAATAATTGCACAAACTTTAGGAAAAATAAGTATTTATTTGAAATAATCCCCAGATTTAATGACAATTGGGTGAAAATAAGAATGCAATTTCTTTGGAATAATGTCTGAATTTAACTGTAAGCAAGTCACAGTTTGTAAGTTAATTCCCCAAATATCAAGGTTAGTAGGTGAATAAAGTAGGTGATAAATCAACAGCTCTTGATCACCTGCTTGATTTGATTTAGGATAAAGCATTCACTTATTCTTCACTACTTACCTTGAAATTTGGAGGGTGTTCCAAAGAAACTGAACCAAACGCTTTTTTTCTCCTTAATGTGACTTGCTTACAATTGAATTCATAAATGATCTCAAGGAAGATACAAGCTCATTTTCACCCAATCATCATGAAATTTGGGAAAATTTCAAATGAACTAAAAGAAAGTTTGTTTAAGTATTACCTCATCACAATGTAATTAATGGGCCTGTAAAGTAAAGTAAAGTGTGACTGAATTTGTGACTGAACAAAGAGTTTTATTTCAGGACACATGCTCAGTGATTTTACGATTACTTACGTCTTCTTTTTTATTGTAACTTTCATTTTTTGAGGCTGACTTGGAAGTTGAAATCTAAGGTGGTTCTCAAACAAATCTAGGCACAAAGTTCTCCCCACAACCAATGTGAAGCCTCCAGGTGTCTATTTATGGGAGATGGAGAGAGCAATGTTTTCCTGGTTTCCCTTTATGTCTTCCCTCCAACCCCTCCCAAGTGTCATGTTGTCATGCCAACATCTTTTCTAAACCAGGAGAAGGGAAAGGATTGCACCCCAATAGTACTCTCTCTCCCTCTCTCTCTCTCACACACACAGACTCACACACACACAGACTCACACACACACATACACTCACAAACACCAACACAGAGACACATAACCTGCATGCTCTGAGCAAATGAAGACAAACAAGCACGCTCTCCCTCCAGCTTATGCACATACATACACCTGCGCATTTTCTTGCCTACACACAAAAATGACAGCTATGCAGCAAATAATATGTTTTTAAATTATTCTATGAATAATAAAGCAAACAACTTATTACTATTCAGGCTGGGAGGTTTATTCCGGGTTTGGGAAACAGAAGCTCAACTTGAAAATAAAGTTGCAGCCTCCTAGAGGTTACAGATGCACCTAAAAAAATAATGTCTTGTTACTCAGGATGAAGATGGCCTAGTATTTTTGCAGAGAGCTGAGAAACACAAGTTTGACCTCTTGTAAGCAGTCTATATCTCTCTTGCAGCTCCTGTCTTTTTTCACGGCTGCAACTCTGTGTTCTGTCATTTTTCAGCGCTATGGGGACAGTTTTCTGTCATGTGATATGCTTGTGAGGGACAATTTTGGACAATATCCAGCCTCTTTAAAGCAGTATCACAAAAGGGTTTGTGATGTAGTGTGCTGAGTATCACCCTTGCAGTGGATTGGTCAAAGGCATGAGGCCTAGTGCTGATATTTGGTGCAACATCACAACCTCGAGTGTGAGATTTTTTATACAACAACTCTTGAAGCTACATTACTGTCTATCAGTACCCTAATTTCCAGACTATAAGCCTCTACTTTTTCACGCGCTTTAACCCTGCTGCTGAAACAATGATGTGGCAAATGTAAGGATTTTTACAGGCTAACAAGCTTCATGCCACCAATACATTAAGGCCCCATTTACACCACAATTAACCTAAAAACACAGGAAACCAGGGAAAATATATTGCTTTTATATTGAAATGCTGAGAGAGCACTGAGAACACCGTAGTATGAATGCCAGGCCTGTGGTTGGCAACTTTGCATGCAATCGAAAGAAAAACAAACAAACTGTTAAATAACTGATTTAGCTTCTTTTCCCAAAAGAAGCAGACGGAAGTAAAACTTGAGTTGCGTTCAGAAGAAAAGCCTCATAATCCACCATAACAAAAGGTAAATCAACATGCACCCTCTTCTTGTACCTCTTCCAACAACCCCCTCAGCCAGCATAAATCCTCACCACTGGTTTTCTGGGTGTCTCCCAAAAAATGACCCAGAATTTGTTGTCATTATCCAAAAGTATCAATAGTATTATAGATACTATGGAAAAAGCTTTCTTTTCATTAAAGCACAGGCTTCCAGAAAATAGAGGTCCTGATGCCCCTTCTCTCCATGTATCCTCTGTTGGCCTGGGGAGGAACCTCTGCGTCATTATCTTTTCCATGGCTGCACACACCATGTGTACAGAGTCCCTGGCTATCACATGTCTCAGACGATAGCTGAAAGCTATGGTTATCAATGAGTCACCAGAGGCAAAGTACATGTGACAGAATAAATAGGAAAAAATAAGCTGCATGTTGAACTATTATATTCACATCTGTCTTGTATCATTTTCAGCGGAAGTTGGCAAGGTCCAATGGAAGTTTCTTTGGGATGCTTTTGTTAAAAGTCAGAACAGAGCAAATATGCCTGGTGGCTCAGCAGGTGGAAGCCAGAAGGATTAAAAGTATTCTGCAATATGATTTTTTTTTTCTTTTTTACCCCATATCTGGCCAAGACAGTCCATATGAACTGATTTCAAGACACATCATGGTTATGAAAGAATGACTTTATGTTCTATTTTACCTTAAAATTGATGCATTACTTTCAAAATTATGTTTATCTTTAAATGTTTTATATGATATGGATGATTTCTCTTTCTCCTTTCTTGATCCTGTAAATATCAAAGAGTATCTTCATTAGGAGGAATATCTGGTGAACCCTAGATCCTTGAATGGATCTGAAAAACATTCAAGAGCTTCAGCTAAACCAACAGCTGCTGCTTCTTCTACCCTCTCACTTACATTAACTTTCACCTCCAAGGACACAGAAAGGCTTCAGAGAGTGAATGCCGACGACATCAGATCAGCACATATAGCATCAAAAGACACCAGGGAAACAACATTAGACATCAGTGATAGGCAAATTTCAGCAAATCACAGCCACCCTATCACACACTTAGCGACATTTTCACACTTCACTGGAGTCACCTCAACCTCCTCAAACTATCACAGGGCAGTTCAGTCAGACCTCCAGACCTGCAAGGTACAAATCTGATAACCATCCCCCACAAACAATTACAAGACCAATTTACTCAGATGCTTCTGTTAACCTCTGACCCACAACAGGAACAGGAGCCAAGCGCTGGGGGAGGATTGAACACGTCTCTGGGTTATAATTTCTCTACAACCCCATTCAGATGAAGTTGTGTAAAACATAAATAAAAAACAGAATACAACTATTTGCAAATCCTGATTACCCTATATTCAATCTATTACACCTCAAAGACAAGATGTTCATTGTTCCAACAGTTAAACTTTATGGTTTCTTGTTACAAAAAGCTGAGACAGGAGAATTCAGAATCATGAATTTGTTTGATGTGTTTTATTTTCCTAAGTTAACACAAGAACACAACTTATGAATCCACCTGATTGAGATACAGTAGCAACTTGTCACTTATGGGAGAAACTGTGTCTCTTAATGTGAACTTCAGGAGTTAACATGGCCACATGGTTAAATAATGTTTTCCTGAAGAGTTATTCAAGCGTAGGGTGTTAACATCAGTCTAAAAGCAGTACTTTCTGAAGTAAACAATTAACCTCATCATCTCCAAAATTATAAGGTCTAATTTATGATTTATGTATCAGCTATCTTGGTCTGTGTTGTTTTATTCTTCTGTTTCTTACCCAGAATACATATGCATCACATTCTCCCTGTTACATAACTGGTGCTGAAAATTCCTGAGTTCAGAACATCCTCACCTATTCATCTAAAGTATTTATTACTTGTTTTACTTATTGCTATTTTCTGCAAGTCAGGATGGCAATTAGCCAGGTTTCAAGCCTCTGAATCACCACCCACATTTCAAACTTAGTCAAGAGTCAGTTGGTTTGGTTTTGCTCTTGTGAATTGTTGCTGGCACAGTTGGGGAAGCAGTGGGTCGATGCAAGTCACCTTAATGCAGCAAAGACAGTTGAATAATAATCTATAAATAACAATAGAGAGGTAGTCCAAAAAAAACTAGTCACGAGCATCAACTAGATGCTGGGCATAAAAAAGAAAGCTCATCTGCTCAAATAATTTGCATTTATATTGTAATTAATTGGTTTGACTTCTAGCTTGCTCTTCAGATGCCAGAGAATTTATCAAATTTTTTACTGTAAAACTCTTGAAGAGTTTTTAAATTAATTAAAAAATCATGTCATCTTAGTAATTTCACATCAAGCATATGAAATTGCATTCTTTTTCAAAACCCATTTTTTATGCTGACATAAATATGCACCGTCATGTATTGTAACTGAAATGGTTTCAAAAAAGATTATATAACTGTGCTTAGCCCAAACCATAAAACTTTCACATTTGTTCTTCTTGGACTGCACTGACTTGTACAACATAATTTTGTTTATCTGCAGGGGTTCCATTTTTTTCTGTTTTTCATCTGAAAATTATGAAGGCCCTTCCCTAAAAACCAGAGATTTGTACCCATTAATAGAGGTGAGGTAGATATGCAAAATGTTTTCACATTTAAGGGAACCTGTCGTGCTAATTCATGTTGTGATATGTATCATTTCAAAAAGTTAGACATCCGTAAGAAACCAGTGCAATGTTCACTAACAACAATATATTGATATTGGTTTACTCCCCAGATGTAACTGTTACCACAATACTACCAGAGACTTGGCCTGGACCTGATGCCAAATTGTGCTCATTTGTTGATAGTTAACTTCTAATAAAGATAATCTAGAGCCACTTGATAGCCTCACACATTTTTTTGGTGGCGGTATAACTTTCATAAGCTGTTTCATAACCTTAAAGATATTTGAGAAGTTCTTCCCAAAAGTTTTATAACTTCAGTCAACGTCTTTGGCAGAGACAGAAGGGTGCTAATGTAAAGTTTTTGTTTTTTTTTCCAGTTTTTAAGGTTAATGAGGATTATTTGTTGCAAAGCTGGAAATCATACATAGATATTTTCTCAGTGTCCCAGGCTGACATAAAAAACTTGGAAATGTGTTTATTTTGTCTAACCTGACAGTTAGTTCATCATATCAGAGAAGTGAAAGTTTTAGGGTGATGAAGCGTTAAAAGAAAACTCTACTGAATGTTGACACTTGAGGTAGACTCTTGAGCTTCTATCATATTCCTTCCACAGCTACCTCTGTCAACAATATCCTTTTTCAAACAGCCAAGCTAACAAAGCAAAAAAATGAGGTCACTTTTTCATCAAGCTAGCAAAGTTAATGGACATTTAATATGCAAACTCTGCAACTGTGTGGCTGCTGGCTATTGAGATAAAAGCAACATTGATAAAGATGAAAGATTGACACATAGAATTAACAGGATAAATACAAAAGTAAAAAAAAATAATTAAGAAGTGCTTTTGAGTCAGTTACTCTGTGGCTTATATGCAAATACCAATATGAACAATAACGCAAACTTCACCTTTCTGGCTTCCTCAATTCAGACAGCTGAGACATCCTTCCAGCCACTTTCACTATTCTAAACAAAGTTTGAATCCCAAACAAAGTATCTTTACTCACTTTAAACATATGTGAGTGGAACAACCAAAAAGGAGCATAGAGGAACAACAGAATCTCAGAATAGATGCATCCATGGAGGCTTGACATAAAGCTAGATATTATGACTGACATAAAACTGAGCAGGATGTGAGTGTAGGTCTGTTGAAATGCAATGCTTTTGTGACACAATGAGACGGATAAGTGAAGTGAGCCTTCAATGACAGATCAAGGTTGAGCTGAAAAAGCCCTGCTAGACTTTATTTGATATAGGGAGGAAATGGGAGCGTGATATCGATGTGACTTGGGAGAAGAATGGGACATGGTGGCACATAAGAGGAAAACAAACTGAAGGAGACAGATGGTTGTCATATGCCCCAACAGGAAGCACAAGAATAACAAATCTTGGTGATTAAACATGACAGATTTCAAATTGTACAAATGGCTTATAACATAAAAGCAAAACCTCAGATCTTTATGCCCTCAACACAGTTCTCCTTAGTTACTAAAACGAAAGAGGTAAGAAATGGAAAACGGGAGTTTTAAATGGCTATTGGTAACCAGTAGAAAAATTCTTATTGCTAAATAGGCCGAAAGAATCACAAAAGTCACATCTTAAACATTTTTCGGTAACACTTTACTTGACGCCTGTGTTTATACCGCATTATGAACACATTTATAATGTCTTATAATAACATTATAACACTGTATAACTACAGTTATAAACATTCATAAGTTACTATAATGCTTTATAATAATAATCATAACACTCTATAAAGCATTTACTCATCACTTATAAGGTCAGGTATTATAATATGTTATAACTGTTAGCAACTCACTGACAATGCTCACTTAGATAATGCATTATACAGATATTTATCATATTTTTATAAACATGTATAACTATCATTATAAACACTCATAAGTTAACATAACACTGGTATTTGAATGAGTCATGCCTGAGAATTTATTTTGACTTGTCTTCTTCTTTTTGAATTGAAAACAGACTTGGAAGTAGTGAATTGCAAATTGATCATAAAAATGAGTCTGTCAAGAAGTTTGATGAATATAGGTTGTCAATTTTGTCGAGTGTTTAAACAAGGGATATTCTGATTTCCCATGTTTTAAGCACAATCATAGAGCAACAAAGCTGGATGTTCATGCTAAAAAATGTTCAAGCCACTACACAGGGGTGGAGGAGTTATTGACAGTTCGAGGTGTCTTCTTCGAAATTGTTTTTATTTTCCCACTATTGGACATGTGCCTAGCTGATTCAACAATATCTACACAGCCCTTTACTCAAAGAAAAAGGCCCTGAAGCCTGCGAGACATAAACCAGATAGTTTATGTTCACTCTGTCAGAATTAAAAACCAGATCCATAAGGTGCAGGATGTTAGGAGATATATGAAGTGATGCATGTTGGGGCTTCAGCAGGTGTGTTTGCCTACATCTCTGATCTCTAAATCCTTTCTAGCTCTACTCAGGAGATTCAATAAGGCTTCTCCATGCTCCGTTGCATTCATTCTTTATGAGATAGTCTTACAGACATGCCTTGGTTAATGGCATTAAGGTATTAGTACTTGAAGAATGAATGTTTGGGAGCCCTGCCTACAGAGAAGAAAGGAAACAGAGTGCACTTCAACCAGAAAATATGTTCATATTTCAACCATATAGCTTTCATCTTTTTTTTTTTTTTTTCACATATACAGGCACACAAAAGATGAGTATAATCAAAACTATGACAGCACTGCACACTTGCAACACCATAAGAAGAGAAAGGGATGGGGATAGTTTATACACACGTTAACACCTGAACTCTTCTTCTTTGGTGACTTATTGTGTCTTATACAGCAGAGATCCACTTGGTACATTCCAAATAAGTTGACTCATCACAAAGGCCCCACTGGACTGCACTCTATTTTACTCACGCCCACAAGCACACACACACATTATCATGAATCAGCTGATGGTTAAAAGCAAAATTTATATTTATGACTGTATACACATCATTTCAAAACTCATTATTCTAAGGCCCGTCTTGGCTGGATTAATATGAGGTCTTGCAGTTTGTGTGTGCCTGTGCGAGTAAAAGTGTGCGCCTGTGTGTGTGTGTGTGTGTGTGTGTGTGTGTGTGTGTGCGCGCGTGTCCGTCCTGCAGTGATACGGAGTTTGGGGACTGATGGAGGCCTGATTGATTTGATAAAAAATGAAAGCCATTGATTCTGTCATGAATTTACAGCACCTCATTTACATAATTCAGAAAGCTGAGTTGCAACTTAGTACAGACATTAATGGAAATACTGCTCCCTGCAGTGCCCCTTTGGACACACAAGTGCACACACACTCCTATATCAACCTGATGGATGAAATTCACACCATGAAATAAGTGCTTACTAAGCAGTCAGATGCTAACATACGCAAATGACATATGATACAGTTCTGAAACATGTTTGAAGCCTCATATATCATATCTATTGGATGTTTAGTGCTGTAAAAGTAGTGGTAACAACTGCTGAAAGCCTTTTTGTAAATAAATGGATGTCACCTCATTAATGTTTAGGTCAGGATTTTAAAATGTGATTGTTTGAGATACTTGTTATAGATAAATGATTTATCCACAGAATATGCTGGTCAGCTTTGCCCCCAGAAACTTGCTAGAACAGCAGTTAGGTATGGGACATTTGTATCAGCTAATGTCACTATTTTTAAAGAAGTCAGACTGAAACATCAATTAGCTGGAAGTGTACACAACAAAGAGAATCTTCTCTGTGTTTGCTCTGCTTTCAGACAGCCACTTTGTTTGGTGCTGTGTTCCCCTGCCAAATTTTGCAAACTATGTTTCATTTGTCAATATTTATGAGTGCTTAATCAAATTACCCAATTTAGTAATGTTTGTCGGGATGGGATGACACAGTTCAAAATTACATTGTGCTACAAATGCTTAGTTTAAAGAGCAGTCACATGCACTACGAACTCAATGATAGAAGTTGATGCATTACACAAAGGAAAAGAAGAAAAAGAAGTCATTAGTTCTAAATGCTACAGTACTAGTTGCACTAGCTGCCATGACACCATGCCCAACTCTGAGTGTACCTGCTGGTTCTTCCCATTAGTTTGCATAGCAGGACCATATCTATAATACCTCCCATCAAAGAAACGGTAAAAGTAGGATTTTACATATTTTCCTACATCTTCATTCATTCTTTATTCCTCCACTAGCCATTTGCCACTATGTTGACAAATCAATCATCAAATCAAATGGATGGTAATATTTATAGCCCTTAAAGAGACTTTTTTTCTGGAAAATGAAAAGTGAGTTCTGGTATTTTGCATTAGGAGTCCTGGAGAGGCCCACATCATAAACTACCAAAAGCGTTTTCCTGTCAGAGGCATGTTAGTGATGTACTTTGAAGAACAGTGTGTGTCCTGGCTCTCTAGCTGCTAACCAGTTTGAATGTTTTTTCATGAAAGGAGGACAGGTTGTTTTGAAGTCATCTTTTATTGAGATGTGTAAAATTGGTAGAGAAACTAAACCAAATATTATATGATTTGGGAAAACTAGGCAACAAGTTATATCATATCAGTCTGCACTAAGAAATTTGGGAAAGTCCCCTCTGCTTGTTGACACCGTTTTAGTCTCAGACTGGTTTTTAGAGTTATTTAATGGTGATGTTTTCGGTCATAGATCTGAGCAGCTTGAAGGACTGGTTCCTAGCTATTTAAGAAAGAGAATCTCTCCCTTTGACCTTTTTTTATTTATTCATGTTAAGTATAGATATCCCACTCCTTATCCTATCCCTTTGAATGTGTATATTTTGATGCTTTGGGTGTGCATTATTCCCCACTCCTGTTATTTTTTGTTTGTCATTATTTTGTTTTAAATATAAAAAAAGACTGTGAGGACTTTCCAAGTTATCTTGAATATTATAGATAGGATATATGCCTGAACATAATCCCCAACTTAAAATGAGACTATCAGCGCTAAAATGGATTATTTCTAAAGCTAATTACCAGCTCCCAGATGGAATCAGAATGGACAGAATTGATTTACTGCAAGTTGAAGTCTCTATGACCACACCACGCCAGCTGATGAAGTTTAGCTGTGAGAAGAGAGATCTGTGTTTTTCTCTGCAGTTTCTTGAATTTATTTAGTAGTTACAGTGGACACTGGAGCTGGTCTGCCTGACAGAAAGATACAGAAGAGCAGAAGAAAGCTAAACAGGAGAGTGATAGAGCACGAACTAAAGGCGAACACATGGGATAAGCTGTTTTTGAAAATGTTCATTCCAATCCACATGGTCCGGTCAAACTTGAAAGTCTATCAATAACTTGAGGAGTCAGGTAATGTTTGCTCTGCTTGGTAGAGCACTGGTAGGACATAACCAAGATTTACTCATGTTACAGGGTACCATTATATCTTAGAGCACTGGCCTGTGTGTGAGTAGCACTACTTGTAGCCGGCAACTGAACTATGGTACAAACTCACAAAGTTCGCTTGTTGTCACATTTTTTGTCACATTTGTTATCACATTTCAAACAATAGCGCAACGTCACTGTTGATAAGTACATTGTATGAAAGGTTCTATATATATATTCTATATAAGAGTTGATTGGTAATTGTCATTATTTTCAATAAACATAGGACAACTGTGTGGAGAACTAATTACAAAACTAACAACAATGATATTCATCCCTGCAAAATTATTTATCTTGTTTGACACTACTTTTAATTAATTTTTATGTAATCTGGTTTACCTCATTGTTAATCAAATTAGTTGAGTTACCTTGTTTACGCTGGTAGTTGGTTACCAGGTGTTAAATTGGATTATTTATAAAGAGCAGGTGTTGCACAAACAACCACCCCATCAGAGTGAGAAACGTCTGCCGTGCATTGGGTCTTTCTGTCAATATTAGGATTCTGTTCTGTAAAACCACCAGTTCACTGTATATTAAACTTCCTTTCTTCAGAGGACACATGTACATCAGCTAACACTTGAGTTGAACTTCAGTCTTTTCAAACTACATTACAGCATGTTGGAGTGGGGACTCAAACTAAAGTTCTGAACATGACACTATGAGGCTAGCATAAAGCCACAAACAAAGAAGCTCAAACGCATTTTCTCTCACTGTAATATAATTATCTTGCTATCAAGCCAAATAAAACGCATTTACCCCGGGGAATCAGCCCACGACAGTTTAAAAAGAAAACTCAGAAGGATAAAACAAAGTGTTGGTTAAAGCTCACCCACCCTGTAACCACGCTGTCTCATCCAGGAGGAGAAAGAGAGGCTGAGATGGGGCTGCTGAGTGACAGCAGATGAATGAATGATGCTGTGGAGCCCTGTGTTGCTTTAATTGGATTTGAATGGGCTGTCATTGTGCAGAACAACACTGTCAAGGGGAGAGACTGTTGAGTGTGTGTGTATGTGTGTGTGTGTGTGTGTGTGTGTGTGTGTGTGTGTGTGTGCGCGTGCGAGCACATACACACACACATAACATACCACAAACTTGGCACATGACAGACCTCTTGGATGACTAACAAAACGTATAATTCTAGAGGATCCATATAAAGCATGAACATGTGTTAATACAGCTCATTCAGTGGAGATGAATGCAGTTTTTTCAGTTTCGTGAAGCAGAAAATAAAAACAGCTTTTCTTCCAAAGAAATACAACAATAAATGTCTTCATTCTGGTTGTAATGACTCTTTTCAAAAATTGTGCGTCACTGTGTGATAGAGAATCATAATTACCTTCTCAAGAGATTTACGAACTAGGTGAAAGCTATAATCCAGTTATGGTTTCACCTATTATGTCCATGTCATTCAGTCTCACTTAATTTTATGTAAATACAGTAATTACATTGGCACAGTTCATTTATTCCATTATTCTCTTATCACAAATTGTAAATGGAGAACAGCCACTTTGATTTCAATCCATCATTTCTGCCAAATCTGCAGCATGTTGACAGTTACATAAATTTTGTGTGCACTTTCTTGTGCAACTACTTTTGTTCTGTGCACAATAGGCATGATACAAAGGTGGGGGGAGGGCAGCAAGAAAAGGGAAAACAGTGCGCTGCATGGAAATGAGATGACTGGAAAAGTAGATGGTGTGTGTTAGCAGATTAATTCATCTTAATTCGATAAATTGACAGAGACCATATATATTTGGAGGAACTACTTGTGCTTGGTTCTTACTCTCCTTCTTACTGAATTACCTATAAAATATTGGTTATACAATCTTTCAACTCTGTCCGATTTGGACAAAGCCAGCTAGTTTTTAGCTTAGCGCTCATTTTAAACTTGATGATTTAAATCCAGTACTCTCTTCATTCATGATCAAAATTTGCATATAAATATCTCTGTTTGAGATTTACCAGTTTTCTTTTCTCAAAAGTACTGAGAACCAAGTATATACTAACTTTACTAAAGAAAAATAGAGCCCTGAACAACTTACAACATGTAAAGATACTCATTCATTAAACTCTGAAATAAACGTTTTGAGAGCATAAAATTGTTTTCCTTTTCCTTTGTATGGACACTAATGGCCCACCCTGTGCATGTGGTGCAGTTTGTTGTCCGGTCAATGTTTTCTGGCTCATTTAAGGTCTCATACTCAGCAGTCTTTTGGTGCCTTTGTTTAGTTTGGGAGGAATTCTGGTGTATTGAGACAAGTTTATGTTTTGCATTTGACAGCTTGTAAATGACTACAGATAATGCCATCATAGGCATTGAGTAACTTGTGTGCTTAAATCCCTATTTTGCTATATTTTTCTACCAAATCCTATGTCCTCTGATTATCTGCTCAAAAATTGTTTTTCGTTGGTTAACTTTCTCCCAAGGCTTGACAAACCATTGTGCTCCACAATAATTCTGCTGCCAAAATGAAAACTCAGTCATGACCGTCTACAAACAGTGAAGGGGTCTATTGTGGGACAAACTGAACATATTAACGTGTTTCTATCCTGAAAAACTGCCTCTATTATTCTGCAACTTCTGATTACAATCATACAATAAAACACCTCTACAAGGTAATTAAAAAGACAATAACATCTGGAGTTGTATTATTCCATTATGTATCTGAAACCTGCCCTCCGGTTGATTTCTCTGTTGTTGCCTTTAAAAGTGAAAACGCACTCTCTATGATAGACAAATACTCGCTCTTCTCCAGTCTTAGTGGTATTAATTAAAGTGGATAGCTTGAATGGGATTTGTTGCATATCAATTTTCTATTGTGAAGAGAATAAATAGATTAAAGCTGAGGGAATGAGTTTCAGCAGGGAAAATGCGCCTGGTCTCTTTGCAGTAACTTTACCAAGTGCTGCAAGGATGACTGTGAGCATATATGATGAGCTGTTGAGTTGTCTATCTGCATGTATGTGTGTTCATTATTTATACAGTTACTCTTTCTATTGAGGAATATGTTTTGAAAATGTCTATTGAAAAGTATGGAAGGGCTCAAGCTTCATTACAGTCATGGCACCACTTGGTAGTATTAACAGTCAAAACAGTTCGTTGAATCGTGATTTTTTTTTTTTTTTTAATAAATTCTGTTTGCATCACAAAAGGCAACCAAGGTCAGATACCCAGGGGCTGACATAGTAGTTAATACTAATTACACCATCATTTTTATCATCAAATAAAAGTTCATCTGTGAGTGTGTATGCATGATTGAGTCTGAGAGTAACAGAAGTAAAGAAGGAAATTATCTGTGTATTTGTGTGTGTGTGTGTGTGTGTGTGTGTGTGTGTGTGTGTGTGTAATATCATTTCAAAACAGGAAACAGTTGGCTTGATTATTTCTTATTTAAGATGTATGCCATGGCATCTAAGACAAGAGGACACAGAGGGATTGTATTCAAAGCACAAAGGCAGCTAAGTGTGATAAGTTAAGAAGCGGAAGAGAACACAGGAAAAGGTAATGGTCAATAACTATTAAAGAGCTGATTAGATAAGAAAAATGATCTAATACTTAATCAAAAAAGTTTTTTGAGACCAAGATACTGTTCAAAGTTGAACATACAGTCGTGCTATTGAACCGTCACAATAAAAGAATCAAAGCAGAAAGAGACAAGGCAGTAAGGCAGCAAGAAATGTGGCACTGTCTTTTAAAGGGATGAAGTCATTTTCTCCCCACACACACACACACACACACACACACACACACACACACACACACAAAACGCTCCTGTTGCTGTTAAGCATCATGGGAAAGCACTGACACAATAATGGATCACCACTTGTAGAAAAAAAATTGCTCTCACATGTGCACTGAGACAGACTCACAGACACAAGAGACTAAAGTAGATAGAGCTGAAACATCACTTGAATTTCTCTCACAGTTACAATTTAAAGTGTTTTTTTTTCTTCTTGTTTTTGCAAAAGAGTGAAAAATATCATTGTACCATTGGTCAGCTGTTTGAGAAAAACAGTTCCAAAGTTGGTTGAGTAGCTTTGAAACTAATAATGACTCAAGAATTTCTCCAAAGATTTTTTCTGTAACCGCTCAGAGGGTTTATCTCTCTATAGTAGTGACTAAGTAGGTCCTCATTGCTTAATGACTAACTAAGCACTTCTTGTACTTCTTTGTAATTATTACACATAGCCAAGTTTTCTGTATTACAGCAGATTGGTAGCTTTAAAAGCTAAAAATTTTGAGACACTAAGAGATGTTTGTCTTTACGTTTAAATTGATGAAAAGGACACTGGAACTCTAAATTAATCAGGTTTCCTTTCTATTGGTCTAACCTGATGCAACAAAAGTAAAACAATACCAAACTTAGCAAGAAGCTGAAATGGTTGTATGTTTGCTGAAGTTGTGCACACTTTAGCTGTGAGACAACTCCCTCTCTCACATCTGTAAAAACACAGCTATATCAGGGAAAGGCTAAAAAGCTGGAGCATCAATCAATCAATTAAACAACTTTTGTTTATATCCCACCTTTCATATGAATTAAATGAGTACAGTGATTAAACAAAAACACACAAAACAGAAAAAGCTAAAAAAAAAAAAAGAAAAGCTAAGATATCACATAAAAACAAGATTGCAAATAGTTGAAATGAGTAAAATACAACACACAAGATAAAATAAGTGTATAAATAAAAAGGGTGAGGGTAAGAGCTGAATAAATACAAGCTTAAAAAATACTCAACTGATAAGACAGTACAAAAAAAATAAAAGAAATGAGACAGTTAAAGATTAATGAAATTAAAAGCATCAAAATCATAAAATCGTAAAAACACTTCATGAAAACCAGATTGAACAGATAGGTCTTGAGTTTACGTTTGAAATTGGCAAGGTTTGTACCTCCTCCTCCATCGTAATGATTTGGATGGTGACACAAGGGGGGTTGCTACATTCAGGCCACAGTAAGGCACTTGATCCATACTTAACCTCTATGAATCTAGTACAGATTTGTAAATCATGTTGAGTCACTTGGTTTTTGTGCATAGGGACAATCAGGTTATAAACCTGTTGAACTGAGAAAAGAGCCCAGATGTAGAAAACCTGAAATATTACTACATGCCTATTTTTGTCCCCCCAGGTAAGGGCTATTAAAGTGAAAGTTGTGCACTAGTTGGTCTGTCTACAGGACCTCAGTCTGCAAGCTTTTCTAAACTGAGCTGATGGAGCTTCAGAGCTCTTTAAACCTGCGTGTCATAGCCCTTAGGGGCACCCTGAGGTATACCTGTCATTGCACACTTCTGTCCCTGTGTACAGAGACTGCTGCTGGAGCTGACCTCATCTAAGTCCCCTTAAAAGAGGAGTAAAATGTGTGACTAGACTCTGTGGCTCAGTGGTTAATGATGTCAGCTCAGGGAGAGATTTAAATCTCAGCTTTGGCTTCTTTAATGTGAACCCCTGTGTTTGTGCTGGTTTCTCCTTCATGGTGTCTAAGCTAGGTGAACTGAGCATCTGAAAAATTGCCCTCAGGTTTGAATTTGTTTGTCTGTTAATGCATGAGCCTGGGGTGCAGAAGCAACCTGTCCGAGATGTTTTTCTGCCTTTCCCAGGATTGGCTCAAGCACCCCTGCGACCCTGAAAATGAGAAGGCGGGTATGGAAAATGAATTAATGCTGCCTGCTTTTGCTGCACTGTCTCAATGAACCGCTCTGGGCTGTTATTGTTTCTGTTTGTGCTCCACTGTTGGTGTTCCCCAACATTTCAGACCTGCATTAATGCACACAGCTCATACACGACATACTCTGACTCTGTAAACAACAGTAATATGCAAACATGTTTGTATAATGGGCTTCATTTCCTGTGTCTGACGGTATGATTTGATTATCAAACTACATATCAAAGACCGCTTCCTCTGTCCTGTTTATTGTGTGCACAGCTCTGTACATATTTGTAAGTACGACTTCCCAGAATGTTAATATTTGAGGCTTTATAATTGTTCAACAAAACCTTGCACATGGATGTAAGAAATACATAAACACAAACAGCTGAAAGACAAAGTCCACAGCATATAGTAGATGACTGCTTTCACACAAATGGAACCAAATCAGTGAATTTGTGCCGGGTGTGTGGGTTTATTGAAGATTTATATAACTATGAAAAGAACACAAATCTAGAGTTGTGTGACAGTTGTTCCTTTTTTTTTTGACTAACATTTTTTTAAGAAAGCAAGTACTTCAATCTTGTTCCACCAAAAAGATGTTAACTCCCAATGTTATTTTAAGTCTATATGGGGACATGTCTTAGCTTAGTCTACAATTGCTTCAGATTACATGCACTTCAAATATAGTAACTGAAACTTCAATACATTAAGTCAATTTAATCTAAAAATGAAGGCAAATCAATACATTTTGAAGCAACATTTGACACAGGATTGAGTGACAGCAAGCTCAAATTGCAACTTTTGATTGGCCACTGATTCCTACTGACATCTGCCAACGGTGACACCCACCAATAGTTCAGTGGTAACTACAAATTAGCCAATGCCAATGGTTAATGACACATAACCAAAGCTCAGTGACACCTGCAAAAAATCCAATAGCATTGCCAAAAATTCAGTGACCCCTGCCAAAAACTCAGTGGCAACTGCCAATCGCTCAGTAACTTTTACCAATGACTCACTGGTATCTGCCAAAAACTCAGTATCTGCCAATCGCTCAGTGACCCCTACCACTTGCTCAGTAAAATCTGAGTTTTTGGCAGGTGCCACTCAGCAATTGGCAGATGTCACTGTGCAAATAGCAGGGGTCACTATGTTATTGGTAGGCGTCATTGAGCTATGGTGAGGTGTCATTTGCGATTGGTAGGTGTCACTGGCTAATTTGGAGCTACCACTGAACTATTGGTAGGTGTCACTGAGTGATAGCAGATCTCTATAGGAATCAATAGTATATCATAAGCCGACAGAGCAGAGGCTAGTGAGCAATTGGTAGGTGCCACTCAGCAATTGGCAGGTGTCACTAAGCAATTTACAGATGTCACAGGGTAATAGACAGATGTCACTCAGAATCATTAGGATACCATTAGCTGCTATTGGATCCAGGGTCCACAGGGAGAAGAGAGAAACATGACATCATGAAGTTTTGCAAAGACTTATGGGCCAAAAATCAGATGAATCATATTTCGTAGAAGCCTGGTCACAAACCTCTTATGTACAGACAAGTGGTTCTTGGGGTTTTAAAGAATAAAAAAGGAGTAGATAAGAATAATCAACATGACAGCAGCAGCTGAAGTGAAACAGGTTAGCAGCTCTTAGGGATAAATCTGTTTAAAAAGGCAGGGTTTATTTGCTCTGGTGACTCAGTGGTTTCTTTGCTTCATAAAACTTCCCTGTTTAGATAATTGCATTTCACAGTGAACAATACTTCTTCGCTCATATACATTTGTTCAATATTTGAAGGTATTCCAGCACATGTGTCCTCTGTATCACCATGCTGACACCTATTGAGTTGAAGCAAAAGGTTTTCTTGGAAAACTGTCTGGGACAGCTGATGCATGTTTTGCTTGTACAAACAATTGCATTTAGGTTAATTCACTTCTTTGTTGTACTCTCATTTCATCATTTTACAACAAATAGTCTGTGGTGCTCTGTGGATCACTTTGTCTCCTGCAGCAGTGACTCAATATCCCCATAGGGAGCTTTAAAGCTCCATCTAATTTACAGATACAATAATCTCATACATCATTTTATAGATTTTTCTTTGGAGAATCATCCATATATTCCAACTGTGCCAGCCATTCAGTGTAACCACACACATAGTGAAAATGCTCCTCTGGCATCAATTAGTTATGATGCCCTCTGGTATGGGGATTAGGAAATGCATTTTGGGGGCCTGTCATGCTCTGAGATAGACAAACAGGTGGACAGAGTGATGACAGGCCTGAGGGTGAGAGAGAGTGAGTGGACCATGTGATAAATTAACAACAAGACTGATAAGTGAGACAGAGGAACTGGCCTGAATATACTGTAAGTGAGGACAAACAGATGAAAAGACATACAGATGGTGCTTCTGTTAGGAAGAGCTGACTCTGATGAGATGAACGGACAGACAGACAGACAGACAGACAGAAACTCTACTGGGACGCTCCAAATGGACAAACGGGAGAATGAACAGGCCTGACATTCTGATGCAGAAGAAAATAAGAGGCTGTGATGCCAAGAGCCAGGTGAGGAGAGGACGCTAGATCTCTGAAGACCGCTGACATGAGGAAGGACTCAACTTTAAAGTGTGTATGGAGAATAGTGCATGCTTGCTCCATCCCTATGTGCATGCCTGTGTAGTAGTAGTAGTGTGCATTTTGTGAAGCGTGCAGGTGTGTGTGTGTCCAGTGCTGCGCTGTCCATTACTGGAGTACGAGATAAAAGTAGTGAACATGCTGCCAAAACAAGGTGCTAAAAGGGCAGAACTACTAATGGCAAAGGATGTACACACATACATACACACACACACACACACACACACACACACAGAGTAGAAGGACAACTGGGACATCTGTTCCCTATTTTATCTTCTTTATGGCAGAATGTTCTAAAGGCACACACTGATGTATGAAGAGAAAAACCGCTAACCTTATTTCAAAAAAATACTGAACTCTAAAAACGCCTCCCTGCACTCCCTGAAGTCCACTATAAATGACAAATTTTATTCATTTATTAATCAAAGGCGCACATGAACACAGGATAAAGTAGGTAAAGTAAAGGATAACGGGGCATTAAGGTGGTGGGATGAATTTGCTGCTCAGCGTAAAGTTTGGTGGGTTTTTTTGACCTCGCTGAATTTTGGATGTGTACAGTTTTGGAAGCTGTTCCCTATTAAGCAAAGGCATAAACATCCATTTGATGGCTTAATAGGGAGTTGTGAAACTACAGCTTGTGTAGTGGGTGTATGTGTGTACCAGGTCCCCCCACAGGCCCTTAAGTGGTGTGTATTTATAGAGAGTGTGTCTCTCGGAGGCCCAAAGGCTGGTTATATGAGCCCCTTCTAATGGCTGGGAGGAGAGGAAACAGCCACTGTCTTGCTCCCACAAAGTAGACACGCACATGCAAAATGGCACGCACGCACACACACATACATTGTTTTGTCCTCCTTTGGCTAAACTTTCACTTCTGAGGGTAAAACTGTTGCAATTTTAAAATTGAATAAAAACAAGTTGTAAATATCAAAATGATGCATTCAGATAAATTCTGCACTAGATGCAAATCTTATCATCAGCTTATAAACATTTGAGGCTACAGAGCCTGTGCTGAACACTTTGAGCAGCAGGTAGGCAGTGATCACAGCTGACCAAATGGGAAGTCCCGCGTGCATCACTTCACTTCATCACTCTTCCTGTGCTCTGCAGCAGGCAAACACAGGTGTCTCTGGTTCCTCTTGTCCTTCAGCTGCACTGGGGTTACGTACAGTAAATGAGGTAAATGAAGAAAGAGAAGGGCCATATGGCTTTGTTTGGATCTGTACACAGGCCAGCCAGAGAACGTGCTCAGCACGTGTGTGTGAGTGCGTGTGTGCTTGATCTGTACGCAGGCCAGGCAGCGCTGAAACAGCAGCAATTTAACTGATGCTCCCACCATATGGTGAGAGTGATAGCATTAGGGAACCTGCGCTGAACCTGAAACAGAGACAGAGGGAGATAAAGGAGGACCAGAGCTAGAGGCCAGTATTTGTAGAGTAGCTCCATTATGGTGCACTGGTATGCAAATTGTGACACACACAGCTAAAACACAAACACCAGTGTGCGAGAACACACACATATGCCACATAATGTCCCTACAAGTCAGCAGGCGAGGAAATGCAAATTAATGTGTGTGATCATCACGCTGACCAGAGGGTGTTTGCAAATACAAGTGAGTTTGTGCACAGGTGTGGGTAAGTGTGTGTTTGTGCAGGTAAATGTGAATGCACTCACACATGGGTGCATAAACATAAGGAGAAGAGGAATCCTGTGTGTTTCAGCAATCTGGGTGATTTATGCCTTGAATACTGCAGTGTTTTAGGTGGGATCTCTGGGAATTCACAGCCATATGTCCTCATTTTCCCCTTCTCTCTCTCTTTTTCACTCTCCCCTCTTTCTGTCTCTCCCTCTCTCTCTTACACCCCACACACACAGACACACACACACACATTTAAATATGTACCCATATGCACATGGACACTTTATCGCACTGAGGTACACATGCACACACACTATTTTCAGCTTAAAGGGCAAGGGCAGGAGAAGAGTGTGTGCAGGTTGGAAGCAGGGGAGATATTTGCTATAAGGCAGACAGTCTGAATTTTCTGCTCCAGTTAGAGGGGAATTCTGGGTTCCTGCTTTGGGAGTCAATGGACAAGTAGGATGAAAGGATGAAAGGGGACAACACAGACACTGGTGTAATATTAAACTGGTGCTACTAGCTATAATACCCCTGTGTTTGTTTTTCTTTTTTCTTTTTTTTTTCTCATAGCAAAGCATGTTGGGTATGGTGTTCTTAATGTGAGGTTGCTATCAAAATTACACTGACAAGTCTTCCACTCTGACAACTGCATCGCCATCTGACAGCCAAACGGCAAACAAGGACTGAGCTGGAAAAATCAAATGAAATTAATTCCACCAGGCTACACCTCTGTATAATTAAAACAGTTACTCACACTCTAATATCATGACGGCAGATGTAAGCCAGATGCCATAAGCCTACTTAGGGAGCATTTTCCCTGTTCTGTGCATTTATTATTTAAGGATACAATGAAAAAAGTTCATTTGTGAATATAGAATAAAAACAGTACAAAATACCAAGGAAAATGAGTGAAAACAGAGTAGAAAGTGAAAGTAATGTAAATATCACCTAAGGCAATGACATGATTCTGATACAGAAACTGGTCCAACCATCAAAATTTACATGCAGTGGTTCGACTAAAATTAGTATTTTGCATTGCACATAGTATTTTAGGACACAAGGAAACTACAAATTTCTTTCACATCCTCCATGTAATATAGGCATTCAAACAATATGCCTTCAGCAGTAATGTTCCCAAGTTATCGGTGGGAGACAGCATTGCATTGTTGGTGCAATTTTGTTGCACAATAAAGCAAATTTGCTTTTGCTGACATGAAAGAAATTTTTTAGAACTAGTTCATGTCAGTTATCATTACGGAGACTAATGGCCCTTTTCCACTGACCCGTCTTGGCCCTACTCCACTCGACTTTACTCGCCACACGGTTTGTGTTGCGTTTCCACTAGCACGGTACTACATGGCAGACACGAGTTTTTAGTACCTACTCTTCCCGGATTCCAAGCGAGCTAAGCCGATACTAAAAGATGACATGGACAGACAGACGGCCACTCATTGGTCAGAGAATGTCTTCTCCGCAGCTTCTGACTCTGTACAAATCACTAACAAGAGGCAAACGAATAAGTCAACGACGGGTTTTTGATGACATTTAAACCCAACGGCACAGAACCACACTGAATGAACACAAAATACACTGACATTGAGCCACTGGATTACTTTAATGAAATCTTTTGAAAGCTTTTTTTTCCTTTAAAGACCACAGTGGCACATATTTAAGTACAAAATTATGTTTGTCGTGTTATAGATGACATGCAAGCACTTCTGCGCAGTACTTTAGCGCAGCTGTGTTATAAGATCCACGTCCACCGTGAGTCTGTAGTCGGGCTAGTGGAAAAGCTAACAAAACCGTGAAGAGCCGAGTAGAGTAGAGCCGAGCCGAGTAGGGTTGGAATTGTATAGTGGAAAAGCGCCAAAAGTTCCCAGCAGGGGTCTCCAATATCATCACAGCCTTATGGTATTTCTCATGTGCTTCAAACATTTGGCTTAAAAATATTATATGATAAAAATGTTAATAGATAACATAAAAGAGAGCTAGTCGTGAAACTAAAGCTATTATTTGTAGACTTAATTGCTTCAGTATGAAGTGACAGGGCTCAACTTGACAATGTCACATAACTAGAGACTTAGAAAGCCTCAGCGTTACCAGGTGTTACACAGCTTTTCACTTTAAAAAGTTGCTCATTAGTAAAAGTTTTCAAAAAGTTTTTCAATTTCTCCAAGATAATGTGGCCAGAGCATGAACTTATTTTATTTACTCAATATCATTGCAATAATTTCATTGCGTCACAATGACATTTATGAGAATGAATACCTAAAAGAGATGAGTCCAAGAAATCACTCATGCAACCAGCACCAGCTTTTTTAGTGTTATAATCTGGTAAACATTTTACTGTAAATCTTTGTGACTGGCATGGTTATTTGTCTGCAGCATATTCACACTAAAGTGTAAATATTTAATGAAACAGGAATACCTTTGAGAAGCAGGTTTCACTGAAAGTTTTATATTCAACCACACATACACACACACACACACAAGCTATGAGGACTTTTATCTATCACATATTAGGTTTAAACTTTGAACACCAGCAAAGTGTTTTTCTGCTTTATACTGTCACTAAAAATCTGCTGTAAGTTATGTTACTACTAAATTTTTCTCCTGCCAAGTTTGATACAGAAAAGCATCAGATCTTTTTGGCACTTATCAAAATCTCCAAGGCCTAAAAAGTTTCATCTACCCATCACTACACTAAAAACGGGTCACAAAGTCAGTAGCTCACTGTATGCTGTTCATCCAGCTCTCCTGGTGCACATGCAGGAAGCAGGAACCACACCTGCACTGTGGTTCAAAGTCTGGTTACTGGCTGTAGATGTGGCTTGAGATTGCAGGAAGATGAAACTGAACAGCACACAATAAAAAAATAGAACATTATTCTAATTTAAGGTAAAAAAAAAAAAAAAAAAGTTGTGAAGAGTACTATTTTTGAAGACAACGTTTTAACACCCACACTGCACACAGGTCAAAATCCTTCTCACACCCTTTTATGAAGACTCTGGATTCCTCCACTTCCTGTTAGACCAGCTGGACCTCAAAGTCTGAGGCAAGAAAAAAAAAGAGAAGCTACTGCTCAAACAATGTGTCTGTTTGTAGCACAATTAACTCCACTGAAAAAATTGCAAAAACTAGAATCCAAGCAAGTCTTTAGGTTTTATTCTAGTAAAAATATATCTTTTTCAACTTGTGAGCCACTTTCACTCGACAAGTCCAGAAAAAAAGTCTTATTCCAAGTTATTTTAAGACAAAAATAATGTCTGAATTGCTTGTAATCGGTGAAACAAATCTGACAATAGGGAGAGAAAAAAGTTCATTTTTCGAAGACAATATCCTTATTACAAGAAACTAGATGAGCTATTTTTTTCTCCTCACTGGCGGATTTGTTTGACCTGTTACAAGCAATTCAGACATTGATTCTGTGTTTAATATCTTGAAATAAGACATGTTCCTGGACTTGTCAGTTCATAGCATATCAAGGCTCATATCAAGTATAATAAGATCATTTTTTAACAACAAATAAGACACAAAAACTTGCTTTGATTTCAGTTTTTGCAGTGTGAAATTAATGTGGGATTCATTTTGTCTTGTAAATGTTAAATGATAACATCAATGAAGGTATAATTATCATGTAGATGGCTAGCTGATGCACACTAAGTCACTGTTGTGTGATACCTGTGTGGCCTTGTGAAAGTTTCATTTTGAATTTACTACTCACAGGTTAATTTAAAAGCTAAGTCAGTTCATAACAGCTTACACCTGTAGATGAGGTTTCTAGAACAACTATCAAGTAGCTGAGGACCTTTTAATGAGAATGTCAGCAGAAGAGAAACTCAAGTAAAAACCATTAAAAAAAGGGGAGGAACTCTGTCTTCTTGATATGACGAGCAGGAAGTGAAAATGAAGAGCAGAGAAATGAAGAGGGAGTCAAGTGACTCTGTTAATACACTTACTGCTACTCTTAGGAGCAGGTAGGACGAGTGTCCATGTGCATCAAGGTATTTCAGAGGGTCTTAGTCACCTTGGCTGTGTACAAACCACCGTGATTGTTATTGGTTTGGCAGAGGGTCAGAACCAGCACACATGGAGGGGACAGTCATGATTTTGGAAAGCTGAAGGCATCTTCATCTGAATCTCCTGGTGTTGAAGAGGCTGCTTGATGTCAGATTATGTTGTTTGTTGGCGTCCTCAGCAAAGCAAGATGGATTAGCCCCCTAGTTTAAGTCATCCTGGCGAAAACACAACCTGACAGCACGCCTCCCCCTGAGAGAGAGGCAGAGAGCCGAGGTCGAATTCTATTATTGAAATGGTATCCCATCTTAATATTGAAATTGTAGCTACATTCTCAGAGCCATCATCCTCCATCTCCTTCTCTTGTTCCCTCTATCCCTTCCTCCTCCTCTTCACCCCCCACCATCATCTCAAAGGAGAAGTGACGTTGAGTGCAGGCCAGGACAGTCCTGTTTATTCTGAAAGGAGGATGACAAGAGGATGTGAAGAGTGAGAAAAACAAACAAAAAAGGTAGAAATGAAAAGCAGCAGGCAGAGAGAGATAGAGGAAAGGGGGGGGGGTCTTGAAAGTGATCCTGCTCTTCTATCTCTGTGGGTTCCTCTCCCGCTCCTCCCTTCCCATGTCCCTTTCTTCCTCTCTCCCTTCTGAAGTATGAAATCTCCAAGGAAGCTCACTCGTAAGGCCTAATTTATTTACCAGCGTCACTCCAGCTGTATCATCTCGTCATTAATTTACCAATGTCACATTTGCATGAGCGGTTGGACACAAGTCCATGGCATGCAGCAGCCACGCAGAACCTACACGCTGTGAATCTCATACATAAACATATTCGCTACTATAACTATCCCCAGAAGAGTTAAGGCACTCGCTGTGAACCACTAATGAGCCCAATCTGACCTATATATTTAAATCATAGATGTATTTCTTCTACCAGCAGTTTCAGCCATTATCATGAAACTGCCTTGTTTGCTTACACACCACTTCATGGGGGTAATGTGATTTTACCATTTGTTTTACAACCCAGAGCACTTTCCATGAATGTGAAAAAAGGGAAAATGATCATTAGAGGCAGACTTGTTGTAGTTTGCGTTTGCATTCTAGGAATTTAGACAAATGTGTGCAGCAGAATCTCTCTTACACTCACGGAGAAGCAAAATGTTTAAATAAATTACTACTGTGATCACACACACCAAGCTCCTCCATGCTTAATAGTTATAAATGTATGAAAGACAGAGTCCCTCTTCATGTGTGTGTGTGCGTGTGTGAGCAGAGGGAGGAGGTAAAAATGAAAGAAAATGTGTGCTTGAGTGTGCGCCTTCCCAAACTTCACAGCTCACTTGCTCACTAAATATTCAGGCTAGTATTACATTGATTTTGCATCACTGTCTTAACAAAGTACACTCCAATTTATTAAGATACTCTCATCAAACACATTCATTTATGATGAACAAAGACAGTGAAAGTTTGATGCAGAGCTTTCAATTATACAACAGCATAATGAAGTAGTAATTCTCTGCACTGGAAGGGTCTTCTGCAAAATGTCAGAAGAACTTAATTTATTCATCAATAACCATGCTGAGTTCATTTCAGGCTCTTAAAAAATCATTTCATTTGCCTTGTTTTTGCAGAGACACTGAATGAATATTGAGCCTAAATGCTTTTAAAGGGACCCGCAGAAGGAAAGAGGGAGTCAGGCAGTTTCATGCAGTTGGGTTTAATGAGATGAAACTGCAGTGGCTTGCTGGATTTTAACCTTTGTGCATGCAAAATGTGCAAGGCATGTCTGTCACATAAGATCTGCTCCGTGGATGTTTTAATGTAATCTTGTCCTCGGTGGGGTGCAAAGGGGGAGATATTAGTAATGTAACTCTGCGCAGCGCTGCAGAAACGGCCCTGAGTCAAAAAGAGATTATTATATCTTCTTCACAGTGTAGACGGACAGGGGTTAAAGCTGCTGTCAGACTTTATCTCACAATGTCAACGCATGTTCAAACTAGCTGCAAGGACTTAAACAAGAACAAACGTAAGTCTGAATGACTTGTCAAAGTGTGTTTTATTACCTTGAGACTATGGTAGGTTAATTGGAATTTAAATTACCATGTAATTGACTTGGAAAAAAAGTTGATTCTGAACCCCCCCCTGGATACAGCACTATGAGAACCTATCATCTCATTTCTCCCACCACCCAAATATGAGCCGAACCCTCCGAAAACAATCGCAGTCTAGTGCGGGGAAGATTACTCCACTTTGCTTTGCTGCTCTTCCCTTTTTTCCTCATCTACAATTTATGCGTCAGGACACCTCAAGGTAAAACAGAAGAGTATAAATTTGGCCTAATACATTATTTAAACTCCATTATACACATTACTTACATTATTACTTACATTACATTATTTACTTCACTTTAATGACCATACAACTGGGGCTGGTTGAATTTATGATCATATATTTTCTAATAGCCTTGAAACAGAAAAGTAGGAACATATTGTTCTATGTGTTTTTCAATATGTGTGTGTGTGTGTGTGTGTGTGTGTGTGTGTGTGTGTGTGTGTGTGTGTGTGCGTGTGTGTGTGTGTGTGTGTGCGTGGGGGGGGTTGAAGACGTGCCAAGAGAGAAAGAAGAATAAAACAGCAAGACAGGAAGGGTTAAATATTTAATTATTTTTTACCATCCCCTGCAGTGAAAGCCCTGCGTTACTGATGTTCTCGGTGTGTGTTAATGTGTTTGAGTGTGTATGTGAGTTGTAAATGCACCTGCTCTCCTAAATTTGTTCATAGCAGTATAAATTTTAAAAAATAAACCCTGGAAAGAATATGAAATAGATTAAAACTTACTGAGTGATAGTGTATTAGATTATTCTATTTGATGGATTGTGGGACTTGAAGAAAATTCCTCTTTCCTGATTTCTTTTTGTCCTTTGAACACACCATCATTACACATCATTGGCACTAATTAAACCACTTCAGAGATAAGGATTTTTCCTCTTTGGGTGTAATGTGAAACTCTTCAATAGACACACTTCAGGGCTCATCTTAAGTTTTGTGAATGTTAAGTGTAAGAGTTGGAGGAAAATGATCTCATTGGTTTCAGGTCCACATTTAAAGCTTACATATGTTTGCAAAAACAACCCAACCACTTTAAATCAGGCTGTTTTCTTGTTTTCATTTCGTTCTAAACACCTGTGAGGAATTGTGATGAATCTGTAAGACCACTGTATGCGGGGAAAAAAATCCCAGGATAATTCCATTTTATTTGGTCCTGCTAATTAATTCATTGTATCACCATCCAAAGTAGCCATTATAGATGGCCAGAGAGAAATATTTGAAATCCAACCCACTCAACTGCCTCAGGCTTTCTAAGCAAGACACCAGTCAATACAGCTGAGTGAGTGTTTGTGTGTCACAAAGGTGAAAATCTACATTTATACCCGAGAACTGTTTTTAACTGACAGTGAAGAAATGCCAAAAGCATTAATGCATACAGCACACACGCAAACACAAAGGCGAGAATGCCAGCGCACACACCACAACGCACTTTACAGAAAAAAAAAAAATGATGCTCTTTCCATCCAAATGCCAATTCCTCTCTCTCACCTTAACAAAGTGTACGCAGTGTGAGTTCAGCCACTTTTGTGTGTCTGAGTAATTCTGTATGCCTGCTGACTTGTGAGCTTGTGTGAGTGTGTTCGTGCACGAGTGTGTCTACATATGTGTGGGCATAGATGTCACAGCAGCAGGCGGGGAAGTGTTGATAACTTATTTGGCATTTTGACAGTGATAAAGGACATTTGTTGCCCTTGGTGAAACACACATGCACACACATGCACACACAGGCATGCAAATACCCACTAAATCTGAATATAAGGAAGCAGGGTTTTTATAAAATAAGTACAATTTGTGAAATACATTTGTGGCGAAAAACAAAAGAAATTATCTTCTTCTCCCACATCCCACGAAAATAACACTGGAGGATGTGCTGTTTTTGACAGGAAGCAACTACAAGCACGGACAAAAAAATAAAAGCCCCCAACAACAACATCTCCACACACTTCAACTTTATGCTCCATACACACACACACAAGACCATTCTCCACCCCCACAGATATTGATGTGCACACAGACAATCACTGCAGCATGTTATAGCATGCATAAACATTACATCCTCTGGGCAACCAAACAATTAAACATAAGGTGATGCTTCATAGATCTCAATTGTTCCTGTAGGGCTTTAAGATGGATGCAAATGAAGCCTTTCTGTGAACGTTTGGGTGGGTGATTGTGCGTTTGTTCACATATTTGGGTGTCACTCTGAGGAAAAACAGGGGGAATTAAAGTCTCTCTGTATCTTCAAAGCATTACATAGAGTTTAGAGTAGCAAGCAAGATTAAAGTGACGTTAAGGACAATTGCACAACAAGGCCCTTAAGCGCAATTGCCCACACAATACTTTATTTGCAGCCAGCTGTATGAAAAATAAACAACGCAAGTGATATTTCGAAGAAGAAAGGAATTCGGAAGAAAGTAGAGTTGTTTCCAGCAATCAGAACTGAAAATGCCTCTGAAATATATCTTCAAAACAGATTCAGGTCTACTCAAGTCAATGTGTTGATCTGACTACACAATTTATCAGCTCCAAAACACATCTTATATCCTCTCGCCTCATCAGAGTCGGTGCTTATGTCGAAATCTCCTATTTTGCTACAGTAGCAATTTTATAACTTTCCTTTTAAAAGTGTTGTTGAACTAAGTTTTTAGGGCGTCCTCAAAGATTTTGCCAAGGAAGACCTGAACAGTGACACTCTGTTATCTTTTTGAGTAATTACTAGTAATTAATCCAGTTTAGGATTCTTTCAGTGCACTGAGTCGTATCAACTCAGAGTTAACAATTAATACTTAAGTCTCATTCTGCCAAGGTATCAGATTTGGATGCTGGAAATACAAAATGACATCTCTACATCTCTTTTTAAAAAGACAAATAGATGTTCAAGGGCAAACATATCAAGGGAGGACACAAAATCGGTATGCATTAAAGCACCAGGCCCAAAATATTCAGTCATTTGCCCATTAAAATGCCCCAGCTTATTAGTTTTAATCATGTTTTGCTTCTCTTGTTTGATGTCATTTCAGGGAGTTTGCTATTCCACTTGCTGATGCACTTACAGAGAATTATCACAGAGGGGTTCTGCTGCAGTCAGGAGCACAGAAACAGGATGCCGCTCTCTCCCTCCCTGAAGTCTCATTCACAAGGTAAGCTTCCTCATGTTGAGTCTTTTCACACAAAGCAGAGTGGTATATTCACTCATTACATGACTTACATCTGTTGAAGGCTTTCTCAGCTCACTGGGTCTATGTTGACATTTATGTGTTTGTATTTGATGATTTCCTTTACGCCTTTCTCTTGATGGTTGTGTGTCTGTGTGGTCTCTTATCCACCTCCCCTGTTGATTCTGATCTGAGATGAACCCTTATCCGATTGGATCTTTTTTGCTCCCAGGGGGTGGGTCTGGAAATAGGCTTATCCTCTGATTGGATCGTTTGCCCCTGAGGGAAGGGTACAAGAGAGGTCAAAATGGAAACCACACCATCTCTCGGCGCGTGCAGACAGGAGGTCTTGCATTAACCGAGACACACATACATACTCTAAATGCATCAAGGTCTTCGGGGAGATTATAGTAAAGTTTTGATGACCTCATGAAGGGAACAGTACAGACATGAGTGTGCGATAGGCTCTGCAGGCACAGAAGCACAGCAAACTTGTTGACATCGACAGGCTGCCAAAAAACATTTGCTGTCTGGGGCTGGTGATCAGTCAGCAGTGAGTTGTGTTGGGCTTCACTCCAGTGCATACAGTCTACTGGTGTCAAATAACATTTAGTTTTCTAAAACTTTTGACGCCAGCTTTTTGCATTTCAGTGATGAAGGCTTCATTAAACCCATATAATCTGCAGCACTGAAATAATTTGAACCACATCAAGGCAAGGAGGCACTAAGGATTATTTAAAACACTCATAAAAAGAAATAAAACGCAAGAAGAGCTGACAATCTTGTGACAGATGAGCTGAAATAAAATCAGATCAGTTGGCAACAGTTATGTTCTCGTGACCAAACAGAACTCGCCCAAAAATAGAGAATGAGCATGGGGAAAAAGTATAGCTGTAAAGGTTATCTTGGCATTGTTTCTGTTTGTGAAAGAGAAGACTTTTCAGATTTGCAAACTTTTATATCTTGAACAAAAGTATGTTTCCCTGATGAATCATGTGTCAATTCAAACTGTAATCCACATACAGCAGTGTAGTAATACCATCATATACAAAACAGGATATTCCTGGATCAAATTCCCCACAAATTTGTGAGAATAAAGAAGCAATTTTTAAAGATTAGTACATTTACATGTGTAAATGTACTAATGTAAATAACGTACGTATTTATAAATGAGACATGATATGAGTCAATTCAATACAACACATTATATAATATTATATGGTCTGTCAAAATTTAATGTGGTACTATAAGTTTTCTGCCTACCCTGTAGATAAAATCTAGCACTCGATGTCCTTGTGTGTGTCAGTTGTTTGGTACTTGGTATGGGGGGATACAATGAGCTGTAATATAGGAATAACACTGGAGAAGTATGACTGACTTACAATAGGAGACAAAAAGCCACGATAGCATGAGCTCAAGCGACGGAAAAAATGAGTAGTATAAGCGACATCCTTCACGTTTCAAAGTTACGTTTTTTTCTGTATCATTCCAGACAGCATTAACTTGCAGTAATATGTGGAAAAGTTGTCCGATTTGAGTGTTTTTTGACTTCCCTTTTTGTGTTTGCCATACGTCTAACACTTCTGCAGAATTTTCCATCAAGTTAGACTACAGCTCCACTGTCTAAACAAAAGTTTAATGTTCTCTGAGGCAAACTCATTAAGGCTGTGTTAGATATGTCAAAAAAAAGTACTCAGAGGCATGGAGGGCTTCCAGCTGCTTGGTTTGCTTCTTGTGAAAGCTATAGGTCACTCGAGCACCAACTAAATAAAGTCCACATTATAATTAACAAGACAACATAAATACTGAGAAATTATTTCCACAGGACTCAAGAATAGCAGAAGAGAGCTGGCACTTCTGACCTTCACTTGCCCACGTTGAAGACAAGTATTCTGAAAACATGGCTTTAGGTGTTCTTTAGCTTAACACTCAAGTTCAGCATCTCTAAACACTAAACACTGGCGTCATCATGGTCTATTCAGGGAGTAAGTCAGAACTGAGACAAATTAGTGCGATAGTATAACACTTGAGCTAAAGTTGATAAGTTGAAGAAGTTTTCTTTCAAGTCATCTCCGCCTTCCAATAAGCTCTAAATAAAGCCAGTAGCACTGTTGTCTGCTTAAAGGAATGCTCTGCTGTTCAGATGCAATTTTCAGAGGCATCACCCTAGACAATGTTTCGGACATGTTGCTGATGAAACTTTCATTGCTGATGGTCAAGTTTTAATTAAACAGCTGCTGAGCACACGCACTGTGAAGGTGCTAGCACACAGATGTCCCTTACTTTTCTTTGACTCTCTCTCTCACTCTATCACACACACACACACACACACACACGTACTGATGAACAGTTGGTGTGTATATAACACTTGTCAAGGAGGAGATAGAAATAGATCAAGCCGTGGCTTGTCATAGCAGGAGTTAGCCATAATGACAAGAGGTGTTAGAGGCCGAGGAGACGGGAGCTCGAGAAAGAGGGGAGAACAGAAGCTGGGAGAGGAATAGAAAAAAAAAAAGAAGGGGGAGTGATGGAGAATGTAGGAGGGAAGTGAGGAGAGATGAAGTCAAGAAATGAAGAAATGAATGATCATGTTAGTCGACTGTGGGGAGGAAATATACAGCATGGAAAGACAAGGCAGAGAATAATTTCTGAATGTATGTTATCATTTATTAACAGGCTTTCAGATGGTTAGATATAAATAACCACAAGAAATATCAGTGAGCTTTGGAAAATAGTTTGTTTTGGTTTTTCTTCAACATTCTCTGAGATTCCAATAATAAATCAGCCAACTACATCTAAATATCATATATAATTTCCTTATGGCACTGCTTTAATGAAACCAGCTGTTTGCAAAGTGCACCTTATTATGTTCTCTGAATCACTGAATCTTCATCAAATCAGGAAGCGACACATGTTGACTGCTGTGACCAGACTCAACTGTTTTCTAACAAGTTATTCTCCTGCTAATTTTTCTTGGTCGTTTGATTTCAGTACCACTGGTATAACAGGAGCCCTGACATTACTCATTCATGTAATCTTAGATTACCTACTCAAAATACATCTGCCGTAATTGTCTGTCAGGGCCAAACAATAAATTACATTTGAAGTATGATAGAAAGAGATTTTCTAAGCACAAAGGCTGTGATTGGGTTACAGTTAATACTCCAGAAAGACTTATTTTATTGTCGAGTACATGTTGTCATTTGTTGAAGGAAATAATTCCACACTGTTTAAGGGGGGTGTGAGGACTCTCTAAGCAATCTTGAAAAAGTTTCATCTCAAGGTATATGCCTAATCATAAACCCCAATTGAAAGTGAGGTTATCAGCACTAAAATAGGTTATTTCTAAATGCTAATTCCTAGCTTTCCGATCCAGACAACTGGAGGTGTCAGACTGGACTGGATTGATTCATGGCTGAAATCTCTGTGACAACACCATGACAGCTGGCAAAGTTAAGCAGTGAGAAGAAGAGACCTGTGTTTTTCTCAACTGAAGAAAACTTCTATGATTTATTTAGTATTAGTAGTGGAAACAGGAGCAGGACTGTCTGACAGAAGAGGGTCAGAAGTGCAGAATAAAGCTAAATGAGAGAGTAACAGAGCACAAGCCAAGGGCTAAAACACCAGCTAAATGCTAAAAAACGGGCTGAAAGCTAAAATACAGGTTGAGCTAATTGTGTTCATTCAAACCCACATGCAGCAGTTATACTGCAGTGATCTGTTCAAACTTGAGGGTTAACCAATAAAATGAAGAGTAACGTGAATGTTAACTCTGCTTGGTAGATGAGCACTGATAGGACATAACCAGGATTCACTCATGTTACTCAGTACTGATACAGGGTACTGGGCTGTGAGTCGCGCGGCTTCTTAACCGTGGAACAAACTCACAAAGTTTGCTTGTTGTCACATTTAGAACAACAGCGCTACGTAACTGTTGATAATTTCATTTCTTCGTTGTGTTGTATCAGATAAAATGTTTGTTTGAATAAAGAAAAGTAGTGTTTAAAAGACGATCTAACCTACATTCACTTTCCAAACAATTACATCTGGACAGTTTGCCCAAGTCCTCCAGCTGAAGGGAGCCACTGCAATCCGCTTCATCCTCACCATCACTTTAAAGACGACCATGGGATAAATAACAAATTAGATCTTACTAGACTGTGGGTTTAAAGCAAATGATAGCATTTCATTTGATAAATTATGAACAAAGATTTTTGTTTTCACTTTTTGCAGTTAAATTTCCTCCTGAAACTGCCACATAGACGAAGCATTTTAAAGTCACTGTGATGCACAACTTCCTGTCCCACTAAATCTGCTCTTTGTACATTGATCCGTCATGGCATTAGCATCAAGAAACCTGCTGTGACCTGCTAGAGCAGAAACACAGCCAGATCTGTATGAAGCTGATTCAGTGTGAGATGACACATTGACTTGAATAGAAACCTATCTGATCCAGTGCTGTGCATCTGATGTGCTCTGGCTGTAATTGAGCTAAACTTTGCAAACCCGTTATGCAACATTTGGCTAATCTCGGCTTCACTGTCACACCTCATTTGACTTGATCTTGCAAAGTTGGTATACACCATTTTGCTTGACCTAGCCAAGATGTTTCACATAGCGTTATATCACATGTTGCATTTGGATGGTACACCTGTCACTGCCCCTCCCATTGCTTGTATATTGAGCAACCCTAAGAATTAGTTCACCAAATTTCAAAGTAAACGCTTGCTAACTTGGCATTTTCCCCTCAAAATGTTTCCCTTTAAGACAGACATAAGCTCAAAACTCTGTCATTTAAAGCTGGCTCTGAAGTATTTTTTCCCAGTGATGGATGTGTTTTTTGGCTTCTTGACTTTATTCAAAGTGGCAAAGAAAGAAAATCTTAACAGACCAATATCAAATGATACGTAAATACTTTAGAGCTTGGAGTTGTTATTCAATGACTGAAAGGGAGAAAAAGCCTTTTCCTCCACATACCTCCATAACAGGATGACCCCTTATTTGGAAAAATAAACTTACTTCAGCAACAGTGCAAGCAACTTTTCAAGCTGATTTGCCCAGTCAGTTTGTTTACTTCGGGGCTTTAAGTTCTCCTCCAAATGTCTGCAGAGGATGTGTCAAGCTGGCCCCAGGCAGGCTGCCAGCTTACCTGCAGAAGTGTCTCCTTTTTCATAGAAATAGAAATAAATAGCTGGGGTGTCCACAGAAAATGTATTGGTTTCTGTGATGGATATCTTCCTCTCGCTACTCTGTCGACCTTCTCACTTAACCTTCCCCTTGTCTTCTGCTGTTTAGCATCCCAGCAAAAGAAACAGCCTCACTCAGCCGTGCATACTGCTAACATTGCAGACACACGTGTGAGATGTGCACGCATTCACAAATCTGGAGGCACAAACAGACACGCTGAGACACAAACAAACGAAGTCATGCATAACAGATGAGTTATGACAGGTCTGATGTGATTTCACTTTCCAGGACATGAGGCACTATATGGCACAGAGAGAAGGAACCAATATAGGGATGTCTTTAATAACTTACGCAACCTCTTCGAACATCCTGGCAGATGAAAAGAGGCAAAGACGAACCACAAGTGCTGAATATTTTACGAAGAAAAGTGTGAACGTCCGGACAGATAAAGATAAGCAGGCAGAGATTGGCTTGACAGACGAATTTTGTGTTCCAGAAATAAAAGAGACAAGCACGATAGAGAAAATAAGAGACGGATTGGAGGAGGGATGAACACAGTATTTGCGAACACGGTGAAACAAAAGTCCTCTTTTCAGCCAGATGACAGTAAATCAATGAGAAGAACAGGAGAAAATATGATAACATGACAGAACACAAAGAGAGCACATGCTGCAGCTGGACACAGAGGTAATGAAACACATATACAGCCACACACATTCACAGACACAAAAACACACGCACACACATTTTAAAGGTCATCAGCAAGTCTGACTACCCAGAAGACAGCTGACAATCAATACAAGAAAGAAGATGGAACAATAAGCAAGGAGGCTGTTATTTGGGCATTTTGAGATTTTTTTTTTCCCTTGGAGGCGAGAAAACTTGGTCGTTGTTTTGGCTGACCTTCAAATGGCATCAGCAGTCCAAATAACATTGGAAGACATTTTACAACATTTTTGTCTTTTCTTAGCAGCTATTAAAACATGCTCAATATGAGATGAGAAATTAACAATGAGTACAAAAATCGTCATATGTTTCTCTTGTTTTGGCTTTGTCTTTGTAGACTATCCTTAAATGTCATTCAGAGTGATCTAGTAATTTCAGATCTCCAATTCAACGCATGCAGAGAAAGTGTAAGTCTATTTTATCAATCTCGTGCCCAAAACACTTCTTAATGTGATGCTCTATGTGTGAGTGCTTTACTTGTGAGTATGTGTCTCTGTGTTAAGGAGGCAGTTGTATCATATCCATGGCAGCTCCCCATGAAATTAGAGCTCTCAGTCGTCCTGGGTGATACTTAATGAAAGTAAAATGGGTTTACACAAGTGTGTATGGGAGTCTGGGGTCAGTATGGGATTATGTGTGGAGAGGATCAGTTGGAGTTTGTTTAGGTCTATTATTGCCACTTAAGCATACACATTATATTGTCCCTGCAGAATTAATGCGACCTGTACTTTGTTGCCTTTTTGATGTGGTAATTCTGCAAGGCTGAGTACACCTGAAACATTTCCAAAACACAAAGAGGCCAAGAGGTTTTCTGCACGGGGAGCTGTGCAAGGACATGTTTCAAGGAAGAAGAGGAGGACTATTAGTACACAGCTGATACTTCACCCTGAGCAGTGCAGATAATAAAGGTATATCTGAGGGATTAAAGCTTTCAGCTGCAGCTGGTGGCAAACTCTTTTACACCTCGGGGCGTGCAGAAAAATCCTGTTCAGGTGCTGTGGAAATCTTGTTTGTCTGGGAAATGAATGTGGTGAACACCAGCAAGCATAGTTTTAGCTAATTATGCACACACGTAATGTATGCACACATTCACAGAGAGAGTGTAATAAATGAGTATGCTGAACCTCTTTGTCCCCAGAAACACACCCTCACCTCTTGATCGGGGGCAGGGGACACTAATGGTGGCGGCTCTAGTAGTCAAGCAGAAAATCACCCAGTTATGGGATATTTACTAAAACGCACACACACATCCACTGAAACGAAGCATTCTCCAGGGACAGTCACGTCTCTCAGCTTGATAATCTATCTCCATTAGGCACAAGTGATAGGTTCTGATTAATAGGAGCTCAGGCAATAAGTGCACACATACACAAACAAGTAGAAATACTGACATAAACTCTTATTAGCCCTGCTCCACCACCAGCAACAAAACTGCAATGATTTATTATTGTTGTGTCAGTCACAAATGAAAATGAAATCTTTACAATTAAGCCATGCACTTTTTCGATTAATCCTAAATCCATGTAGTGTTGAAGTTGTGTGCAAAGAAAAGTAATTCTTTTTTTTTTTTTTTAAGTCTAACAGCATCCTTGAAGCTCATTTAACTTCATGGTCCTAAATATAGCAGTAAACAACATATGTCACAAATTTTACTCATATTCTTAAAGGTTCTCCTTTGACAATATATTTGTGTGTTTGGTTTTTGAAGAGTCAAATCAGTTTAGAGAGCAGCGATAAAATATTTAAAGATGAACTTAATCGTTTAATGTTAAAAAAATAAATAACCCAGATCTTTGATGCAAATCGGACCAACACCAAGCTTGTTTGTTTGAACAGTATAACCCCAGATTACCCAAGAGCAATTGTTAGGTTTCTTGAAACACACAAACTCTGTGTGTACACTCCTGTTTGACATATTTGTATAATGAAAAGATAATATTTTGTGGTGGTCTTTAGTGTTGTAGTTTCTGTATGAATATACCACTGAGTCATTTGCAGTTTTCTCAACAATGTTTGTGAGATTAAAGTTAACAACCTGTTTTATTTACAGAAAAAAAAATGTGTGAAAAACTGTGAGTGCATTCCCTTGCTGATCACATATTCACAAACAAAGTTTTTAATTATTCCTAGTCTGACATTATTTGTATCCCTGTTTGCGCTCATGCTGCAATCTTCTTAGCCTTGGTTGGCACATTGCTATGTTTGTGCCAGATTAATACCTCCAGCTGTCCATCTGCATCTTCATAAACATAAAACTAATGGCAGGATGTAAACAGCGCCACCTGCATCTTGTAAGCAGGTGCATATATGGGTTGTTGTATAGACAAAGTAGGTTTTTTTATAGGGTATGAACAAAAGAAAATGCTTGGACAACTGTTGATGGGATGCACTTATTGTGACATCCTTTGATGGGTCAATTAGATGGGAAATCAATGAAAGCATTAGTACCTTTAAAGCCCACTATGAAGTATTACTGAAGCGCTATCCATCTATCTATCTATCTATCTATCTATCTATCTATCTAAATATCTATCTATCTATCTATCTATCTATCTATCTATCTATCTATCTATCTATCTATCTATCTATCTATCTATCTATCTATCTACCTATCGTTTTCTCTTTGTTGTTTTCAGCCGCCTCTGTCTCACCCTCTCCCTTCACTTTCTTAGCTTTGTACTCACCAGCAGCTCCAGCTAAGCCCTTCTCAGTCCACCTTTCATTATATAACCAGAAATAGATTTGAGTCAAGAGTTTTTCACACAGGGAGCCCACAATACAAGCTTCTCCACTCTCTGTGACACAGCCTCTAGACACAGCAATTTCATTTCTGCCTGTGTCCAGCTCCATTCAGCTCCCAGCTGACATGCATGCACGATCATGTACGCCGCATGTGCACAAAAAAACACATACGAACACACTCATATACAAAACCGCAGATGGACACACATGGACCACCACATGCAGTGTACGTACATATGAGACAACAGTGTATTATTTCCCCTGTGACTTTGAGTGGCAGGGTTGAGTAGGAACATTGTACCAGATGCTCCTTAATCCTGTAATGAGAAAACCAGCCAACCACACGTACAGGCAAGCGCACACACATGCACACAAACTCAATAATCTGTTAGACACAATGCCGCGCTTTTTAATCCCAGTCCCTCTCCCCCTCATAATGATGACACTAAGACTCCCTCTCCTCTATTGCAACTAATCATTTATCTGTTTATCTCACTCTGCACACTGAGAAACACAGATTGCCTTTGTGTTGGCGTCTGTTCCACTCAAACAGGCCGATAGCAGGACTGACAAGCTGGCCAACAGAGCCACAGACAGATGTGCAGACCTACAGATGAACACTGATCTGAGGGCAGATTGAACTGGCCAGTCCAGTTGTACTCAGCGAGTCGGGATTAAGTTTAGCAAAGTAAATGGGGCATGCTTTACATAATGTTGAAATAATGAAAATGAAAATATCTGTATATTGCATGCAAGCTTTTGCGTAAGGAACCTTTGCATGGCCAAATGTTGAAAAATATGATGTCATACTGCTTCCCTCAAGTTTTAAATTCATTTAAATTAAAGATATGTGACAAATAGTTGTCAATAATTGAAATGTTTGGACTGACCAGCAACTGAAAAGACAGAAAAGAAACTTACAACCTTCAGTCAAGTAAGATCATATTCCAAGCCAAACAACACTTAAAGAGGGTTTCATGCTTTCTTCTATTTAAGGAAAGTCTCGACACAAAGAAACAATCTGTGAACCTGTCTGCTAACTACTCAAAATGTCTTTTCAAAAGTAGCTCAAGATCCTCACAATACTTGTTGACTTCATGAGGTCATCACATTGAGACATTTGTTAAGGCTGTATATCATGTAAGGCTTCTTGAGGGTAGTGAAAGCAACATGCTACCCCCCTCTTTAATGCCTACATTGCTCTCATCTTGTCATTACTCAGAAATTAATTTGCTTTTTTTAATCTAACAAAATTCAAATAAAGTAAGTATTCAACTTCTCCTTTGCTTATAGCAAAAATAGGATGAAGGTGAATGAATGCCAAGAGTGGCACATGTCTCACAGTGACAAAAAGGCTCTGTCTGAAGTTTGAAAACCTTTCATAATACACAAACTATGAAAAGTATAGCTACTGTTGGAGCACTACCTGTAACAGGACTGAGCTATTCCTCATTATAGAAAATCATGTAAGTGATGTGGCCTCTCCCTTGCTAATGGTGACATTAGAAAATTTCATGAATGTTCGCATCAGCCTTTTTCTTAGCTTTTCTGGGCTTTATTTCAAGTAGCTAGTTTGAGGGAACTGCTCAACAGTCAATTATAAGGATTAGCCAATGAGCCAGATTACAACTATTTACATGCAGTCTTACTTGCTATAGGTATCACAACTGTGAAACTATGCCTTTGTACACCATACAGCTACATATGGCAATATCTTCATATGTGTGCCTTCCACCACATGTATATTTTTAAGGAAAATGACTGCCTCATTAAAAAGGTGAATTGTATTACCCAAAATATAACTATAAAGAAACCAACATACTTCAGAAACAAGGCAATAAACTAATCTTTAATACTTTTTAAAAGCACATACTTGACACCCACACTTCTTGATGCATGCAAACACAAGGTCCTGAAATGGTAAATGCGCTATACACAAAACATAACCCCCACCTCTTCTAAGATGCAAAATCTTTCAAGCATTTTCCCTTTCAGATCCTCTGACATCCAGAAATAGACAACAGCAAGACAGCATCAGAAGCTTTGTTTGGGCCTAACCATTTAGATGGGCGAGATGTCAGAGGGGTAGATAGATAGATACTGCATGTAAGCTAAGTGAAAGGCTAAAAGGAGCAAGAGAAAGACAGGAACGAGAAGGAGGGGGTGAGAAAGGGAGGTAATCACAGTTCCACCCAAACAGATCCTTCTCTGGCATGGCTGAGCTAAAAAATCAATAGAACTTCTCTTTCTCCCCCCTCGCTCTGTCACCAACGCGGCCCAGAACAAACTTCAGCACACACACACACACACAAACACATGCACACATACACGCAAATTGTTGACATGGAGCACACACACACACACACACACACACACACACACACACATGCATACACAGCACATGAAGCCCTGATCGCTTTAACACGCTCACACATGAAGTCACACCCACGGGCCATCTAACTGCCACTAGATATGAGAGTTTGATCAATACAGTAATATCAGTGTTTACAGCAGCTGCATTCGCTCCTCTGCTCCCACTTTTCTTTTATTTTCAGCGTTTTTTGAAACCAGCACCCACATTTTTCAAAAAGGTGCACAAATGCACCTTGTTTGCTTGTTTGCATGTGAATAGTTTGCTCTTTCTCTCTTTCTCCCTCTCTCTTGCTCACACACACACACACACACACACACACACACACACACATACACACAGCATGAGGCAGAAGAGTCAGTGTGAATAGAAATGAGTTTGTTTCTGTTTTGCAGTTTGCATACAGTCATGCACATTAACACTTTGTTTTTGTGAAACGTTTATCAAAGTGCATGTCTGTGTGTGTTCCACCCTTGCCTTTGTACATATTCAGCGTGTGTGTGTGCATGTGCATGTGCGTGTGTGTGTGTGTGTGTGTGTGTGTGTGTGTGTGTGTGTGTGTGTAAAGTGTGTCAGGATAATGGCTTGTTTGTTTATTTGCCGTTTGACACCGGTCCGCCCTCTCCTATTGATTAGAGCTCCTGCCTCTCTCTTTAGATCTCCTCCCAGTTGGCTGGTTATGAAAACACTATTGTTGAGGAGACAAGTACTTTGCCTAAAGGCTTCAAATACTCTGCGCTGTGATTTCACAGGTGGTCATAGTGAGGCAGATCTAATATCCAAGGCTGGAAACGACCACAAACCAGACACAAGTTGTGGTCTCACTGAGCAATAATACCTTTAACGGGCAATCTTCACGTAGTTTATGTGTTCTTATCTTTCATCCTCCCTTTTTGCACATGCCCCCATGTTCGCCCCAACAGATCTGCCTTTAAGTCTGATGTCTGCCTGGTTGAGTAGGTGACATATTGCAACTTGTCTCATGAGTCTAAAACAAAGTACCCGTGGTGCAGCCAATAAATCTATAGGAACCATTAGCTTGTGGCCCAGGACTCAACTTCATCATTTAGACACACACTTTTTTAGCCTGCACACACAGAAAACTGCAGACTTCAAATGTGCGCTTGCATGATGTTATTCAAAGCCTCTTTTTGTGCGTTAGATTAATGGATAATCTCTTTACAGCTTTAAATCTGTTTCATCTGTATCTGTCTTCTGAAGCCAAGTTTTCACCTTGTTGCCCGTCATGCTAATGGATAGCTGAAACGCTAAGCTGTGTAAAAGATAATTGTAGGTGTAGCTTTTTAATCCTGTTTCTGTATTATGCTTTATGCCCCGGTAACCTCAGTAAAAATAAAATACAATTAAAGCTGTGAAATAAATGATTCTGTCAAATATTTTACAATCAGAGGAATTCAAATCTTATTTCTGTCTCATACCCCTCCCACTTCCCCATTCTGTATTCTCTCTCAACAACTCACTCCTATCTTCATCCATTCATCTTTCCATTTCCTCCCTGTGCTTACCTCTCTATCCTTTTTGCCTCTCTCCATCCCTCGAGGAGAACGATAATATCTGTTTACCCTCCCCCCACTACACTCCTGTCCTCTTGACCCAGAGTGAAGGACGAAGCAAACCCCAGCCAGCAAACTACACTGAGACCCAAACACTTAAAAGTGAAAGTATTTCTCCCATCTCTTTTGTTCTGTTCTTTTTCTTCCCTTCAAACATTTCTGCGCTGGACATTCGTTCCGATCATCCAAACTCTTTGTGCACCTCTAGGGCCTCATTTTTTTGTGAGTCATTAGCATGTATTACTGTCTCCTTTGCCTCCAGCTTCAAGTTAAACTCATCTCCAGAACTCCATATCAATCTATCACAGCTCCATAAAAAAAATGTCCAACATCGTCAAATGCTCTGCAGAGGGTCGGGCTGAGATAAAATGGGAGGGTGAAAAATCAATCCAATGCCCGGCTAATTTGTGGGAGATGAACAGGGACGAGGTTAGGAGGACGGTCACAAGCCTGACAACCCAGCCAGCAGTGAGACTGTGGAAAAGTAGGATACCAGAAAAATGAGAAAGAAAAGAAGAGTGGATATTTAAGAATATAAAAGATAGCCTGAATCTATGAGAGATCATAAAGAGCAGACAAGGACATTAGAGAGAAGTTAAACTACTCATATTGAATGTAAAAAATCGATGCTTTACCTCTGTTCCAACAAGCAGGGTTTTGACTGTTTACGTGCCATAACTCTACTCCAGTTCTCTGTGCACTGGATCCAAGAGCATGCTAAGATTTCCACTAACTACTCCCAATTTTGGTGCCAAATTAGATTCATTTGGATGCCACACAAACACAAACACATTCCAAAGCCTGAAAAATGTGTTGGAAAAATTGTCCTGTACATAGAGGAACTGCATTGCTGCTCCTCTGTCAGCTGACTATCTCATTTAGTCATGTAAGTGTTTAAAGAATAAAATCATCAGTATGTTCACTTAAGTGCAACTTTGTCCACACCTGTTGCAGATTCAGAAAGCAACTTGGGAGATTACATTGCTGCAAAAAAGAGAAAAGGGCTTCCCCTCAGTCATGTGGCTGCAAATAAATGCATCTCTGTCATGAGACTTTTAAGGTGGACAGGCAAGCATGCATGCACCATCTTTTGAACAAAACAGCGCGACCACTCTCCCTCACCTCTGACTACAGTAGGTCAACTGCATCTTTATTCCAGAAATCAGCCTTGTTAATAATTCAGAGGTCTGCATCAATATTTCAGTCACAAGCAGTCATATTTCTGTCCTGCCTGTAAGAATAAATCATTAATAGCGAACGGAACTCTTAAAAACAACAAAGCATAAAGCAAGTGTACGTGTGTGCATGTGCGTACATGCGCGTGCGTGTGTGTGTGTGTGTGTATGTGCGTGTGCATGTGTCCATCCAGACATGAAGCTGCCAACCCTGGACACCCCCCCACCACTATATATTTCATTCTGTATCCTCAAAGCACTCCTGTAACAATGATTTAACACTCTAGTAGCTCAAGTGAGCACTGCTGATGAAAAGGGAAATTAGTCTTTATTTTTTGACCGCCTTATCCCTGGAATCCCTCTGGAAGGTTCCATGATCTGGAGCTGGAAAGGCTTTTTATTTCATTCAACTATCACTTTTTCAGAGCAGTTTACTGCAAGTATAATGGCTTTCATATTTTTGTGTAGTTCATAAAGAATGTCAGGCCTGACTTAAGGCTGCGGTGACCAAGCAGCTTTGTAGCAATAAACAACTCAGCTGTTCTGCAACCTCTTCCAAGATTAGAAGTCAGGGTGAACAATTGGTCTCCTGTTTTTTCTTTTTTTTTCTTCTATCTCAGATCAGTAAACATGAAAATTAACATGATTTATCACTCACTTCCCACACATTTGTGTTTTTTCTTCTCTGTTGTGACCTTACATACATGAGTTATGGAATTCTCCTTTTAAGATCCAGTGTTTACATATGTGGACGTCCCGTTTCTGTATAGAAATGGATACTGATTCGGATCTATTTGCAATGTGATATGGCATAGACAGGCTACAGAAACTATATACTTTGCAATATGATTATTGTGCAGGAGCAATACTGAAACAATATTTTGTGCAGCCTTATTTAAAAAACAAAACAAAAAAGGTTAAAACAGGTTTTACAAATGTCTGTGTATGCCTTGACATGGTCTTAGGAGCTGCAGCCAATATTCCTATTGATGAAAACTGTTGATGTTCTCATTTGTGGTACACTTTCACTTCAACTAGTCATTGTCTATTTTGTATCAGCAGGCTTTGGTTAAGAAAAACTGCAAATATGTGGAGTAAAAATAGGTGGTGAGCATCTACCATATCAACACCCAGGCTAGAGATCAAATGTAAATTTGACCAACTGCTCTGTTTAACATTACATCACAGACAGCTAGCCAGTGTTCAGAGCCTTTGACTTAGCATTTGTTTCTTTTGTAGGCCCTTACACCCGAAGTAAGCAAGAGTGGAACCTTTAAGTTAGAGTTAATACTAGTGAAGCTGAAACCTGACAGAAAAAGAGCAACAGGAGGAGGGTGTTGTAAACGAAGGACTGACAAGTGTTTCATCAAAGAGATATCTTGTTGGTCATTATTCTGAGTGGTTTACAGAATATCATCACCAGATACTAGCTGATGGGTCCCAAATATGATGTATATAAAGTAATTAACTGGCTACAGGGAGTAACAAAGACAAACATAAGATGACAATGATGCTCTATATTACAAAAAGAAATCTATAGAGGTGAAAAGGCCCACCACATGAAAGCCACACCGGCGACACTACCATGAGAGCTTGCAAAATGTCTTCACGGCCCTGTGGTTTCATTGTCATCAGTATTCACTGACCAGAATGGATGAGAGTAATAGCTGGTAAAATGGTCCGACTGTCGCGGAGCAAATTACTTTCATTTCGGCGTCGTGCCATCAAGCTGCAAAAGCCACTGACATGTAAATAGGAGACTAAAAAAAGAGAGGCACTTACGCCAAAGTCATTGACATGTAAATACCAAAGGAGGGAGAAGAAAGTGAGTGGAGGCTGAAGGGTGGGGGGTGGGGGGCGCAGGGGAAGGAGGAAAGAGTGAGAATGACAGAAGACTTTTGAGTTTGAATAACTGTAATGGTCCTCACCCTCATACAAGTGTAATCTAAATGAATTGGTTGGCAATTTGACTGATAGAACCGAAGACGAGGGCCTTCTGTTTCTGTTGCTTTACAAACCCCCCCACCACCACCCCACTCGTGCCCGCATTCGCTATCTCTCCTCTGCCAAGTGCAGCACCACCCACGTGAGACACAGTTGTACATGAGTCACATAATATCCCCCTCTTTTGCACTGAAAATGGCTTCCTCAGCGTGTCAGGCTCCGTGCTCCAATGGCTGCCTCTGTTGCATCTCCTGCCCATGCTGTATGAGTGATGACAGGGAGCAACTGGCTTCCATTGGGATCTAATCAAATGTGAGGGCCCGTGCGGCATGCCGGCCTGATAGAGAGGCGCTTTAACAGAGCTGCTCAAGGGAGACTCATCCATCAACCTGCAACCAAGCAAAGAGCACCGGGGCTACCTCTGGCAATGATGGAGAGCTCGTCGACTGGCTCAGTGGAGGTGTATGTGCGTGCCTGCACATGTGTAAGAGCAACAGATACAGTACAAGAGGAAATAATCATGTTATCCCTTGCTTTAGGTCTGACTTTAAAGTGAGTTATGTCTGACAGCACAGAAATCTGATATCTGACAAGTCCGCTAACACAGTTACTCAGCATCAGATGATACCTTCAGGAACACGGGTGGTGAGGCAAAGAGTATAAAATTTAGTGTCAGTATCTTATCACCAGCTGAAAGTGATCACTTAGAGCAGATAGGTAGCCATTGTTGTCGTCTCATAAATACATTGAAGACGCCAACCACCATTGATTTTTCTGCACTCTGTCTTAAAAGGTGAGTCAGCAAAATGACATCAACAACATTTTTTATTTAGACCAAGCGAGAATGTCGTAAAACTTCCAGATCAGGCGACTTTACCTTGTTTGAACTTATCTTTTTAACCTGAAAAAAAAGTGTTTCAAATGGAGCAAAGAGAAGGGAAATAAAAGGCTGAGTAAACCAAAGATTCTGAGAAGAGATCATGGTGTGATCTTATCTTCACATGGCTCTTTGGGAGAAAAATATGACAAGTGAGAAAACCCATAGCGAAAGAGACAAGAAAAATGAAATAAATGAACATGTGATAAGGATCAAATGATTCACTGAGTTTGAAAATAAGGAATATGGTGGAGGATGGGTGTATGTTTCTTCCTGTTTTTTATCAGTGCAGACAGAAGGCTTATGAGGTCACTTCCTAATCACAGTGAAGGTTAGATTACTATCTCACTATCTTCTAAGCACCCATCCTTCTTCTCTATCTTTACATCTCCCTCATAGCCTCCCTCTCAGCTACTGTCTGAGACCCTCTGCAGAAGGAGCGACAGTCAGATAATACTCCAGATGTGCGTTTCCAGGTGTGAGCGCGCACAGAGTGGAAGGTTTTTCAGCTGGAACAAAAAATAAGTAATTATGGGAGGTTTAGCAGGGGCAGCAGTGGGTGTTATGTTTCTAATCAAGCATGGCATTGACTTTGTGTTTATTTAGTGCTTATTTATTGTTTACTTAGTCACATTACCCTTTCCACCATGCCCCTGCAGTGACACAGCTATAATTCAACCCCCATAATTAAATATCTGGCTGAAAACTCAAAAGCCTGATTTTCTCCAATTGAATTCCCAATTCCGCACAGATACGCCGCATCAGCTTACAGATTCACCGAGGCTCCGGGTTGGATGATGATGGCAGGCAGAGAATGAAAGTGAGAGGATGGAGAAAGAAGAAGGGAAGAGATTTTAAGAGGAAGAGAAGGAGTACAGGAGGAGCAGTAAGTAAATGAGACAGAGATAGATCAGAGAGGAGCTGAAAGACGTGGATTCCTGTGCCAGGACAACATTTGGCCAACTCGCTCCTTCTGGGCGCTGTCCAGGCATTTAGAAATGGGTGACACACTCTGGCATCTGTCTGTTTGTGTGTCATAGCTTTTCTTGTTTGTGTGTGTGTGTGTGTGTGTGTGTGTGTGTGTGTGTGTGTGAGCGTTTGTGAAGGAGAGAGAGTTTTTGTGGTCACTGGAGTTTAGAGATTACAGCGTGAGGTGAGGCCAAACTGACAGCAGCTGTTGACATAAAAACCACATGACATTGATTTATTTTTGATTCCGACTTAATACCCTCTCCTAACCTCTCCAACTTATGGACACACACACACACACACACACACACACACACACACACACACACAGAGTTGTAAGTCAGTATGATTGATATAAAAGCTGTCACTCTCTCTCCTTTGCTGTCAGGCTTCTCTTATCTCCATGGCGACACAGTGACAGGCTTCATCTATCTTTGAGGCGCACACACTCATATGTTCAATGCAATCACAAACACACACGTGTTCACATGAACACACATGTAAACACGCACCATGTTTTCTTGTTGCAGTTATTCTCTCCTTGGATTAGTGTGTTTTTCTTGCTTTGTGTCATCCATGAGGGTGTTAAACTGGATCATTTAACTTTCATATAAAATATTAAACCACACACATGCAGCAGTAGCTTCCACAGATGACCCGGCTACATCTGGGATGCAGTGTTTGGATTTTAGAGAGGAGATTTCATGAGAGTTACATCTGGACAACAGCAGCTTGCTTTTTCCACACAAGAAACGACAGAAACACATACATACATGAGCTGAAATTGCTAACCCTTTGCATCAGAGTTTCACAAAGTTGGCACTTGAGTCAACAGGTCCATCAGCTGTTGGTTGAAGCAGAGAGAAAAGCAGGATAGAGAAACAGAGGGTAAAGAATCATGCAGTGAGCATTGTGTTTGAGTATAGTGCACTACTCCCCTCTAGTGGATGAAAGAGGAACCTGCAGGATTGTTTCCTCATACTCCTTTCAGTGTTTTTTTAGACCACTATCTACGACCTTCAGTTGGAGCCATCCCAACCTATCAGCTCATCTCTGCTCCCTATCTCTATCTCTCAAGAGGGGTAAGAAGAGAAGCACAACATATCAAGAAAAAGCTTTTTTTTCTCAGTCTTTCATAAACCTTTTGACCATGCTGAGGATGTGAGTCATTACAGTCATATGAAGTCTGCACACTTGTTCCTTTTCTCCATGGTGACAGGCCAACAGGCATCGCAAGCTTCTGTGTCTGATGCTCCCAGAAGCAAAACAAATATTTTTAGCTTGAAGAGAAAGAACATGCTGCTCACTACAGCACCCTGCTCTGCCGTGATAAAGCAGCGAAATGCCAAAAATACATACTTGGATTTAGGCTGTTTTGTTTGAAGAGTATAAGACTAATTTGGTTTTATTTCTACATAATGCAACTGTTAGAATGAATTAAAGAGGAATCTAGCTAAGTGTCAGGTCTCATTTTTAACACAGAATGGACTGATACTGATATATTGTCTTTCCCATTTCATGCATTTGAGCATCCTCAAGTCGAATAAGAGTTGAATTAGCATTGGCCAAGTCTTCTCAATTCATCTGACAAGTTTTTTGTGGTAAACTCTGAATAAGGCTTTCAAAAAGCAGAATCATTAAAACAGTAGTAAGGGAGTTTTGGCAGTTTGCATTGGGGCACCAGAAAACAATTTTTGTGCTAAGTTGTAGTCAAAACATTTGTGTTATTTCTTCTATCTGAACCATTTTGAAAAACTTATACATATTCTGTGTACCGTTTATGTTTTTCTTTTACACTGCCCGGCCATAAAATAAAAGTTATCGGCAAAAGCGTGCCATTAGCAAAAAAAAAAACCCACTGATTAATTAACCTGGTCATTCAGTCTGTTCAGGTAGTCAGCTGACCTCATTCTTTGGGCAAATAATGTTACTGAACTGATTCCCGAACAACTGCAGCAACGCCAGATCATAGCGCTGCCCCCACAGGCTCGTACAGTAGGCACTGGGCGGGATGGGTGTATCACTTCACCTGCCTCTCTTCTTACCCTGATGCGCCCATCACTCTGGAACAGGGTAAATCTGGACCCATCAGACCACATGACCTTCTTCCATTCCTCCGGAGACCAATCTATTTGCCCCCCTAGCAAACTGAACCTGAATAACCACGATGCAGTAATTATCCAATAGGAGGCTTGTACCTATTTGCTTAGTTAAATCCAGGTGGCAACTTCTTTTTGTCCAGGCAGTGTATAATACTATAATTAATCTTAACCCACTTTTTGACATATGACTCTTTCGGGGGCATACTCTTTTTAACCAATATTTCTTATTTTCATTATTTAAATTGCATATTAGACTCATTCCTTTTGAAGAAAAATATCTATTTTAATTTTTCATGCAATTTTGGGCCACCACAGAGAGCAAATCTTACCCTGAAGTCACTCCAGGGTGCCTCTATGTGTTTTTTCCCCAGACCAGTGAGGGATTACATATCCACCCATGCCCAAGGGTAGATCCACGAGTAAGGCTCTGTGCATACATGTATAAGCTGTGACTGACATGTATTCATACTGAAGGGAGGCAATCATTTGTGAACAGTCCCACAAGGCGAATCAACAGTTTGTGAAATGAAATATACCACCCTCACTCCCATAACCTCTAACAAGCTAAATCCAGCATCCCTTGAGATGTGCAGACTTGCAATCACATTTTAATCCCTCAGCCTTCCCTTGCATTCACACTGGGGATACCAGTGTGCAGAAGATTAGAGCACACCCTGTTGTCAAACTATTGGCACATCCGTCACTCAGATGTTGTGCTAAGACGATGAACTCTAACTCCATGCACTAAGTCCACTTAGTCCGACACAAAGTGTTTAATTGCTCCTGGTGATTGTCCTTTGAGGTGAAGAGGAGAGGTAGATAATAGGCACTTACAAGGTCTGAGGAGGGAGGGCTGTCTGAGAATGAATGGAGGATGTCATGAATGATGCCTGCTGTGCTTTCTGTGATATCAGATTCCTCATCGGCACAGTCCGGCCCTTCATTTCTTTTCCCCTTCCTGTCTCAGTTAACAGAGCAGCGCCCGATTTGGCCACCAGCAACACAAAAGAAAAACAACTTCAGAAGCGTAAATTAAACATACCTGCAGATGCTTTGGACTGTGGGTGTGTGAGTATGTGTGAGGTCTGCAGACCCCTGCAGGCGGTCTGAATAATTAACAGGGCCGGTGAGCGAGGCAGGGCACCAGGCCGGGTGTTTTGTTACCCCCGCCTCACTCAGCACGAGTATACAGCATTAGATAACACTATCTATCCACTCGGCTTGTGTCGTTGTGTGTATGTGTGTGTGCAGTAGGCTACTTTAGATGATTCTACCATTTGATACCTACTGAGCCTCTTGCTGCTTGGAAACAATTCCCAACAGAAAGTCTATACATCCCCATCAGAGTCTGGCAGCTTTGACCGCTGTAATCACCATCGGTCATGTTGGGTCTGAAAATATCACATATAAGATGACCAATTAAAAGAAAAGAAATAAAATACATGCTGAGGTACATGCTTTGGTCATCACACCAGAACTTCCCATATAACACACTGCAAAAACTGAAATCTAAGCCAGTGTCCGTGTCTTACTATTAGTAAAAGTTGTCTTTAACTTGGTATGAGCCATATTGTACTGACAAGTCCAGAAGCATTTCTTATTTCAGGATATTAAAAAGCAAAATGATGTCTGAATTACTTGTAAAAAGTTAAGAAAATTTTCTGGTCGGGTAAAAAGAGTTTGCTTGTCAAGTTTCTTGAAATTGGAATATCTTAATACAGGAAACTTTTCTTACCCCACTGGCAGATTCTTTTGACTTGTTACAAGCAATTTAGACATCTTTTTTTTCTTCCAATAATTTGAAATAAGACATTCTTATGGACTTGTCTGGTGAATGTGGCTCACATCAAGTCAAATTATGTTTTTATACAAGAAATAACACATAACTTGCCAAGATTTCAGTTTTTGCTGAGCAGTTTTATCTCTCTGCCTCAAATTTAAAAAAAATATTTGACTCCCCATTTCACAAAGCAAAAGTTTCAACCATCTGCAAACAAAATATGTCCTTTTTATTCAGCATTAGTATTTGGTTTACATTGATCTATTTACAACATGGACACACATGACAAGAAAATTGAGGACTTAATGTCATTTTAAAATCAAGTAAAATTAAGTTCCTAATTTGAGAAGTTAAACTGAGACATCTGATATTCGAGGGGCAGATATTTAGGGATGTGAGTACAAAGACAGTAGAAAACACCAAGAAGCCAAGAGCGAGCGAGGGAGGTGAACAGACAAACAAGTGCACGTATGACAACAGGACAAAGACCTTTTTCAAGCTGATTAATGACAAGAACAGACCGTGCGAGTCAAACTACGGAGTATGGAAACATACAAGTACAGGATGGATGCTTGACAGGGTGGAAAACAACATTAATACTGAAACAAAAGTTCAAAAAGTAATAACTTCAAAAATATTTTCTTTCCCTCCAGACTCTGTTCATAGCTTGTTTAGCACCTGCAGCCTCGCTCACCTCTCACAACAAGCTGTAGTTGTTGCAGGTGGTGATGATGATGATTCAAGTAAAACAGAGTGTGTTTTCAGCAGAGCTGGGTCAGTCTGTGCAGGTGTAATGGTAGCTCACAGAGAAAGGGAGATCAGGAAGCTTTTCTTAATTATTATACAGGATGTGTGGACACACTGTGAGTGTGCTGGTTGAAAGTTAGGTCCTCAACAACTCTGACAGGTCATGTCATAATATTTCTCCTATTTTCTTTACAATTCTTTGCCTTATTGTCAGTGTGAGATCATCTTAGTGATAGAGATCCTAATTGTGGACGCAGTTCGCAACTTTACAATGTCATTTCTTTAAAACTGTGCTGCTGGAAAAGTATGTGATATAGTGCCTGTGTAGCCTGTTGGTTTTATACCTGAAAAATAACAGACATTGTAGCAAAGAATAAAGTGTTATGATGGAGTGGATTGACACATTTGGTGATTTTTAAAAAGTACCGGAGGAAGCTTCATATTCTCTTTTGACTTTAAAAACCTTTCCATGGTCACACACTCATCACTTCATGATGTAACTTCACAGAAGAGCACAAAAGCCAGTGGCTGTTTAAACACGACGGGCGAAAGCGAACCACAACTGTATTGTATCCCCCACAAACTCGGTCTGAGGCTATACAACAAACAAAAGCACACATTCTTAAAAAAAGCCAACATGCACAGTGTAAATCATTCACACAGTGAGTTAATGGGATTTAACAGAGTAAGTCAAGTTTTTAAATGAACCTGAACATCTAAACCAAACAGACTTACAGTGTGTTAAGAATTAATTTAACTAGAGAGGGAAGAAGAAGTGAAGTGTAGCACTAAAAATGGCAATCAAGTGATGAAACCGTCCCTATAAATAAATAAATAGAAGAGGGATGCAGAATTAAGATGTGGGACTAGCGGAGCGAGTTATCATGAATCAATAATGCTCTGACTCATCCCTGATCACCTGACTGGAAGGGCCTGAGCACATTTCTGTTCTGGCTGAGTTTATCCACAGTATTCTTGGTAGTCATCATTTTTCATTATCATCTTTTTTTATCTTTCTACTAGAACAAACTGTCTGCCAGGGATAAATGAAAGTTTCACCCCCAAGTGTGGTCAAATGTTGCTTTTACTAAGTGAAGAGGCAAAAATCAAGAGTATTTAAGCTCTATTCTTCCACCATGAATACTGTGGATAATAAGCAGTGCACACTTAGGATGCCTGCAACATGATGTTAGCTCAGAGGAGTGAGTGTACACCCACCGTCATACTATGATACCACAGATACATAAAATAAATTAAAAACAAAATTAAGGTTAAAAGGGTCCATTGTTAAAATGTATTTGTACAGTAATAAATAGATTTGTCCTCTATTTACAGTTTACCTTTTTTCAAGCAGAGTTAAAAACATTAAAATCCTAAATAATTCAAAAGCTATTCTTCTGTTTCCTTGTTTTGTTCTAAAGGGAGAGGAATTGGCGCTCAGGGTTTCCCCTTTTCTTCATCCTTCCATTGGTGAGGAAGACAGCGCGCGCGCAGGATGAAGAGACTGACATCAAGGAACAATGTCCTCCACTGTGTCTTTCCTCTGTTTCACCCTCGATGACTTTCCAGTTTGGTGTTGTTTCTCTGTAGCTGCTGTTGTTAGGAGTTTTCGTTAAATTCGCTTCAGTGCATACACACACATACATCACGCACACACATACACACACCCACACACAGATTTAGAGCACCCGTTGCCTCGCTCTGTCATCCTTCAGCCTCTCAACGCAGACCTAAGAACAGCTTCCCTTCAAAGCTTCTATAAAAACCACTGAACAAATCCCAGAGCTGAGCCCTTAGGGCAGCTTATTCTTCGTCCCTCTTGGCCATTCCAAACATTAATTTATCTTCTTTTCATTTTTCAGGGAGCCATTGCGTTTGTGTTTCCCATTAGGCATGGTTTCACTATGACAATTTCCATTAGGCGTTAGATTACCATCATCGACATCAACGTTGCCCCCTCTGCCCTGGTTCTCACCATTTCCCATCAGTAATTGTGCAAACCGTCTCAGTGCAAAGACAGTCAGAGCCAAGGCGGCCCCCACAGAGAGGACCACATCCACCAGAAAGTACTGGTAGGGGGATATATCGTATACAGCAGAGCGCAGGTGATTGGCACCGTGGTGTCGGAGGATATAGCTAATCCAATAGACAGCTCTGGTCACGGGGTGGCCTGGCTGGTCTTTGTGGATGTTCGAAAGGGTACGGGCCTGCTGGCGATACCTAATGGGAGAGATGCAGAGATGTGACAATGTGATGTACAACTTTTTAGATTTAAGTGTGAAAGACGATTTTGTTATTAAATGGCTGTCAAATGTTCAAATCTGATTATTAAGGAATGCCGTTGTCTTTAAAAGAACTGTGAGGACTCGCTTGAAAAAGTCTGATATCTTGACACATGAATAATCGTAATCCCCAATTTAAAATGAGATTATCAGCGCTAGAATAGGTCATTTCTAAATGCTAATTTTTACAAGGACTAGATTGGTCAGACTGGACCTGATTGGTTTACAGCGCCAAAGTCTCTCCGAGTCCCTGCTGAAAACTATTTCCGTGATTTATTTAATAGTAATAGTGGAAACAGTAGCTTGACTGTATGACAGAATAGGGACAGAAGATCAAAAGAAAGCTAAAGAGGAGAGTGATAGAGCACAGGCTAAAGACTAAAACACGAGCTAAAGGTTAAAACATGGTAAAGCTGTTTGTGATAATGTTCATTCCAACTCACATGCAGCAGTTATACTGGAGTGATCTGCTCAAACCTGAGTCTTTCAGTAAAATAAAGATGCTAAATTCAGCTGGCTACTAAACTACAGTACAAACTTACAAAGTTTGCTTGTTGTCACATTTCAAACAACAGCAGGACACAACAGTTGATAAATACATGACCTCACTGCATTTAGTCTGGTAAAATGTTATCTTGAACAAAGAATCAAAAAGAAGATTTTATCTACTTTCACTTTCATAACAAATACATCAAGGTAGTTTGTGCAAGCCGTAAGGGAGGTTCCTGCAATACACTTCATACGATTTTTCCTCATAGACACTTTTGTAAATGTCTAACCAGTGAATCAAGGGGATTATCACTAATAATACCATCCTGCGGACAGAAATCTTGTAAAAGACATGAGGTTTGTTTAACTCAGAGAAGTAGAATGATAATAAGAACTCCATTTATTTTTGATTGCCCTCAGTGCAGTTCCAATACTGTCGGGAACATATCTCATGACTCCATACACAATCACCAGATGGCACTGATAAACACTTATGGTGTAATTAAAGTGTGACTGTGACAATAGGAATTAAAAGTCTCACTTGTTATCTTTGATGACGCTGGTCAGTGCTGTGTACAGGTCCTCTTCACTCATGTACTTCCAGTGTAGCATGATACCCATGCCTTTGGCTGCCACACGGGTCATAGTGTCATAGTGGTCTCCAAACAGGGGCACGCCCACCACAGGCACACCGTGATACATGGCTTCGTAGATACTGTTCAGGCCACCGTGGCTCAGGAATGCCCTGATGTTGGCATGGCCTGGAGAACAGAGGAGGTGAGGAATGTAGATGTGCATGTTTGGTCTCAGGTTTAACAAAGTGATCTTTCGACAGGGTAATTTATTTTGTAGGCGTTTCCATCTTAATTGTACATCATATGAGATTGCAGAAACTGCTTCAAAGGGAGGACTTTTCTTCTGAATCCTGTGAACAAATCAAAGTTCCAGGATGATTGTCTAAAGTTTCAGGTGTTGGTGTTCATTTCACAGTTTGGCCATAAATGCCAGTTACCTAAATAAATGGCCATAGTTTTTTTTTCTCTTCAAACGTACTAAACCAGAACTCCTAGAACTATCGCTTTAAATTTCCAGACATGCAGCACTTGCAGTCTTGGCTAGAAGTATTGTTATTCCATTCTCAAAGACAATGCTAGTAGTTAATACGCAAACACAGTTGTACATTCCTCCACTTTAGCATGTGCAAATGTGCTTACTCATTCACATTCCACACAACCCTGTGGTTAATAATGGGATGAATCACTGAAAAACACGTTTGGAAAGCATCCTGGGTCATCTTAGGGAAGTTTAAATTGTTACAAAACAGATTTTAGTTTCAATGGTTCAGTGAGACAAACTCTTGAGGTTAATTTTAAACTTTGAAATGGAATGATAAGATGAGGTAAACATTGTGTGATCCCTAAATAGACTCACCCAGTAAGTCATTCTGGGGCATCCAATCAACAAGCTTGGTGTTGTTTCCAAGGTTACCGGGTGGAACACCAGAAAATCTAAGAAAAGAAACAGAGAAATGATGATGAAGGAACAAAGCAGCATCTGGTTATGTAACGTATAAGGCAACTATGTGCTCAATGGTGTGTAAACACCGAGTAAAAAATCACGTCACTTCACTTCATTTAGTCCGAGCAGCTGTAGTATCAAATACACTTTCTGTCAACACAAATGACCTTGAGAGGCAATGTATGAGTACCACTTGGCTCTAAAATAAACATTAGTCAGCTTTCAGGGTAGATTTCTGCAGCAGTCTAAGTTTCTCTTTTTTGTGAGGCCTCTGAAAGTTTGGCACTTGAATACCTTTTTGAGTGTTGTTAGTGTTTCATAATCAAAACCTTTGACACTTTCTTAGTTTAAAGAGTATGTTTTACACTCTGAAAAAGACATTCCTCTCATAGGTCAATGATGGCATAGATAGCAAAACTCACATATCCATTCACTAAGGCCCTATGATTTCTGTGTTAACGGAATCACAGAATTGGCCAATAAAAACAGAATCTACTGTTAAATGTGGAATATTACCAAAATTGGCATACTGTAACCATGCTGAAACAAATCTCTGCCTGAAGTCTGTAAACCAAGGGGAAACACTGAAACATTGATATGCAGTATGCAGTGACAAACAGGTCTATATCATGTCCTTTATTCAACAAACTTCACATTTTTCACTTCACATGACAGGAAAACTGAGATAACCACCAAAAGAAAAATAAATATATCACTGTTGTTTAAGCATTTCCAGCGCCATCTGTGTGAAGATACCAGCCTCCTCGGCCACAGCTCACCAAAGGCTGAAACTAGTGACGTACTCTCAGTAATAGCCCCAACATTACACATTTTGGTGTTTCACTGTTACTCTTTTGAACTTACTTGTATTTTTCTTCAGTAAAGATTATGTTTTATTTGTTATTAAAAACAAACTAATCCCACTAACACACTGGAATAGCCACTGGGGGCCATCATGAGTTCAATCCTTTTTACCTGAGGATGCTTCAGAACTTTAGTCAGTGGGACCTGGATTCAGACTCCAAACCTCCCAACTTAAAAATCAACAAGCCAAAGTCATCCTCCTGTTTCTGTTTTCACCTCTTTTTGATCTCTTTAGCCCATTTTAAGTTGCTGGTTCAAGGGGGATATTTTTAGGTTTTGACTTCAGTTTAACTGTCACAGAGACATGTTTGTAGGACAGTGTCAGACATGTCAGACATTGCTGTTCCATAAGAGGAGTTAATGGGATCATTGTTCCTCTGCGTGTGTTGATTTCAAGGCTGTCCTGCTTCCACACCAAAATTAAAAGTACAAATTCACCAGAGAGGCTTTGTTATGGAGCTACTGCTGACTCCCAATATAAATGAGCTATTGCTTCATCATAGAAAAGTTCCCCCTCCTTTTACACTTCCAGTTTCATTCACCAAATTCATGTGGTTTGATCCAATTAAGTTTTCTATGACAAGTAATTCCTTTATGTCTTTGCCTTAAGATTGTTCAGCATGCTCAAGGTCTCAACAAATGTAAATGCATTGTGAGGGTAGAACTTTTGAAGGGGGACAAAAGACACTATGTTTACAGGATGCTCATGAAAGAATGTTACATGCTGCGTGGAGTCAAGAAAAAGGAAAAAATAATCATCGCTTTCAACTTTATACAAAAGAAAAAAAGAAGAGGGGCTTTGCTTGTGAAGTCTCAGACATTAAAATTTCAGACTTTTGTCCTCAGTGCATGGCCAAATAACCCTCATCCGTCCATCTCTGTCTCCTCCCCTCCCTAACTCAGACTCTTTCATCTCTCTGTCTCTCTTGAACAAAGCATCAATTCACTGTCCTGCCAATCAAAGCCTGCATTCATGTGGCCAATTATCAATGACACGATTCATTTGGCTTGGTCCCTGTCCCTCATATCAGCCCTCTTCCTGTTTCCACCCTCTTGGTTCAGAAGAGGCACTAGCTGCCACATTACAATCTAATATTGTATTCAAAGCTCTGGGGAATACATGAGAATCTTATGAAGTGGTCACTAACTTGAATGGCTCTACACCAGGGCTGAACGATTTGCAGGAATAATATAATTATGTTTATTTTTTTTCCATACTGCAATTGCAATTTATTGTTTGCATATACAGGTACATCCAAAAAAGTTTGAATATCATGAAAAAAGGTTTTGTCTCTAGTTTCAAAAAGTGAAACCCGGATATTATACAGACTCATTATACGTAAAGTGAATTATTTATTTCTTGAAATGTTGATGATCATGGGTACAGATTATGAAAATCCTAAATTTAGTGTCTCAAAATTTGGATATTACAAAAGATAAATAAAAAAGATCATTAAACAGAAATGTCATACTTCTGAAAGGTGAATTCATTTCTATGCACTCAATATTTATTGATATTCAGTCCAGTGTTCACTACTTTATTGCAGCTTTAGAGCCACTTTTTGCTACTCTCTAAATGTTTTCCCAGTTTTCTCCCAATTTGTAACCCTTCTCACCAATTTTTGATTGTGTTTGCCACCTCAGACTTATGTCATTGTAACTTAGAGTTTAAAGAAATACTGCACTGTCTGTGATTAGCAGCAGGCCATATTGCATTTCAATCTAATTTGAAATTCATTGCTCCAAACCCTGTTTACATCATCTAATTTTAAAACTATGTGCCTTTATTTACCTGTGCCAGACACAGCTAGCCGCTTGTCTGATCTGTATCCTCAAAATATCTAACAATGATGTTTGTCTTGCTCAGAGCATACCACAGAGCGCTGTTAATGGTACACCACAGGTAGATCATTTCTTTAGCTTTTCAAACAACCCTTAAAAGAAAGGAAGCTGAATATTTAAATCATCCATGTTAAAAATAGCATAAAGGTTGATACACTGATCATAACACGTGCAAATACCATGGAAACTGCTGGGTGAGATTATTTATCTCTTGTTGTGTAAAAGCGCTTGATAAGGGATTCACATCACCTCCCCTATTTAATCCTGAGTAAGTGCCACAAAACAATCTGTTTACATGTGCCAAATAAAAACCAAACACCTCCTGAGAAAAAAAATTGAAGACTGAGTTAAGCACCAGTGAATTTATGATCTAAACTGAGATAAAAACAACTTTTCATTTCAAACCCTATAATAATGTGGCACATGCAACCGAAATGAAAGGTTATCTGGTTACCTTGACATCATGGTAACTTGTGTAATAGTGCATTTCTTCCTGTGAAAACCTCATGAACCAGCCACAACCTCAGTACAGACCTTTATCGAACATTAACTCAATGTATATGATAAAAGTGATGTGTGTAGATGGAGTGTATATATGCACATGTATAGCAGAGCTTTGTTGCTATGATATCTTTATCACTGATGTTTGGAAATACCAGAGTAGGTGGTGTCTCTGAAAGTTCTTTTGTCTAATGATGATTACAGTATGAAATGACACAAAAACTCTGCCTATAGAGTTGGTAAATCACAAACTTTTCAATTTGTATAGACAAGAGTTAAGGATTAACAGGTTTTGAATGGGATTTCAAAGATCTGTCAAACTTCTTTTTTCTCCTTTATCAGTGCCACTTCCCTCCACCTAGTTTTCGTGTTTCCCTGCTGAGGTCAAGAACAATGGGTCGTTACTGCGTAAATAAATGAAAAGAGATTACATCTCTATCATAGGCAAGCATAAGCATCGTAGATACTGCCGTAAAAGAATTTCCATCAGTAATTTATCCAGGACACATGAAGATTAACTTTTTTATTTGGTGTGTCACATGCACAGATACTGGAGGTGTTCCACTTTTTCAATCACAAGCTTGTCCACCCTGTGCCATGGCTAAGTAGATAACTGACAAAAACACTTGCTTTGAGTTGTAAATGGCAACAAAGACACTGTAAGGAGATGAGCCCTGGTTTACTGCTCGGTGTTTATTTGCTGAAGACAACCAGGACCTTGCACCAAATAAAAAACAATTCTTGTGCGCAAAATATCATAAAGCACTCCATAGATCCAAATTCTTTGACCATTAACTCAAGCTTTTTGCTACATGTCAGAGTATTTTGACTTCAAAGTCATGTCACTGCTCACTTTGTGCTTAGAGTGACACTGATGTGACCTTTCATGGTTAGAAACCCTTTCTTTGCTGAATGAACACTCTTTAGAATCTTTTTGAAACTGTAAAATCATGACGCCATCATCAATGTTTCCGGACTTTTCCAAGATGACTACTATTCAAGACACTATCATTATTCATGCTTTTAGATCATCTCAGTGACCTCAGATAACACCCAGGACTTAATGTGGGGTGGGGACGAGGACTTTGGTCTCTGGACCCAGACTATCAGAGGTGCCTCATGATCCAAAAAAATACAATGTGTCACTGAACAAATGGAAATACAAGGTCATGGGAGCAATTGCAGTTTCTTGAATATAAGAGAGTGGATGAAAGTCAATAACTTACACTTCTCCAAAGACCCTGTGAAAAATCCATCACAGTGAAAGCAGAATAAAGTTCCATTAAAAGAGAGAAATCTTTACCTCCAGACGACACGCTGGGGCAGTCTAGCCAGGGCTCCTGCCAGTTTGTGAGCGATGTCATTGGAAAGGTACTTGACCCCAGCACCAAACGACACGACCACGAAGCCATGCTCCGCTGTGTCGTTCACCCATGCCTCAAAATCCTGTGGAAACATCAGATACAGACAATGAGAGCTTTAAAACAAAGCTGGGGGAGTTTAATTTAGAAAAGTGCAATTATGAAACTAGTCAAATATATCATTATTGCAACTAAATAGCTGGGTCGTTTCTTAGCTAAGAGGATCTGATGAACAATTGTGATGGAGAAAAGACCGATTGGATAAAACATTAATGTTTCCTTTTATTCAAACATTTGTGGGTCAAGAAATTATTCAAGTGTTTTTCATGCATTCACTCTATCTCTCTCTCACACAAACACACGGGGACACAAATTCTGAATGATTTACAGGTTTACAGGGATGTCAAGACTCACAAACCATTATGAATGCCCTTTATCAACTAGCAGAGGGTACAAAGGTTCAATGAGAGAGATAAGCTGAAAATCTTCAGGGACAAAAAGAAAGTGAGTCAGGTTCTGTCTTAGTTACGCAGCTAAAACAGGAGGTTGTTGAAATACTTCCATGCAGACGACTTCAACATACGTATCCAGGATGTTTGTTTTATTAGTAATCCAATAAAGGAGTCAGTGAGCATGACATCAGATGTAAAATACACTGCGTTTTCCAATAAGTTAAGTAAATACAGTTAAGTACTCAGAGCTGTAAGTAAAGATGAGCTAAGCTTTAGTGTTTAGGTATGAAGCCCAATCAGTCATTATTTAGTCTAACATAATAATTATACAAATAAATTTTAATTACCTTTGACAACATGAGATTTTAAAGAAATTTGACAGGAGAGCAAAAGTATAAAAGAGAACAACAATAAAGATCCAAGCAATACACTGGTCCAACAACATAGGACAGGGGAACCTGAGCAACACAAGAACAGGGCACGGCCTGAGACCAGGACATCCCAAGATATCTGACAACTCAAGTAGTCTCAAGCCCTGACTTTGGACCCACCAGGAGGAAATCAGCTGAGAAAAATACCATCAGTGTTGACAGCTACTTCATTCAAATGATCAGGACTCTTTATCCAAAAGCTCTATGGCTTCATGGTATCTTAAAATACTATATCCTGTCAATGATTTTCACTCTTACATCTGACCCTTGTTTGTTTTTTTTGTTGGTTTTTTTTGTCTTTTTGCAAACTTCATTCTTCAGAAAATGGTGACCTGAACTTTCCCTCCTTAGAAATCTCTGCTTCAGAAATTCCTTATGAAACTAAGCCCTTAGAAAACACTAGTGTATTGAATATGTTGACAAACTTGCAGTTGTAAATTTGGGAAACACATTGCTATTCTGATCTGAGAACAGTAATAATGACCACGCTATCTGCACGTTTGTATGTTTCGAATGTTTACTGTCCTGGACACATTGCTGACTGAATGTAATTTACAACAAACCACCTGCCCCACAAAACTCATTAAAGAAGCCCTAGACAACCATCATTTATAATGCACATCAAAGCCCGCTTTACAGTCATTAACAGCAATGCAAATTCATTTTGGTAAACCACAGAGCTCTAACACAGCACTGTAAGGAGTGAATAGCTGTAGATGGTTGGGCAGTATGTTGAACAATTGGGAGGTAAAATGACCACAACAGTTTGGGTGAGAGGAGATGAGGAAGCACCATGTTGGAGGACGAGTAGAGAGCGGTAGGTTAACCGTCCAGCTGTGGTCGGCCCTGGCACGGAGCAACCTCAGGGGCACACTGGGCTGTACTGTCCCCACAACGCAGCCTCAGTGACCCCATAAAAGAGTCTCAGTGTCCCTAGAGCACTGGTCAGAACAATGACCTCGTTCTCCCTCCACTTCCATTCTAACTCCGTCCACACAACGTGGCACAATGCTCCCTATTGGCTGGAGAGGCATTCCAAAACCCCCCGCAGTGGATACCGACGTTTCTCGCTCTCTGCGACTGAACGTTTGCTGGACTTAACCCCGCGTCACCACCCGCCTCTGCTTCATGACTCCACGCCCTCTCTGCTTAAAAAAATCGACTGTCTATTCATCTCAAACCCATCCTCACACCAGTATCATCAATACAGGAGTGCTTTGTGGACAATGACAACAGATACGAGATAAGGAAACATTATCGGTATACACCCTTGATTGCACTCATTGACTGTTCAGACAGCGTGGAGAAAAAAAATCCATAAACAGTGTCTAAATATGTAGTACCTGAACTGAAACCAGAAAATGGTCTTCCCAACTCAAGGATTCATGGGTAAGATGAGGTGGGTCTTGATTTTGTTTTTCCACAAAGGTTTTTTATAGGACGTAGCATAACAAACACAACAACAAATTTGTATTTTTTTTTTATGAGAGCACAATAAGAAATATTTAATTGAACTTTGCTTGTTTAAAAAAGCTGCTTCCCAATAAGACAAAATAAGGAGCAGGGTTTTCTTGGGTTCTTTCAAATAAACAGCTTTAAAACTCTTCAGTCTGCACACATAAAGAGAAAGCCAAACATTCACATTTGTGAGCTGTTGCTGATGTAAGAAAATGAATGCAAATTTGACTTCTAGATGTAGATTAAATGCAAAAGGATAAACATTAACTTCAGAGAGCGACGTTTATAAACACATCTACCTACACATAATGCATTGTATCATGGTTGAACTTTGTTACTATAAATGAACCATTGTACATCAGCACATTTTCCTCCAAGGAGACAGGATCCTTATCCTATGTTCCAGCACTTGCAGTGGAGCCCTGCTTCAGCACCATGAGTGGAAACAGATCTATAAGAGCCTGTCTCACTTATTGGGTGTTGACTGAACACTAAAAAAGTTGAGACTTCATAGCACTGATATGTGATGTGACTGAATATAAAATACTTTTGAGGATAGCTTTTTTTCATATGGGGTTAAATGAGGTCAAGATGGTAACTGAAGGCAGACAAAGCAACAAGTGAGACATCTACAGGTATTGCTGTGTCTGCGCAGCAAAGTGAAGCGCTCAAACATTTATACAATCCCTCAGCAATGGTCAGACTTTTCAAACACCATGGGGGTGGTGAAATGTAGTGATACAAGTTGATAACTTAGCTTCCGAGCTTCTTTGTCAACAAAGAAGCCACGCAGACTTGGATCTCCTTCACAAGTACCTCAGATAACCCCACTTATAAAAAAATCAAAGTACATAAAAAGTAGCTGTGAGAACTTTCTGGAAAAAGCTTGTGTTAGCGCTAGTGACAAGCCTTTGTTCCCCACTGTTATGATGACCCAAGGCACGAATTTGTTTTAGTTTTGGTTTCTGTTTTGGTTCCTTTTGGAAAAAATGTATACAGAGCAGATCTTTTCGACACAACTTTCATTTGTTCCAGAACTTTTTTACCAGATACAATGCAAAGAGGTGATGTATTTATTAAAAGTTGTGTAGCGGTGTTGTTTGGACAAGCAAATATATGTACTCAGTACTCAGAACTACCATAGTCTAGTAGCCGGTCATATTTCGCACTACTCACAGCCTGGTGCTCTGACACATGTCTGTAAAGTGTAATGTTGGTGAATGCTTCTTATGTTCTGCCAGTGCCCAACAACCAAGCAGAGTAATCGTAACCTGGCTCTTCATTTAATTGATAGACCCAAGTTTGAACAGATCACAGCACTATAACTGCTCTAACAGCCTCCAGCTCATGTCTTAGCCTTTCCCCCGAGCAAGATCACATTCATTTTTAGCTTTATTCTGTTCTCATTCTTTCAGACACCTCACTTATTACTCAATAAATACAAACATACAAAATGAATCAAAGACATCAGCACAGAAAAAAACACACCCATCTTTTCTCTGTTGACCTATGCCAACCAGCATGGTGATGTCATGGGGACTTTGGCATGCCATAAAATAATTTGGTCCTGCTCAACCAAACCAGGAAACTGAGAGATAGCATTTAGAAATAGCCTATTTGTTCATCTATGACATGATAATCTAATTTTAGGTTGTGGATTTTGATCAGGCAAATATCTGGCGATGAGACCTTTTTCAGGTCACTTAGAAAGTCCCTTTAACACAGTGAGTCTACACACTAGAGAATCTCCTCCTGAGATGAACATTTGCAAGTTTAACTAAAAGGAGACAGGCCTGATTATTTTGTCCTTTTTCGTCACCCGATTCAACAAAAACAAAAGCTGTCTTTGTGTGTGTGTGTGTACTTGTACTGACCTGTGGAAGTGGGTTGGGGGGCTGCGTCAGGATCCCTCCTATGTATACCACATGAGGCAGGGTTGGGCGGGGAAACTCCAGGGCCATGTCGGTGCACAGCATCCACAGCCGGCTGCCCTGCACTAAGTCTGCCATGGCTACTTGAGGCTTCACTCCGTGCTTCTTCATAATCCGGTCATACTTGGGTAAAGCGATATAATGGACTCCAAAGCGCTGCACCAGGTAAACAGCAGTGTTGGTGATCCTTTGGAGCAGAGACATTCGGTCCGTCAGCAAGGAGTTGAATTCTGGTACATACGAAAGAGGGGCTGGGGCGCCCGCCTCTGCAGGGTACCACAGGCCTGTGCTGAACACAGCATACTGCACACCCAGGATATGAGCAATAACAAAACCACACATCTCATTAGGGTCCACTAGCAGCAGGTCAAAGTTTGCCTCCTTTAGGCGGGTCATCACTTCAGCGTTACCGACCACAGCGTCACAGTTTTGAGAATAGTGATCAAGAATGTCAAACAGTTCTAGAAAAGTAAGACGGCCTGAGAAGATGTTGGACACTTTGGACTGGAGGAAATTGTCAGCTGTGGTGCTGTTAAAGATCCCTGGGTAGCGTTGTAAGTGCCAGTGTGGGGAGGGCGGCACTTCACGGCCCTCTGATATTAAAAAATGGGTCTCGTGGCCCTCCTGGTGCAGCGCTGTAGCCAGCGTTTTGAAGATGTAGAGGTGGGACTCAAACATAATGGGTGGTACTACGATGACTTTTGCGCCCCATGATGCACTGGGACTCCAGATGAGGAGGCCAAAGAGAAGGAGCAGTGACGGGGGAAGTAGCATGGCTGAAATGACAAAGAAAACAAATATGTAACTGAGTGGCACCAGAGTGAATGAAGGAGGAAGTCATAACTGATTGTAAAATATCATACTTCAAACGAGAGACACTGATTATTTTTTCCTTTTCAACCCGAACACCTATCCAGCCAGTAAAAAAATTAAGCAGCCAGTACTTCATATGTCATCAGGATCCAAATATTTGGTTTTGTTTGTAAAAAAAAAAAAAAAGGAAGCTCATGTATTTTTTTCTGGAAAAAATGCTAACACTCTCACTCCTGAGCAAGGGGCAGCACTTGTGGCTGATATCAATGTTGGAAAAAAATACCTGAATTACTGCTCAGTTTATTACTGAGAATAATCAAAAAATGAGTCTGGAAAGAGTAAATTAGCATGTTTATGGTGCGTAATCCTCAAACTTTTTCCTCATTTATTCAAAGTATGCAAAGGTAACATTTCCAACAGACTCTGGATTCTGTTACAACCAAAATATGATTCTTTTGTTTCATGGTGGTTACATTTACAATCCTCCATGGATTACTTCCCTCGTTCAACCTCTTTCTCCATATTTCAATTCCACCCCTACATCCCACCACACTCCCAGTGCACAGCCAGCACTGACATGGTATGGGTAGCACCAACGTCACTCTAAACCTCCGGCCACTCTATTCACAAACACAAACACAAAGAGCCATTATCACACTGTCATGTCGTAGCCTGTGCCCTGTGCCTACATCAAGCCGCCCTTCTTGCTTGGATTAATCATCAACACTGCTAACCTTTTTATGACGATCCATCAATCACCATTTGCAATGAGTTACCCATTCTAGAGAATGTCACACCTTCCAAAAGTAACTGACCCGTGGCTGAAAATATTTAAACACTTCATGAATTGAGGCATCACTGGGTGCTCCCTGTGTGAACTTAGCATACCTTTGATCCTGTAATCGATATAACTGCAGATCAGAGAAGTAGGCCAAAGAGGACTGCTTGTCAAATGGCTTTAAGAATAACGTATTGCCAACTACTCCCTGATTGCTTCGTATTGTTCTTATTATAGTGCATCAGCCATCTAATAATACACAGTATAAAGTTCCTTTGCAAACAGCTGGGGCTTGGTAGGGCAGAGGGTCGAAGGTGGTGGCCATTTTGTTTAGCATTGTCCTGAGGGTAGCATTTCAAACACTTCTCAGGCTAGACTGTTGATGGTAACTATAGAAACCGGACGCTGTCTACCGGGGACTGTGATGCATCATGACTTAAGTTACTGACAATGGGGTCTGGTTACGCAGCGCACATGGAGGGCTAAGGAAATTATCTAGATTAAGAGACTTAGATGGACATGAAAAGACGGGCTGGACTGGATGGAAATAAAGTAGATGTGACAAAGGTGAAGGAGCAAAAGAGAAAATTTATAAGAGAAAAATAATGCGTTTCAGAACGCTGGGGGCAGGTCAATCAAAGCTTGTCTAGGTCTCACTCAAAGCTGCAGATTTCCTTTGATCCGTATCCGCTTTTTCTTTTGTTTTTGTTCGTTTTTTTTTTCTTCTTGCAATGACATAAAACACTGCTGTGAGCGACACTACAGTGATATGTCATTAACTTGGATTCTATTCCCTGCCAAGCATAATGGACGCTGCATTGGGCCATTTTTTGCTACAAGTTGCATTTTATGAATGATCTGCCACATTTACCTGCAATTTAGCTCATACAACCACTTGGACTAACCTTGTGTCATATTTAAATCTAACACAAAGTACTTGTGCTTTTTGTAAACACAATTCCTGTTAGAAATAAATAGGTAATAAATATTGTACTTTTGGATGGTGAATTAAAATCTAGGTGATTACAGCTTTCACAGGAAGGATTTCCATTAATTCACAGTGATCCAAGCTGCTCATTATACGGTAATTATTCCTCTGTAATACCATAATCTGGACTAACATTATCTACATTTAGCACAGCAGGAGGAGCAGCCCTGCTGCACGCTCAGTGGGGTTTTATTATCTCCATGCTTCATGCTGAGAGGAAATCAGACTTCCAAAGAGCTGATATTAAGTCAAATACAAGTCAGACCAAGCTATTTATTCTGCTCCGTATCTTTCAAATGGAGTGTGACTAACTTATCTCAGGTTTGTTTGCAGCAGAGGAAGCCAAATGGGGTCCCATGAAGGGCAAAACTGCCAGACGACAGGTTTGCAAAGCTTTGAACATTGAAATAGATAAAGTTATGAAGGTAAAAAAAACACTCTGGCCCAATGGACTGATGCACCCTGTTCATTTAAGGATTCACAACATACTATAAGGCTTACTACAGCCTCATTTTTTGGGAAGTTTTATTACCTTTTAAATGCTGTTAAGTGATGTAATCATCTGAGGCCTCCATTTTTTAATCACTGCATTTCAGATTTTGTAATAGACTGTACAGAAGTCAAACTAAGTAACTGCATTTTCATGTTAGAAATGAAAGAGTTATCAATCTCATAAGCCTGAAAGTCCAAAGTGTACTTGCGCTTTAGGATAAAAATACCTATTTGGAGCTCTTTCTAGATGAGTAAAGATAATAACAAAAGCCTTCAGATCTCGTCTGTGGTAAAAACAAACAGACAAACGTGACTCCTTCATGCCAAAGGCATATGAGAAGCTGTTTATAATGGAAACATAGACATTCTGCAAAGCCTCAAATGTACTGTTGCTGAAACAGCATTTCAAAAGCATTCAAAGGATAAGTCAAAGCTATTATAAGATGTCATTTGATGAGATTCCTTCCCATACATCCTGATGTAACATCCTTAGGACTACTTGGCTTCTGGCATGAGGGACCAAACCTTGCACATTAATCTGTTTGCAAGATGCTGATTAAGCCATAACTTAAACACACCTTGAGCTCAGCCAGTCAGCTTTGCTTTCTATTCTTTGACTTCCTTCTTCACAGCTTTTGAGGATTTTGGATACCGTTTCCTCTTACTTTCATAACTTTGCACCACCTCTACCACAACACCACAAACATCAAGAAACAAAAACAGGTTGGACAGGCTCCTTATTCTCAACAGTAAATGGTTAAAGCAGCAAATACACAAATACTGGCCAAGACAATGAAGCAGGTTGAGTATCAAATAGCTATTGACAGTATCTCATTAACATAATGCACCTGAAAAGAAGAATAAAAACAAAATTGAAGTCTATAATATGCAGTTACGCCATTTCTGAAACAAGGGACCCAGACTTTATCCTCTGATTCATCATTTCATCCTAAGCTTTAAGTAAAGGCACACCTCATGACTTACACATTACTTACACATACCCACTCAAGCTGTTTGCTTAAACAACAATACAAAAGATCCCTGGAGGACACATTTCAAAATGAAGCTGTCCTCAGAAGCCTGATGTTTGCAAGTCAGGCGGTGACTTGAATTATATGTAAGCAGGGCAGACAGCTCTCACCTGTTGATTCTTAACTGCTAAAGGTTTTTGCTCTGAAACACATCAGATGACTGTTTACAGTCAGTGCGACAGATAGGTGGCGATTGTGCATTCAAGCACAGTAGTTTATTCTACATTCATGTAGGACATTTTTGTTCTGGAGTCATAAAGATTTCTGTATAGTATAGCCTAGGTGGTTTTCTTTGTCGGTTTCTGCTCAACGTGGTGGTGTCTTGTGTAGCTTATGTGATGTTTTGCCTAACAGCCAAACCATCCAGGCGCCCGTGTCAAAGCTAAAATAAACACAACCCGAGAGCTATCGAGCCACCTTCTACAGAAACGAATGAACAAACTTTTAAAAACGTTCTGTAAATCCTGCAAAACATTCAAACACTGTTCAAACAAAATACAGCATTTGTAAAAAATTATTTTACCCAAGATAAAGCGAGGCGAGACACAATCTATCATTGACATAAGAAGCGTAACCGAGCTAACTTTTTCTTCAAGGATAATTGTCGGAGGACCTGAACGCAACACGGCAACCTGCTACACAGGTACATCTCAGGAGGTTTCGACTACAGCACCTGAGCTTTCAGGGAAGAAAAAAATAGCCAAACAGCACTGATAAGTTCCTTAATGTCAACTTCGAAAATATTTCATCACACTTCGCAATTATAAGCGTCAAAATGTCGAGTTTTTCTTTACAAATTCACCTTCAGCTTCCCTGTCTTGGCCTTACCTTGTTACTTGAATGGAGCCAATGAGAGACAAGGAGTGAAAGTGGAGTAGTCCTAATTTTCTTCAACAGAATTTAAAGTGTCTGGGAAGTTAAAACACAAAAATAAAAGTGAAGAGGGCAAAAGTAAAATGGGTCCCCGGGTATCGAAGATGGGCAGAGGCAACATAAAACTCCCAGTCCCTCTCATGAGGGCGGAGGGAGGCGTGTTTTACCGTGGAGGAGGGAGGGAGGGAGGAAAAATCGACTGTGGTTGGTTCAGAAAGCAGAAATACGGGTGGAGTATTGGCTCATGCGGGCGCCCTGCAACAGGTGACACTATTCGTGTTGATACAACCCATCGATTCACTGCCGGAGCTCACAGCACAAGTCTGACACCTTATTTGTTGGCCTGCATGTAGACTTTCGATGTTTTTGAAGAAATCAGAATGAGAAATACAGTGTTACCATAGCTCTTAACACAATACAAAAGTTAGAAAATAAATAGGGCAGAGGTCATAAAATAAGCAGTACTATAAACAGTAAGTACCAAAAACAAGAAGTACTAAAGGTGAGGCAATATTTACATTATCTACAATGTGATCAGTCTTGTATGAAGTTCTTGAGAGCAATACTTGTTATTGCCAAGTTTATAACGAGAGTTCTTTCACTGAAACCAACTTCAATTTCAGTGTAAAATTTTCTAAGTAAGTACATAAGTAAGTAAGTAACTTCGTAAATACACCTTTTACTTTTTATTTTTTATTCGTTTCTCCTTCAATGACTTTGACTTTTCCACGAACAAGGAGAAGTTCCAACTCTTTTAGGTCATAACAACTGTATGGTGACTTCATCTTTTACCAAAGTCATTTTATGCAAAGGCACTTGACCTTTTTACTTAAGTATTGGTTTCAAGTACTTTAAACAAGACTGGCAAGCAGTAGAGCCTGAAGCAGGTGAATCCATGGTGCGCTTAGGGGTTGACGTGACAAACAGGCATCGATACCAGTTTCTTCTGATTTAATTTTGCAGAAACGAGTAACAAGGTTTGCTCGGGGAGATGCAGTGGAGTAAAAGTAAAAGTTTTCAGAAATATACATGATGAAGTAAAGTACATATATATGTAAATTTAACTTAAGTATATTAATGAAGTATTTGTACAGAGCTACATTACAAGTCTGATTGTGATTGTAGCAGGATGAACTGTCTAAGAGATATTGCACACTGAACCGGTGTTAAGATATTACAAAAAAATTTTAACAGATTATCAAACAGGCTGCACATTCTAGTCTAGATAGAAAAATGCAGTAGATGAATAGATAAATCTGGCCAGTTAATGTAAAAATAAATCATAATCAACCTTAAATTGGATTCAAAATGTATGGAATTTTACTGTTTGTATGTTTTTTTGCAGCCACATGTTTTGCCTCATGTTCGTTGATTAAATTGATACAGTAAAAAACAACTAGTGCAGACAGCATGGACTTGTTGGTGGCTAACAAAAAGCAACCATTCTTTGATTTAATTTTTTAGTGATCAAGACCTAGAAGAAAACTGTGCACATTTATTCAGTCTGAATGGAGAAAAAAATCAATCTATATTGATCAATTTAATTAATAATTCTATTTTAGCTGAACTTTACGTTCAGATTAAGGGTGGGTAGACAGGTGTCTAGGTGATTTTCAGTACTACGGGCTGAAACTAGGACCCCCCCCATGGGAAAAGCTCTTCCTTGGGAAAATATTCTCACTGAGTGACACATTGTTACTGCTGTAAGCAAGTAGGATGAGATTTTTTTTAAAGGAAAAAAAATGGCTTCCAGAAAAAGAGAAAGATCCCTGAAGGTATCCCTCTTCTACCTGCTTTCATAGGGGGTGTCAAAACTCACAAGTAGATCGTTCCGTAAGGGGAGCTTTCAATTAGTAACATGGCATTTCATAGAGACTGTTAGATTTTTTTCAAATTCTAATCATTATCGATAATTTTGATAATCACCATGATTTAAGTCTTTAGAAATAACTTGAAAGCTAGCTTCAAGTAGATCTACCCTAAGATACAGAACAAATACTGAGCCCCTTACCTTTTGAGAATTGTGAGGACAAAATATCAACTTTTATGCTGTCGAGAGAAATATTCATGGTTCTGTAGTTTTGCTCACTTTTTGCATGTTTTTTGTTTGTGTGTGAACCCTCCTAAAAGATTGATGGCTGAAGTCTGGGAGATACAGTGCAATTAGAAATCAGCACCCCACTGCTCCAAAACTACATTTCCCATAATTCTTTGCAGTACATTTGTAATCAGCATGTATTGAGCTGTCACAGCAAACAGTTGTGCTGAGCTGTGTGATTACACTATCTGCACCACACCTTTGTGTGCATGGGTGTGCTTTGTTGGTGTGTGTTTTCTTGATGGACATAATCCCAACTTACTATTGAGACAAAAGCAGTCGGTGACTGTTTAGAAAAGACAGCACATTATACAACCCTTGGGATATCATGGGAAACACTGTCATGTTGTCACAGCTCACCTGCAGGCTAGGGTGGGAAAAAAGCTGTGGGGTTATCCTCCTGCTTTCAAACAGTCAAGAGAGGACAGATGCTTATCAGGCGGCGATGGAGATAAAGAATTTAGAGGCTGAGTTCTTGGTAAATGTGCTGACACAGGAACCTCACTGTCACTCTGAGAGGCAGGTCTGTTTACATGGTAAACACACATTCACACACACACACACACACACACACTGATAAACTGGAGAGAATGCAAAGTAATTTCTTGGGGGAGGGGGTTGAGGGAGAAGCCATGATGTGTCGTTCGAGACAATTGGATATTTCTTCTCTAACAGTGAAGCATTTGTGTGTGTGTATCTACAGACACACTGTTCAATTCTTTCAATACATTCACAGTCTCCTGCATCCCATTTCCTCAGCTATGCCCTGACTCATCACAACATGCTCCTCTGCTATTGGACACTAAGCCCAGGCATCAACTCAGGGCTCCAATCAGAACCACAGGTTTGGGAACTGGAGTCAACATGATTGCTGCTTATACTCCATTTATCTTTTCATTTGTGGCTCCTGCCTATTTTGCCCTCATACACACATTCAGTTTCACTCTCTCTTTCCTTCCCCTTCTCTTGCACCCCCCCCACAAACACACACACACACACACACACANTTTGAAGAAATCAGAATGAGAAATACAGTGTTACCATAGCTCTTAACACAATACAAAAGTTAGAAAATAAATAGGGCAGAGGTCATAAAATAAGCAGTACTATAAACAGTAAGTACCAAAAACAAGAAGTACTAAAGGTGAGGCAATATTTACATTATCTACAATGTGATCAGTCTTGTATGAAGTTCTTGAGAGCAATACTTGAATAACGGTTCAAATATTGCTCTCAAGAAAGTGACTTTGGTTGAAGTTAAAGTCACATTTTAAAAGATTCATTCATGTATTCATTCATTCATTGAAGCATTTATGTGGAAAATGAAAAATAAAAAATAAGCAAAGAGGAAGTTACTGAAACTGAAAAGGTGCTTGTTCCTCTTCAAGGTTGAGAAAATCCAGTATTGTTTTGTATGGTGACTTCATCTTTTACCAAAGTCATTTTATGCAAAGGCACTTGACCTTTTTACTTAAGTATTGGTTTCAAGTACTTTAAACAAGACTGGCAAGCAGTAGAGCCTGAAGCAGGTGAATCCATGGTGCGCTTAGGGGTTGACGTGACAAACAGGCATCGATACCAGTTTCTTCTGATTTAATTTTGCAGAAACGAGTAACAAGGTTGGCTCGGGGAGATGTAGTGGAGTAAAAGTAAAAGTTTTCAGAAATATAAATGATGAAGTAAAGTACATATATATGTAAATTTAACTTAAGTATATTAATGAAGTATTTGTACAGAGCTACATTACAAGTCTGATTGTGATTGTAGCAGGATGAACTGTCTAAGAGATATTGCACACTGAACCGGTGTTAAGATATTACAAAAAATTTTTAACAGATTATCAAACAGGCTGCACATTCTAGTCTAGATAGAAAAATGCAGTAGATGAATAGATAAATCTGGCCAGTTAATGTAAAAATAAATCATAATCAACCTTAAATTGGATTCAAAATGTATGGAATTTTACTGTTTGTATGTTTTTTTGCAGCCACATGTTTTGCCTCATGTTCGTTGATTAAATTGATACAGTAAAAACAACTAGTGCAGACAGCATGGACTTGTTGGTGGCTAACAAAAAGCAACCATTCTTTGATTTAATTTTTTAGTGATCAAGACCTAGAAGAAAACTGTGCACATTTATTCAGTCTGAATGGAGAAAAAAATCAATCTATATTGATCAATTTAATTAAAAATTCTATTTCAGCTGAACTTTACGTTCAGATTAAGGGTGGGTAGACAGGTGTCTAGGTGATTTACAGTACTACGGGCTGAAACTAGGACCCCCCCCCCCATGGGAAAAGCTCTTCCTTGGGAAAATATTCTCACTGAGTGACACATTATTACTGCTGTAAGCAAGTAGGATGAGATTTTTTTTAAAGGAAAAAAAATGGCTTCCAGAAAAAGAGAAAGATCCCTGAAGGTATCCCTCTTCTACCTGCTTTCATAGGGGGTGTCAAAACTCACAAGTAGATCGTTCCGTAAGGGGAGCTTTCAATTAGTAACATGGCATTTCATAGAGACTGTTAGATTTTTTTCAAATTATAATCATTATCGATAATTTTAATAATCACCATGATTTAAGTCTTTAGAAATAACTTGAAAACTAGCTTCAAGTAGATCTACCCTAAGATACAGAACAAATACTGAGCCCCTTACCTTTTGAGAATTGTGAGGACAAAATATCAACTTTTATGCTGTCGAGAGAAATATTCATGGTTCTGTAGTTTTGCTCACTTTTTGCATGTTTTGTGTTTGTGTGTGAACCCTCCTAAAAGATTGATGGCTGAAGTCTGGGAGATACAGTGCAATTAGAAATCAGCACCCCACTGCTCCAAAACTACATTTCCCATAATTCTTTGCAGTACATTTGTAATCAGCATGTATTGAGCTGTCACAGCAAACAGTTGTGCTGAGCTGTGTGATTACACTATCTGCACCACACCTTTGTGTGCATGGGTGTGCTTCGTTGGTGTGTGTTTTCTTGATGGACATAATCCCAACTTACTATTGAGACAAAAGCAGTCGGTGACTGTTTAGAAAAGACAGCACATTATACAACCCTTGGGATATCATGGGAAACACTGTCATGTTGTCGCAGCTCACCTGCAGGCTAGGGTGGGAAAAAAGCTGTGGGGTTATCCTCCTGCTTTCAAACAGTCAAGAGAGGACAGATGCTTATCAGGCGGCGATGGAGATAAAGAATTTAGAGGCTGAGTTCTTGGTAAATGTGCTGACACAGGAACCTCACTGTCACTCTGAGAGGCAGGTCTGTTTACATGGTAAACACACATTCACACACACACACACACACACACACACACACTGATAAACTGGAGAGAATGCAAAGTAATTTCTTGGGGGAGGGGGTTGAGGGAGAAGCCATGATGTGTCGTTCGAGACAATTGGATATTTCTTCTCTAACAGTGAAGCATTTGTGTGTGTGTATCTACAGACACACTGTTCAATTCTTTCAATACATTCACAGTCTCCTGCATCCCATTTCCTCAGCTATGCCCTGACTCATCACAACATGCTGCTCTGCTATTGGACACTAAGCCCAGGCATCAACTCAGCGCTCCAATCAGAACCACAGGTTTGGGAACTGGAGTCAACATGATTGCTGCTTATACTCCATTTATCTTTTCATTTGTGGCTCCTGCCTATTTTGCCCTCATACACACATTCAGTTTCACTCTCTCTTTCCTTCCCCTTCTCTAGCTACCCCCCCCCCCCCCCCNAAACACACACGCACACACACACACACACACACACACATCCCTACCCCCGTTCCTTTCTCTCCATCCCCCCCTCAGCTATCAGGTGTGTCACCTGAGCTCTGTATCAATAGTTAAACACCCTGGGACACCCAATCTACAGAGCATGACAGAACTCTCCCATGGAGAGTCATGGTGGACATTGTGTGACTGACTGCCTGCGTGTGTGTGTGTGTGTGTGTGTGTGTGTGTGTGTGTGAAGGGGGGGGGGGGGCAGAGGGGTTGCTAAGAGTTGCATATTTTCAGACAGGTCAAAAGCTGCTGAGAGGTAATTGACCAGAAGTCTGCAAACAATGTGGCAGTGAACAAAAACGAAAAAAAAGATGAGGAAGCGTATTTATAACTTCTGCAGGGCCGTTGATCTCTAAACAAATGATACACCTTTGCCTTGTGTGAGCTGCTCATTAACCATTAACTAAATAAACATGTTCTACAGGTTTTTTTACTGCCCTTTGAGGTGAAAAGAAAAAGATTATCTTACAGCAACAAACAGGAAGAAGTAAACACACTCGAAGCATCAAAAATAGGAATAATCTGTTGAGGGTCTTTAAACTGCAGTTATTTGCATGAGCATTCACTCAAGATTTCGCTTTTAAAATATCTTCTGTCCTGTTGTGTTCTGCTCCCTAGTGGACAAACAGATGTATTACAACTTTAAAAAGTCATCTCTCAACCCCAGGAGGAGAAAGGCATAACCTCTATCATCGAAGGAGGCCCTGCAGAAGTGAGAAAACACATATTGTGAGGCACCGCTTACACACAATGAAGAAGCTTCTATTCATATGCGCTGACATGTACAGAGGGTTAAGGTTAAAGGGTCACATGACGGAGGGTGTCTCAGCCAACTGAGACAAAAATATTCTTCACATAGCACTTCTTAGATAATAGAAAAAGGCATGAAGAGAGGTGAGTGACTGATAATAAAGCTCCCATTGTAAAACAGATGATAATCAGACTGATCATGAAGTAGTCTAACTAGACCCAGCAACTGGTCCAAAATCATAAAACTCCCAGTTTATTTACTTTGTGATTATAACATCATGACTCACTCTGTCCACAAATGACCTGAAAAGAAATTCAACTCCCTTTTGTTCCTCAAATGTCACCTACAGGGGAGCAAAATGAGATGTCTGATCAACAAATCGACACGCTATATTTACAGACGAGTATGAGAAAACTTAAACCTAGTGTTTGTTTTCAACCCATTCTGCTCTTGGATATCACACGAGCTTTAGTAAACCGGCTCTTTTACATGATTTGCATATGAAATGGACAGGGTTATGATAACAATGGTGCTGATTAGTTGAGGAAAGTTCAGTACATCCAGATTACATATGACACAACATAGAAATTTGACATTTTATTACCAGAAGAAACACTTCCCTGTCACTTGGTGTGTTTTCAAATCAAATTACTGAAGTATAGTTTACACGTTTTGGAAACTTTAATTTCCGATGAACATTTTTATAACCCTTGAAGTTAAAAAGATCAAAGATGTGTGTGTGGGGTTGGCATCTGTTTTGCCCTGCTGGTTTGGAGAGTCATCATGTCCTCTATCAATATTGAGGGGTCAGCCAGGGGCCACTGGGAAAACTTATAGCTTTTACTCTAGTGCAGCAGGGTTAAACTAACACAGGCTAATACAGTAGCTCTGAATTAATTCTATCTATGTTATTGCTGTTGATGTTACTGTCGAGGGAAGAGTTCAATCACCTATAGAGGCAGTTTTCAGGCAGTTCTAAATCAGGTGCTTTAAACTGCACGAGTTTCGACTTTGTGTCAATTGAACCGATAGATTCAAAGTGTGTTTATTCTCCAGAAAAGAATGACAATTATCAAAGGAAAGGATTTGGAGTTGAGCTGTTCAGAAAATATCCAGTAAGAAAACATATTTGTGAAAAGATAAAAAATACTTTGGATGTTTAGTTTCTCCTATTTTTGCCTTTAAAGTAGTCTTTCAGTTAGTGAGTGAACTTGGTAAGTGATGACCGCTAGCACATACAAAGGACAGCCAAGCATCTGGTAGTGGCAAAATATGAATTAACTGGCTCATGTGAAGCTGCTGGAGAACAGCCTGGAGGTTTACACGGCCAGATTCTCTTCCAACCTTGTACTCTGGCTCAAGGGCGGCATGCTCTGATCACCATTTCTGGAGCGTAAAAGAGGACAACATGGGAGAATTTGGGAGGTTTAGTGAGTAGAGTCTTCAGCTCTCTCTCTCTCTCTCTGAAGTTACTTAAATGACTTGTATGATGATGACAGAAATCCAGGAGAGTTGGCTCACTCTTTTTAGTTTGTTTGTTTGAGTTAACATTCAGGATCAGTTTGAAGTTGTTCTGTGGGTTTTATTTGTATCACGTATGAGTCAATCTTATCAGAGATTAATAGCCCTTGCGGAGAGAAACTTGCAAGGAATAGCAACACTGTCTTTTGTTCAACTCTTTATCAGTGATAAATTGTTTCAAAACACAGGAAGCTGTATCTATTGTCCTCAGATGTTAAAAGATGGCTGTAACATCCATGATTAAACTGAAACAAAACTGTTCTAGCTTCACAAGTTAAGGTTGAATCAAATCAATATACAGCATTCAGGGTTTGAATGACAGTTTTTGCATCTTGTTAAGTATGAATGGAATATAGGCCTAAAATCAACTAATACGTGGGTCAGTACAATGAAAGTTGAATTTTAGGGGTTAAAAACTGAATAAGGTGGGTTAATTTGTGTCTAACAGTTTTAGGTGTCCTGAAGACTGGACAAGTGGAGATCCAAAATTGACCTTAAGACTTCTGCTGAAATGATGGGGATTTGCCTTTTTTCTGTTAAAATAAATTAGAAATTAAAAAAAAAGAAATTACAATGAAAGGGCAAACAAAGAATTCAAGTTACAGCAAAGTTTGTCTTAGCTTCTTGTTATTGACCCAAATTATTTTTACTTGCTCACCCTGCAAAAATACACATCATAACAATTTCAAGGGTGTGAATTGGACATCAAAAAGGCTTTCATTCATAATCTGCAGCCAGATGAGAGCACAAAACAGCAAAGCCACTGAGGACCAGTTTTTCAGCTTGCTTAAATGTTGGCATCTGTTAGCATGCATACAACCGCATGAACCCAAGGTGTCAGCTGTTGACTTTTTGCTTGAAAATAGATGTGCAGGTGAATACATGAGCATGAAGAAGGAGGAGATGCAGCCACTTCCTCTTCAAAGATCCTGCTGGTCACTCACAGGGGTTGACCTTGAAGCTGTTTCACAACATACATATTAGTAACAGCATGGCAACTCACAAAAGATCTCTGGCAATGTAATTTGTGACAGTTGTCAACATTTTGTTATCACATCAATGATGACTGATGTATTGTAATATTATGAAATAAATGAAGAAGATCTTATGAAATCCGAGTAAAAGAATTACTTAGGAGTGCGTGCATTGGTATTATGCAGTCCTTGACTCAGTGTAACAAGACATCATGAAAGCAAACATGCCACTTAGTGAAAGTTAGGGCTGTTCTGTAGCTGTAGAAAGCCACGCTTGTTTGCCATTGTTGTGACAAGATCCAGGAAAATATTCCAACTATTCGTTGCTAAGAGATTATGTGAGTCAGCACATAAGAACAGAGAGTTTTTATGACTGTCAGTGTTGCAGTTGTTGTTGTACAGAAACAAAATGACAATCTGTCTTTTTGATCACAGGGCTGTAAACAAGCTTTTGGTAAATACACTGATTACTGTGCATGACGCAGTGCAGTTAGTAAAATAGAGTAGCACTTTAATCCATTACATTCTTTTAATTCAACTTTTGTTTGCTGCCACCCCTTTTATGTTTTCGTTCAACAGAGGTAATGAGATGTGGGGTTTTTTTCTTCTTAGACTGTTTGTTGTTAAAAGTTGTTCATGTGTGTCCAAAAAAGATTGAAGTAGGACATTGAAAGCCTTATAAATTGATTTCTGGACTATTATAGTAGATTGCTTTAGAAAAGTGGACTTGATGCAAACCTTGAGTGCATGCAAATCAGGTTTTCTGAACCATGTGTGATGAAATCATCTGTTGTTAGTGAAGAGAACAATAAAAAAAACACAACTATGAAAGAGAAAGCATTTTTGCCAACATGCACCTTTTAAAGCATGTGTACAAATCCTGGAAGTATAAAACATTTTGGTGTCTGAACCTTGTGCCTTCCTGCCACTCCCATCATAAAATTCTGATAAGAAGTTGGCGAAGGGCTGATGTGGGAGTGTAAGGGGTGTGATGCAGCGTTAATATGCTCAAAATGAAGCTACTTCAGATATTCACACTCTTGTCTTTGTTGATGTCTTACAAACATAGCTGTACAAAAACTCATTACACTGACAGTGTAGTCTGATTGTAACAGCACAAAGCTTCATGTTGGCAGTAATACAGACTTCCACAGTGTCCTTTTTTGGGCTAGGGTTTCTCTCTAAAAGAAACTATGTCCTACCTATTCAGGAAAACTTAACACTATAGGGAAATAGCCATGAAGTGACAAATGAGTGCTCTATTTGAAAACTATTTCTTTAAAATTATTTCAGAAAAAAAAATCAGAAACAGTCTCTGAGTTTAGTCAAATATTCTTGTGCTATTATTGCAGACTTATGAGATAAAACCAAACCTGGGGAAAATATGTCATAATTAGTAAGTAAGATGAAAGTTGGGGGCCGCATGAAACTAGACGGCGGGCCAAAATTGGCCTTCACGCCTTAGTTTGGACACCCCTGCCATAAGGGAACAAATCATACAATACATTTTTAGAAGTGCATGTGTGGGAAGTGCAATGTCGATTGATACATGTCTATGATTACATTGATATTTTTAGATTATTTTCGGTCAGAAAAAACTTCTCTGTACATGATTTCAACCATACCTAAAGTATGCTATGTGGTCACACCTTGTTCCTGTTTGGTGTAATGAAGATATGAGACCACAAGGGGGTGAAAGTACACCATGAGCAAAAAGTCGGCAATATGTTCCTGTAATCTGATTCACAAGACTCATGTGACTCACTCTTGTAAGTCTGCTCATCTCCAGCTAAATTACTAAATAACCTCAATAATTGCAGTTATGTTTAATATGTCTAATATGTTCCATGTGACTCCCCCCCAAGATTTCCTGTCAGGCCATTTGACTTGAAATGTAGGACTGTCGTTACAGATCCAGTCACCAAGAACTGGACATGCAAATATTTTAGAAAGTGTAATGAATAAAAAGCTTTAGCAAGGTGTTTTCAGATAGTATCGTCATAAAGTCCTATGAGCACAACAGGGGTTAACAAAGAGCCACAAGGTGATTTTGTTAAAATATGTGAGAAAAAGATGCAGAATTTTGTGCTTTTTGTGTCCAAGAAAGACTGAGAAATCAGACCTATGTCCATCCATTTTATCCATGGCTCACTCTATTCTCTTCAGCTTCTTTTCCTCCCTAATGTTTGCTCCCTGGCTCTGTAATCAGTCCCCCTTTCAGCGATGGCTGTTTTGTTTCACTCGTTCTTATCTCCTGTTTGCAGTTTCCCCCCTCTGTCATTATTCTGCTATTAGCTTTTCATCCTGGGGCTAAAACACAGGACTCACACTGACCTAAAAGTCGCCACACTGCCCGAAACGTCTGCTCCGCAAGATAACACTCATAGTACTCCCCGCCCTGTATCTTTTGCTCTCTCCATCTTGCACCTTCAAACAAACATTCACACATTCAGGGCCAAGTTCAAAACAATTTCACTCACACACACCTACGCATCCATGTGTGCACACCCACGGCTCAAATGTTCTGGAAAAAATGGGTATAAATCTAGCAAACATTCTTGTTTTCATTTTGCTAAAAGGACACTTAACTGTGACTGGTTGAAGTGGAAGCTATCAAACTCAGATGACTCATTCCACTGAAGGACAGACATAACGAGAAATCCAATTACAGATTTACACACACTTCATTCACTCCCTAGATCTGATTTTTGTCTTCCTCACCTTTCTTTTACAATATGATGGACACGACACACAGAGAGAATGATGATGTCTCTTCTTTGAAGTCCTTGAATTTTAAGAGGCAGGTTTGTAGAAATATGTGGGAAGGGAAGTAGAAAAAGAGGGTTCATGGTGTCTCTGGCATCATTTTTGTTTTTCCATGTGACCTCCGGCCTTTGTAACTGAAAATACTCAAAGCCGTTTTTCACTGATCATGTTTTTACATATAATCATTGGAAAAGCTAAGCTGTAACCAAAAGAAAAAAAAATCAGTTCTAGTTGCTTTGGTAGCTTTTTTCATAGCAGAAATTCTGACTTGTGAAAGCACAAGTGAACAGGTGTCATTGCCAACATTAATGAGGGCTGCATTCTGTTTTGGTGAGCCAGCTCCCATATTTTGTTTCATGCATGCTGGCTCACTGATAATGGGAACTTCTTATACCCTTAATATCACTGTTTGATTGTTATTGTTGGTACTTTTTCCAGGAAGAAGTCTGATTCAGGCGAAGAAAGGGAGGGAGTGTTGCTGCGCTGAACACCAGCACTGATTTGATTCTCTCACAGGCAGGAGAGAACAACTCAGAACAACAGCACAGCCCTGAGTGTGATAGCGCTTTTATACTACATCTCTACAACTGCCAGAGAAAAATGAACAATGATAAGCATCAACAGATATAGATGCAGTCATTCGTTCTGCTCAGCTAATACATTTAGTTCTACAATTCACCCAGAACTGTTGCCAAACACATCAACATTTTCCATTTCTGTTTGTCAAGTGCCCTGTAAAATGCAAGTGTGATGGCAGTTTATCTTATGGCCAGAGTGATTCAAAGTACTATAGATCAATCAAGCAAAGTCCTGTTGGCTGTCAGTTACATGTTTTAAGAATAAAAAGCATCCAGAAAGTATGCACAGCGCTGCACTTTTTCCACATTTTGCTATGTTACAGCCTCATTCCAAAATAGAATGAAACACTTTTTACAGGTCACAAAAGTCTGCTCCAGGGCTAAGAAAAATTTGCTCATCAAGTTTCTTGAAATTAGAATATGTTTTAATACAACAAACTTTTTTTTTTTACCCTATTAGCAGATTTTGTTTCGACATCTCACAAGCAATTTAGCCATCATTTTTTACTTGAAACAACTTGAAATAAGACATTTTATGGGCTGGGCTGGTAAATGTGACACGTAACACATAATAAAAAAAGATATTTTTACTAAAAATATGACATTATGACTTGCTTAGTTATCAGATTTTGCAGTGTGAATGGTGAGAACTGAATATTTTATTAGATATTGCAATTCAAAGCACTCAGTCTATTAAGCACACATGACATTTCTCATGTCTTTTAGACTGGAAAAAAATCTCAACCATCACTTATTAATAGTAAGTTAATTGTGATCCTAATATCCTTTGCTTAAAGTTGAGTATTTGTGCTTTTTTAAGGCTATCCCTCTGATACCACTGTAGTTGATTGACATGATTTTCAGCTAAAAAAAAAAAAAAGAAAGAAAACTTTCACAAGACTGCTTTAGAAAACTCAAATCTACACCTTTGTCAGAAAGATTTCTTTTAGCTGTTCTTTAAGACCCCCTGCCCTGCAAAGCCCCTTCCCTGTGATTAGCCAGCTCTCCGTGAGGCCTGATGGGAGCTGAGACTTGAGCAGACTTTGGTGTTTGAGGCCCGCTCCTCAAACAATGTGTCATGAACCAGTTAAGAGATCATTATGCAATGACCTGATAACTTCAGAAAGTCTCGTGAAGACTTTGTGCTATTTAAGAATGGAGAATCAGACACACAGTTACAAGGATTTCTACAACAAATGGATATAAAATTGCTTGAAAACTTGCACATGATTTTATCCATGTCTCAAATATAAGAAGTAAAATACCCCCTCTTTGAATAGCTTTACTTATTATGTCATAGCATCATACTTCTGTCAGCATTGCAATTTGGGATCATCAAATTCACACACACATTCAGTAAGCTGTAATTACAAAGTAATCGACTACATGTAGAAACACTTTTCAATGGGCTATGTGCTTAAGATTGGATAATGATGCAGTGACATGGCAGAAAAAGGCAGATTTAAGATATTTAATGATGTTGAGCATGTATGCTCATTTACATTGAAACTTAACAATGTTAACTTATGACATTTTCAAACATTATAAAAGTGGTGTATAACAACTTGTCTAGGCCTTGGAACACTCTTTCTTCAAACCCCAAAATAACCTTGAGGGAGAGACTTTAGTAACCAGTTCCCACTGATAAAACTTTCATTTGTGAATGTGAGCATATTTCTGCAGAAAAGTTTCAGACCTTGTGGTTGCAAAAGAGAGACAAAGCTGTAACAGTGACACAGAAATATTCATGATTTTAGAGTAACATGTTGAGCTTTTTCTGGTCTCCCAGCAGTTTTGATATAATACACTGAATGATCAGATGCTGCACATTTGTATCACACTGGATACTTTCTTTCAAATCAATTAATTTATTACTGTCTCCCTGAATTCCTTTCTAATGAATTTTTGTACTCTCTGTTACCCAAAATCTCCTCACCTCTCCTCTCTCTCTCCACTCATTTCCTCCCTCCCCCTATTTCAGTGAGCAGGTGCACGGTGACAGAGTCACTGGACTGTGAAATCTCAGCTCCTTGAGACGTTTCATCTGAACACACACACACACACATACACGCACGAATGCAAAAATACAATACAATGTTTTTCTCCTATTTTTCATCAAATCCGTCCTTTCTCCACCTCTCTTTTTTCTCATCTCTCTATCTGCCTGCTTGGAGATTGAGTCAACAATGTGTGATGTTCATGAAATAATCTCAAAGCAGAGCAAGGAGAGAAAGAGGCAACTAAAGCAGGAATAAAAATCCATGCAGTTTCATTAGGCAACAACAGAAATCTGTAAGTGTGTATGAGCTGTATGTGTGTGTGTGTGTGTGTGTGTGTGTGTGTGTGTGTGTGTGTGTGGGAGCCCCCTGTGTGTCTCTCCTGCATATGTCTCTGACCACATCTACATCTTTAATGTCTGAGACTGAATAATGTATGAACCCCTGGGCTGGAAGACCCACACACACTAGCACACATTTACATGCAAACACCTCTTTTACTGCTTTCATCTACACAAATGTCATAGAGCTAAAGTTAACGGTAAGCCATAAAACAACAGCTGCGTCATTCACAGTCCTGCACACCTCCCTCTTCACAACTCTCCTGTCATAACTGAGATGAGATCATGTTGTGTTGATGTGAGAGAACAAAGCATGCTTCAAAGAGGACCAGTCCTCCCCGCTCCTTAACCACAACCACTCCTCTACTACCAGTTTCCTGTTTACAAGCTTCACACATCCTGTTTGAGTGAACACAAAACTCACATTAAACGTTTTCTCCAACTTGTCTCTACCTGAATGTGTTCTTGACTCTGACCATTTAGCATCTCAACAGCATTCGGCACCATTATGCAGCCTCGTGTGTCCCTCTGATGCAGTCATGCATGCTTCATAGTTCTAATTTGACTTTCAAATATCTGCACACTGTCATATTGTCCACATGCCCACACACACACGCACACACATCTTTTTGCCTCTCATACAGAGGTAGAAGAAGAAGATGTGGAACTGAGGTCAAGGTTGGTTTCTACAGCAACTATGCATAATGATGCCGTGACCCTATTGACCATTGGGCCTCTCTCTGAAGAGCGTGCTTATAATATTAATATTCTTGACCTCTCGAACTAGCACTCTGTGTTCCCATTTTTTTTAAAACTCTTTATTTCTGAAATACCCTCTCCCCTCTCTTTTCTCTGTACATTTATTTATGTCTCTCAGGTATTTAGTGCAGCATAGTTGACAAAAAATGAAGAAAAAATAAGTGAAGAAAAATCTCGATTGAGGGCATGATGAGTTCACTTCATGATTTGATGAGGAAGGAAATAATGCAAATCATTTTCAATGGCCTTTGAGGAAAATCTCTTGAAAATATTGACCTGACATTTTGAACAATGCCCCAAAACTTTTGCAAGAAACTTGATTGGGACTCTCGAAATCAAAGCCCAGACTATTAGTGCTCTTTCTGCTTTTGTCTCTCATTGTTATGCCTGCCTGCACTAGCTACACATTTTCTCACCTTCAATCACACCTAACCACTCTGAGGAAGAATGCCCGGGGTTTTTACACATCCCATAGCAGACAGGTATGGTTCCACCCACCTCTACAAATCATCCTGAGTAGGCCACCAGGTGCATTTCTGATTAAAAAAAAAAACAAAAAAAACCCCACCATGTTATCATGTAGCATCTATTTACAGTCCTGAGCTCACCTCTGCCAGGAATGTGCATGAAAGCCCCTCATGAGTCATTACTGTCCAGACAAGCCTGGGCACCTCCCATGTGATTAAGGTTACCAATCAGAAACTTGATAGTTTTAACACACACATTCACATGTTACAGGAGGCAGTGAGCTTTAGAAAAGGTACATTTGAGTCTTAAATCTGGATCAGACATCATGTCTAAGTCTGCGATTAGTTTTTGATCACCTCCAAGATTCAATAATAACAGTTTTCACTGCACTGTTAAATGTAACTTATTGATTCAATGTAATAATGTGGTGCAAAGGGCTGATTTATGTAACATAAAAAAAAATTATTGTTCTAACACCAACAGACGTTTTCTTGGTTATAGATAAGACGTGCTGAGTCATCCCTTGTCTTTATTTGGTTGATTATTTGTATTTACTTGGTATTGCACACCTGTACTTGTTAGATAACTGAGCTTCTTCAGGTAGTTGTGTGAAATAATTTATTATAACTCAATTAGACTTTTTAATTATGTTAACCTCTTGTTTTCATTTATTTGAATTGTATTTTTTTTTTTATCATACTTTCCGTAGTTGCTTGAAATAACTATTCTCTATCTTCTCGATTGAATTCATATTGTTCTTCATAATCTGCAGAGTTCAGACAGGCTGTGCAGCTGCTCAAACTTTCGGAGTACAGCATGGTCTCATATCCACTGCGTTTCTTCCCCACTCATAGTGTAACCACCAGGCTACATTTCACAGAGGTATCCTGGGTTTACTAAAAATCTGGGAGGGGCTAAGGTGATAGTCAAGTGAAAATGCATCGCTGATTTATTTGGACAGAGTTTAAAGTTGAAAAGTATTGCTGTTGGGGCCATTCCAACTTATAATTAAATAACTTCACACCAACTTCAGCAATCTTTCCTCATATTGACATTGGATAATATGCTAGAATAACAAGTGTGCAAAATCACATTTTACTGTTTTTTTGTTTGCCTTTCGTGCCACCAATCTTGCCACCTTTTACATCCCGCTATCAACCCCCGAACTTTTATGCGCAATACCTCTGTCATAAAAAGTAATCAGTGTGGGACACTTTTGCGGTGGCCTGATAACAGCCCCAGTGAGCCATGATGACTCCTCTGTCCTCCGTACTGAGAGGAGGCAGAGAGAGAGAGAGAGAGAAAGAGAGAGAGAGGGAGAGCTGAGAGCGCGCACAGTACCATGCGCGCTCCTGCTTTCTCCTGCGCACAGGCAGCCGGTGCAAAGAGAGAGAGAGAACGAGAGGGAGAGAGAGAGAGAGAGTTGCTATTACTAGTGACAGGAAACGGCAGCGAGCACATACAGTCTGGAGAGCGGTTGATGCGACAAGGTAGGAGAGAAAAAAAACACCTCCGCGTGATTTCTTACAGCGCCGATTATTAGCATTATTAGCTGGCCGGAATCCGTTTGAAGTGCCTGTTTTCTGAGAGATTGCAGTGTCCTCCAGCCTGCTCTGATGTCCTCCTCTCTCCGCACTGTTGTTGTGTCCGCAGATGCTGAGCGTCGCCTTGCTGAGTGTGTGCGCCGTCGCCTTTGGACACGTCTCCGCTCGTTCAGACAGCGGCAATTTCTTGGACGATAAGTGGCTCGCCGGAAGATGGGATAAATTCAGAGATGTAAGTCACATTATTAGCTTCCTATCCCCCGCTCATTATTTCTTGTACACCCCATCCACCCCCTCCTTTTTCTCCCCTATAGCCACCCCTCATTGGCTTGTGATCATGCGCTCCTCGTTTTCTTGTTGTGTCCATGCGACGTGTCACGGGGCCCGTTGTGGTGTGGTGTTTGTCACACGTTCGTCTCCAGATCATCAGAGATACAAGATGCAGGAACGAGTCTAGATTGTGTTTTAGCGATAGCACGGACAAAGCTACAAGGCCCATGCGAAAACTCACGCACTTGCACACCGAGAAGGCAACAGCAAGTCCCGAAAATGGGCCCAATTATCGTGGCAGGTGTGATGGAGGGAGTCCGCAGCAGGGGGAACCAGAAGGGTGGACAGTTTGTTCAGAGGAACATATACCTTACTCTGGGTATTGGCTGGAAATCAGTGCAGTTTCGTGTTGTAGCCATTTTACACATCTCAGGCCTTAAATCCCCATAACAAACCTAATGCAGACGATCCATTTGGATAACAGCACATTAATAAACTCTGTATGGGACATTTAAAGGATTATTCCACCCATTGTGTCATGACTGATTTGCTTCATTAGGCTGCTCTCCTGAGTGTCCTAGTGTTGGTCAGCCATCATTACCTTGAGTGTCAGGTTGATATGAGGTGAGCAAGGCTTCTGACTCCTGGTGATCATGGCTCACAGTCTACCTCCCTACCTCTCTACCCTTCTATCCAACCATGCAGCCTCCAAACAGGCTGCCCAGCAGGCTCACGAGGCTCAATCCTTGAATATCTGCTGCAAAGCCTTGAATCTTGACTGTTAATCACGCATGGCAGTTTACTGGAGTCCAAATCCTGATCAAAGCTGAATGAGGGGGGACTAGTGTGTTAAACTGAATGACTGTGGTCAAAGACTGATGGATAGTGTTGTTCCCTCTCCACCCCTCTGTTCTAAAGACACTGCTCTTTGGAGTAGAAGGGAAGTAAAACAACAGCACAGATAGCATTACTTTTAAACTGGTGTCTCTTGATGATTGACTGTTCATCAACTATACGTGAAACAGTCAGATTTGTTTTAATTGTAGTTCTGGTCTATTGGTTTGGACAGAGAATGAAATTTGACAGCTGGATTTGGTCGATTGTTACATGTGCTTTCTTTCCTTTGACGGAATTTTTGATCCGTTGCATCTGAAACAAAAATGACACCATATTCTTTGCTCAAAATAACTATTGATGTAGCTCTGGAATAAAAGTCTTTTTTTTGTTTTTCATTTTGCTGACCAGCTTCAATACACAGGTGTAGTTAGGAACATGCTAATTCTGATCAGGCACTGAGTCAAACCTATAGGTAACCTGACTCAACCATAGACCACATAATAGATGGACATGGTGATGGACAAAGATGGTATGTTTCCAAGTTTTAACCGCTGGTGCTGCCATATTGGAAATGGGACGGGTGACAAGTCTCAATTCTACCACCTATTGGGCATCCGTCAGTCACCTGATATTTGCTATAAAAAAAAAATGAGCGAGAACCCCGCCCCGTAGAGACAGTTTGTTTACCGGACTGTGAACATGTTAATTTCTGCCATGGAAATAATCTTTTTTTAACTTGGTGTGTATGTGACTTCTTATGCGGCCAGCCTCAAGTGGACACTCAACAAACAGCAATTTTTAGCTGTTCCGTGTTGTCTCATATTTTCAGACAGGAGTTGTATTGTATTCTGGTATTAAATAAATTGCTCAAAGGTTTCAAAATTTCAGGGCTGACTCGTTAATGTTTTTATTTCTTTTGCTCATAGGACGTTTTGACAAGGTGTGGAGAGGCCACTCTTTTACTGGCTGCTGATGTTAAATGTCTGCATTCTAGCTCGTTATTGGCTGTGTCTTGAATTGCATACTTTCATGAGCACACTTACCAGGAGTGCACTTCATACACTCTGCACTCACTAAAACAGTGCACAAACCTTACAGGGTGGTGTTGTCCCCAATCAAACACTGCCTCTCCACCCTTACTTGAAATTATGATCGCATTTCACAACTGTCCCCAGGTGTTTTCTTCTGTTTTTCATTGATTGCAACCATCAACCTTCGTTTAATCTGTTCCCACCACCTCTACGTCACAAATATGGCAACCACTGAGTGTCCAGAGCTCCACACTCAACTTTTTGACTGTTTTGAGTTTTCCAGCTTAGAAATCAAAGCGCTTTGTTCTTTTCCACACTGTCAGTGTAAACCCACCTAAGCACTCCAAATGGTAAGAGTAAATACAGAAGGACATGATGTGGGATACAGCCATTGAGTCACACACATGCTATACTTGTGTTGTAATACGGTGGAATTCCCCAACCATCACCTGTAGTTCAAGTGTTTTTGGTCTTAAAGTTCATGTAAGGTGGCATTAAAAGGTTTTAGAAAGTCTTAAATTTGACTTGCTGAAACCTGCAGATACCCTGATCTCAGACCTTGACCCCAGTGATGACACAGCACAGCAGGCGTGCCTGAATGTGTTGTATAACTTTAATAGCAGCTCTGATTCTAAACTCAAGGGCTTTTCAGGCAAAATGATTGAAACTAATTGAACAATTTTCTTAAGCTTTGTATTTCACGTTATTATTTTACCTTTTCAAATCCTGTTTTATGTTTCTTATAAATTTTGGAAAAGTTACATCAAATCACTAGTTTTATGTGGAGTGGAATTCTGAATGAGGGCTTTTTCTACCTTATCTTTAAAATTATTGTATAAATAGTTCAGAGAGGGCAGACGAAAGTCTTATGCTGTAAATAGATGAGTGAACCAGAATTATATGTGGCTCCACCCCAAATCTCCTCCCATGATAGAACAGCAAAGTTAGTGTTTTCATCCTTTATACTGTCACATGATTATTTACTTGTAAGCACTGTTTCTCAAAATCCAAAAGTAAGTCATTTTTAACAAGTGTGACCCCATTAATGATTATAGTTTGCAGCAGGTTGTTTGTCAGTTGATGTCTCCAATTAAAGTGAGAAATATAACTTTGTAACTCTGACTTTCAGAAGAAGTTAGGTGCAGGATGTACTTTAAGTTCAGTTTGCTGTAAATGAAGATCTTTACACACTCATTACCAGCAGATATATGACCCTATATGCACAGACATAAATTATGAGCAAAGTGTTCTTGTTTTGAAACTTTACTTTACTTTGACCAACAATGCTCCAGAGAAAACACATTTTGCTCTCAGACCAGCCTTAATGAGTCGTTTTACCACCATGCTGCATGCAGGCAATCGGATTTGTCTGGGAATTAGAGCCCTTGATGTATTTGATGTCAGTGAGAGCAAAAGCAGGAGCAACTTTCTCTTGAAGTTAATGGCAAGCCAGGACTCTTTAATACTTTACTTTTTAGAGCAGCAGCCTTTCTTTGCCTTTTTCCCTGTTACACTTAAGCTTTGAGAACCTTCCTGCTCAGGTGGACACATGTGATACACCTCAAGTTCAACAAGCAGGATTTGGATTATGCAAATTGGGGTGTCAGGACCAAGTGCCAGAGAGGAGATGTGATTGGCTGTGTGCTGTACTATCTCTGACCAGCCTGTGTGTGTATGTAAGTGTCTGTGACAATGAACTGGGGGCTCTATGTGCTTTCATGTCTCAGTTTTAACCTTGAGGCTCAGACATTAGAGGTAGAGCATTGTGTACTCTATATGCATTTCATTTCCTGTTTCAGTGCTGTGTCCCAGATTCTTTGTTACTGACTATTCTTGCATTCTTTCTTGTATAGGAACATTTGTCCTACAGTACCAAATATATTCAGCTGTTTACATACCTTCCTGTTTACATGTCCATTACCTACTTGGCTTGTAACATTGCTTTTTTCCCACTATCAAGCATGAATAAACCCTGCACATATTCCTATGAATTCTTATATTTTGTGAAATCATCACCATCTTTGGTTTTAAATGATAAATTTTGTTCACAAGTGGAAAATTTAACTGGCAGTGTTTTGAGCTGAAGTGAGGGTGAATACGAGCCAGTAACTTCGCTTTTACTTAAACAATCTATGTTTTTTTATCTTAATAGATTCAATATGTTAATGTACTATAGTTGGCATTGATGTCAGCCTGGTTTATAAAGTCACGCCTCACCCATGCCTCCCCATACAGTCACAGAGTCACGCACTGTGTATAGAGTTTACAGCTAGAGGCACCAGTTTGCATTAAAGGGTGACAACAGTTTGTCATGAGACATCCTGCGTTTCCTGTGAACAAGTAGGACAAGTAGAAAACACATCTGAGATACATGATCAGTTTATTTACAGGGGTGGAAGACTAGCAAAAAAAGGGTAAGGGCATGGCCTTCCTTTTAATGGAGAAATATGCATATGAGAAAGGGATATCTGCAGATTTAGGTACATACCAGAGCATCTGAGATTGTGAGTTTACCTTGTGTTGAATTAAACATCACATTTTGGGACAACTTTGTTCCTCAGTGGCATTGCTAAACAATGTCACATGATTCCTAGCTAATGCAACTAAGTAACAAAGCTCAAATCATCTGATTGTAAAAATTTTCGTGTCACTTTCTCTCTTAATTAATTTAGCACAGTTTTAAGACTCAAACTCCTGCTCTTTCTCTGATAAAACCTTTCTTAATCTTATTTTCTGGTATCTTGTGCCAAGTTCTGCTCTTCTGTAATTTCAGAGTTAATGGCTTTTTGCATGTTCTTGTGCTTTAATCTTTCATCAACAGGACCCATAAAGTGCGTGTCCTGTTAAGTGCACTCGATAGGATCTTGTCCTCTGATTTACTGTACGTCCTGGCTGGTGGGGTCGGGGCCACTCTGTGCTGCACTGGTGCCATCTCGAGTTGTTTTAGACTTTCTGCTCAGTTCGCATGGCCTTGGCTTGCTTTCATCGATGCCACATAGAAAAGAGGAAGAGGAAGAGAAATGTAGATAAACACAATGAGTGTTAAGAATAAGAGTGAGCCTCATTAGAGCAGATTACACCTTTCATGCTGATCTCACAGCGACTCTTACCGTGAGATTTTTACCGTGCTTGTTCATCCTGTGTTGCTGGGCCTGTGGAGGGTGAATGATGTAGGGGAGGTACAGAGCTGGAGGCCTTTTCCACTTCAAAGCACCTTGGTGTGTATTTGTGTGTGTGCATGCATGCAGGCGACAAGCTTGAGCAAGACAAGCAGAGCTAGTACAATGAAAACATGCACATATTTCTGCTGTTGGAAGCTAAAGGAGAAAGCAGCAAGGAGTCAGAGGAGACAGGAAAGGGAAGAAAAGGTGAAAGAAGTGCTTTTTCTGAAGGCAGCTTTGACATGCAGGTAAAGTATATCAAATCCAGCATGCTGACAAACATATTAGGATTGGAAAATCAAGGGCAGAAACGTACACTGTTGTTTTGTGTGCACTGGCACATGTGGTGAAGACATCCTAGAGGTGGAAGGAGATGGGGAGATAAATTGAGAAGTAGCTATTTTTAGCCTTCACTCAGGAGGCCATTGGACCTATTGTCAATTTCTTTTCTTTTTCCTTTTTTCCTTCCGTTTATTTTCTTTATTCCTTTTTTGTTTTCTGTGTGTTTTGGAAAGTGGGAGGCTGGTTGCATGCATGTGCAACGGAGTGCATTCACCCTGTTATTTGATGTTTTGTAGTGCTGACAGATTCTGGCACTCCAGTCAGAGTTGTGGTGATAAGTTTGTTTGTTTATAGAGCTGTGTGTGTGTGTATTAGGAAGCACATATGTGTGTGTGTTTCAGTGGTCTTTTGTATGTGTGCATTTGCGTGCATCCGTTGATTCCATTATGAAATCACACCGCGAGCACTTTTGTTGTCTTGACTGGTCTGGAGGGCCTGGCCCCATAATGCAATGTTCTCATTATTCAGACTACGCGGGCTGCAGTGCTGGAGGGGGACCATCCTGAACGGACAAAAGCACCTCTCTGTTTGGTTTTATCTCTGCAAAGATTTCAGCATGTGGGCTTCCATCATGTTAAGGAGTTAAAGCACTGGGCAAAAAGAAAAGAGCATGGGCCTCTATAGAGGGAGGTAGAGAGGATATAACGAGTAATAGAGAGCCTGTCATAAAGATGCAGAGGGCCAGAGAGAGCAGGCAGTAACAAAAATTAATTAGAGCTGAGAAAAGGCAAGAGTTGACCCTGATCACCTTGAAGAGAGCAGGAAGTGAGATAGAGGGGGACTCTTTGACAATTCAAGAAAAACATAATTCGGGTGATGTGGAAAAGGGTGTTTAATTATTAGGCTCCAACATGAGCATGTGCCAAACACACATATTGTTGGTTGTATGTAAAGCTGGACAATACATCTTCATGTTCTACCTGTGTGCAAAGACGTAGCAGTAATACCCCCCTGTGAGAGAGGCTGACATATTCTGCTGGTGATGAGATTTGAGGCCAAACTCAGCACAGCGGGGATTGGTTGATGGGGCTGGCAACCTGCCACCTCCACTTACCAAAACACATATTTAACTCTGTGATAAAGCAGCAAAGATCCCTCAGGATTTTAAAGCCAAGCAGAAATCTCTGATGTTAAAAAAAGGAAGCCAACCTGGAAGTGCTAAAAACTGCTGTTCTCCAAGTCGCTCGAGGCTGGCTCCAAAAGCCCAGGAGACCCCATTAACACTCATGTGAGAATGCCCATTTATACAGCAGAAGTAAACATGTTTACAGCCTGGTGCAAAAAAACAGTTTGGTCTGTACTGTCAATTTTTTTTTTTGTAAACACCGTGTGGAGATGATTTTTTTGCAAAAGCAGCTTGGTTTTGAAGATATAAAGGTGTGAGTTTTGCATCGTCGGGTATTGATGGTGGGCTGACTGACAGACTTGTACATAGTTCTTGTAAGTTACAATGTGCTAGGTTAAAGGTTGATCCAAAGTTAGGGCCAGCATGTACGTGAAATCCATAAGACCATATTTTTGTCTTATACAGTCTATGGTGAGAAATGCTAACCTGTGACCTTTTATTGGTGGAAACTTTTTTCTTGGCCATGCAGTGTATATTGAAATACAAAAGTTCCATTTTTTGAAGAATAGCAAATTAAAAGGCCCAAACCCTGACAACTAACTTTGATGACAGATACATGGAAAGAATAATTTCTTATACATATTTTGAGTCCAATCCATGCATTTGTTTACATGGAGGAATCTGGCTTTATGAACAATTCTGTCAGTGAAAGGAGCTTGGATTATTTGAGCACATTTGAGCAAAGTCTGTAATACCCATAAGCCACAAAGACGGCGTGATAACTTCACATAATGCTGAGCTTTTGTGGGACAAAACATCCACAGGCTGTTTGAGAAGTATCTTCTGCTGTGAGGCAGCATGAGAATCGTCAGAGGTGTGAAAAGATATCGGTTGCTTTGTTGCCAGAGTAAAAGATCCCTGAAGGGTAAGAAATAACCAAGAGTTAACCATTACCATTAATAATACAGAAAAATACAGGTTTCCCAGTGTATAACAGGCAACCATGATTTGTTTTGTTCTATTTTTTCTTCCCTTGGTGGTTGACCAAACAGGAAATGTTGCTGAAACTGCAACTACAAAAGAAGAACAAAGCAGTCAGCTGATAGGAAAAAAACCCCTAACATCTTGATGATAAAAAAGACGACCAGGGGAACTTTTAAAAACATTGCTACCATTTGTCATGTGTGATGTAACTTTAAATCCAAAAGGTTGCACAATCTTAGAAATTGGTCAAAATCAGTCAAAAAAGAGCCAATATCTTGTGTGTGAAAATTTGTAAAGCATTGTTGTTAAAAAAATCTGTGATGCACAATTCTTGCTGGGTGTTTAGTGGTGGCCTCTTTTAAGCCACACCGTGGGATCTATGCTGATAAGATGTTATTTTCTCCCTCCGTCACCCTCCCTTTCCTATTTGTTTTGGCGTCTAACACCAAAAGACAGACTATGAGAACCGAAGAGAGGGAAAAAAAATTGGCTGGGTTACAAAAGTCTGCATTGAGCTATGTATCTGCATTCAGTTTGTAGTTTCCTGATCATGTCTACTTAACTGTTTTCATATAAAGTAGCTTCAGTTTACAAGATGTGTCTCAGTGTATGTGTGGGTGTGCATCTGAAGAAGAGTTAGAGTGGTTTGTGATGAAACACTATGAAAGAGTACAGATGTGACAAAGAAAAGGTTATCTCTGAGACAGAAAAAAGAGGGCACACGGTGTAGTGTTGAGGAAAGAGACAGAAAAGCGAAAAATCCACTGAATAAAATCCCTGAGTAGACGCTGCTCTCTGTTTCTAATGCTCCTGTTAGGTTTGCATCACAGGCCAGTACTCTTGGGTGTGTATCCCGCTTGGCTTTCTATTAAAAGCTGGCAAATCACTTTCACCTCTGTGCTCTCCTTATTTAGACTGTTGAAGCTGGTTGTTAAGCAACAGATTGATCCATGCAACCATATTTGAAGGTTTAAAACCTCTCAGTTTTTTGGTTGGTTTGAAGATTTTAACACTTCATATTGCAGTATATGTGTTTATTATTCTTAACATGATCTCTACATGCTCTTCTTGACTTTGAAAATATGATACAGTCAGTGCGCCTAACTAATTGAGTGCTTCATTTTCCCAAGTCTCTATGAGAGAAGTCTTGATGGTATTTAAGCTGAATGTTAAAGCATGTGGCAACACTTGAACTCTGGTTTATTGGACTAAATCAGAGATACATCAACTCTTTGGAATATTCTGTTGCATAAAATCCTAGAAAATTAAGCATTCAGTCATTCAGATGCATACTACCTAGGAATTTGGTAACTTATTTATACATTCCAAAATAATGACAGTACCACAGACCCCAGACTGTAAAACATATGGACGCAGATTTTTGAGGCTCATTGTTGTTTGATGCCATATCAGAAATGCTGAACTCAACCTAACTTTGGTCAAAGTTGTGTGAAGAAGAGGCAAAGCTGAGGTGGGCTTCACCCTACTGTGTACCTGCCTGTCAGTCAGCTGAGCTGGGCCTCTGATTGTGCAAACTCATAATCTCAATATTTTCTTAACTACTGAATTACAGAAAAAATAACCCCCCACAATGTGTGTGCTGTTAGAGAAGGTAGCTATTCAGACTGGAGTAATTTTTTCAGCCATTGTTTCAGGTACTTTGTGCAACTGCAGTTATTAGCGTTGACCTTGCAACTTGATGTGGACATACAATGCACTGCGGGCCCCTTTTATAAACATAAAGGCAGAAATCTGCTTTCATAACATGGCAATTACCATCACGATATGACTGCATGCTTAGTGTGCTTTTTTATTGTGCATCAATATGTTTCTCAAATTTCCACCATTGTATTTCTTTATGCAAAATCTTAACTCTGAAGAAACTTTTAACCAAACTGAATTCCTCATTGTCTTCCTCTTAAACGCTTTCTCCCAAAGGAAGTAGAGGTTTGTATGACTGCTTGATCTACAGTACACTATCAACTCTGGATGTCACGTGAATGTCATATTCATGTTTTTGTGTGTTGGTTTATTTTATTTGCAGGAGCCTGGAACATGGACTCCATCCAAGCCCTTCGATCAAGGTGGGTGTGAGGAAGAGAGCCTCCGGTGTTTGTGCTGTTGGCTTTGTGATAAAACACCAAAACACATGAAAGGACAAAGAAAGAGTGCTCTGCTTCCAAAACTCAACAAATATAGTTCTGAATTTGGCATCTTATTAATAGACCTTTTTTATTTTAAATGCTCAACTAGCACAATTCAATTGATGATTTGTACTGACAAACTAATGTTGGTCACAGTGTCCTGGTGAATGCTTACGTAATACAAATAAGGGATGTATACCAAGGGTAAAAAAACAGGCCTTCACACACTTTTCTGCAAAGTCTTAAAGTGGAATTGGTGATGTTGCCATTGAGGGGAGATACAGTTCAAAAAAGGAAAAACCCAAAAGAAAATATTCATCCACTGTCACTGAAATGTGTCACAAATTCAAGGATTCAAGGAGTTTTATTGTCATTCATCATATGTAAACAAATAAATGCAGATATAGAGAAAAGAAGAAATCACAAACTGAAGCAAAATACATATTTTTAGAAAGTGATATTATCAATACATGCTCAGTTTTTCTTTTGACTATACACACCTGTATTTAAAGCTGGCTACATGTAACCAGATCACCACACAAAGCCTAACACGCAGGCTGACAATCAAGAGGGAACACATGAGGTGGAACCTAATAACACAACTCGAGGCGTCATTGTAGGTCATTTCATTGACTCAGTCCTTAAACATCGATAATTCATTGCTGAATTGTTTTTACCTTGATCATAGAGTCTTTAAACATTTTGTTAATGGAACATTTTCCAACCAATCTGTTTCAGCTTTGTGAGTCATTGCTGCTCATTAGTTAATAAGATTAGAAGCAGTAAGGAAAGTCTGTTGAACATGGGAAATTCTGTAATTAGGAGTGTGCTACAGGTGTGTTACATCCAAAACAGCCCGAGGTATAAAGTAAACTTCCCAAACTGTCTGATTTATATCTATATAGCCTACATCTACTTTAGAAAAGGATTTCCTCTTGTCCGCCGTGACAGAGACAGCAATAAGCCCATACACTTATCTAGGCACATCATGACACAAACACATTCACTCTCACTGTATCCTTCAACACACACACATACACATATGCACCCAAACACACAGACATGTCAATGAAACAATAGCATTAGACAGCGTGTTGGAGGATGGAGGCAGTATAATCTGCCAAAGCTGCTCACGGATTACAGTAAGGTTCTTTAGAGCAGAGGTCATTCACAAACTGTTCTCAGATCAGCTGATGGCTTCACAGCCAAAGTGCAGGTCTCTCCCTGACGGCTGATTAACGGTCAGATGGAGTCAGAGTTTCTCAACCAACAAAGATCAGAACCCTCTGATCTAAAATCAGCTCTCGCCGTAAAAGCCCTCGGCTGTGAGATCTGATACCAGATCAGTTTGAGGCTCTGGGTGAGAGAAGCAGGAGGCTGACACACCGTGCAGGATGATGTAAGGCCACAAGTAGCCTTTAAAACCTGTCCCATCTGTTTTTAGCTGTAAGTGTACTTAGAGGTATTACTGCTTTGGGTTCAGCTGAGAGAGACAGTGCCAGCAACTGGAGAGACTGTGTCAGGATTTAACACAAACACAAACAGATCTCACACAATTGAGTCAAAGATTTCGAGGAATAAAAGTAAAATGTAGCATCAGTAAATTGTCTCTAAGCTAATACTTCTAGCCTTTAAAGGGAGAGAACTACAGGCAGATGCTTTTTTTGATGCAGAGATTTTACCACTTTGATATGATATTGAAAAACTTCTCATTGTGTATTCTGTTTTGTGTATTCAGCCCTTGATCCAGCCAAAGACCCCTGTCTCAAGATCAAATGCAGCCGTCACAAGGTGTGTGTGGCTGAGGACTTCAAGACAGCCACCTGTGTCAGCCAGAGGAGAGTTAGGTAACCACACACTCTTCCTCTCTTTGAGCAGGTGTTAGTTAAATTAAAGCTTTCCTTCAGACTTGCTTTCAGTTGTATTTCTTCAATTTACAAAACCACACGAAACAGTGAATTTGAGAAAGTCTCGATCTGTTTTCTACCTTCTGTCTTTTGTTTCCCTGCTCACTCATTCACCTAGTTACCGGAAAGGAAGGGGGCTTTTTCCACTTTGTTCCAACTGGTCTACTTACTGGTTTCCCGGCTCTCTTGTGACTGTTGTGTGACATTACTTTTTAGTCCAATTACCCCAGCACTGGCAGCGCCTTACAACGAACACGAAAGTCCTGCCAAATGATATGAATGGGCTTTGTGTGTGCGTGCGTGTGTGAATGTGTGTGTCTGTGAGAGGGCAGACTGGACAGAGGACCGCCATACTGACCTCAATTCCCATTCTGATGGTAGCAACAACAGAATTTCCACAACAGAGGAAGAAATCAGTAAATAATCACGCATAAATCCTAATCCCTGTCATATTTTATGAAACTGATGGGAGAAAAAAATACAGTGTGGATACAAGTGCTTTGAATATATTACTTTGCAAGGTTCTGCTTGCAAATCCCAATTTCAGTTTCCATTTCCCTGAGGAAACCATCCTTTTGTTATTTTGCTTTTTTTAAGAACTTTTTTTGTTTCCCATGCCCACTTTCTCTCAAATCTCTTTTGTCCTTCCTTGTGTTTTACTTACTTTTTGCACATTAAAAAACATTTCATCCACTTTCATCCTAATTTTCTTCAAAATAGTTTATAGAATAAGTCTATTGAATCTTCTCTCTAGTTTCAAAGATGCCAGTTTGTACCAGAGCCCAGGATCAAAGTGCAAACCCTGCCCTGTGGTTCACCCCTCTCCTGTCTGTGGCACAGATGGCCACAGCTACTCCACAAAGGTACCAGCACACACACACACACATACACACACACACACACACACATATACACACACACGTGCGTCACTCTGACCCAGAATAATAGATACACCCAAGCACCTAACAGTCACATTTCCTCCTCATCAGACTCGCATCCTGGTTTCACTTCCTCTCCTGTCTCTGTCTCTGTTTCTATCTCTCCCACTCAGTGCAAGTTGGACTACCAGGCATGCATCACAGGAAAGAAGATTGCTGTGAAGTGTCCTGGCATGTGTCCTTGCCCCTCCCAGCCTGAACCGAGCTCTGATGAGAAGAAAGGTACACGGGTTTGCACACATGACTGCACACACTCCGAGGTGCAGAGAAAACAGTAAATTCTGCTTAATTAAAAGGTCTTTCAGGGTGTCAAAGCCCTTGTTAAAGCCCCCTCCTGACAAACTAAAGCCCCTCTGATAGCGGATTCCAGCAACTTTCAGGGCTGCTGACTCTGACTTTTCATTTCCACCAGGGATTAGGGAGCAATAAAGCATCCTTTCATCACCATTAAGTGTTAATGTTATTGTTCCTCAGTGTGCAGTGAGTCTGACCTGAAGGAGGTGGTGAGTCGTCTGAGAGACTGGTTCAGAGTGCTGCATGAGAACGGCAACCACAAGAGAGTCAAGATCCAGAAGCCAGAGAAGAACAGTGAGTCACAGGGTGTTATAGATCACAAACTAATTTCCTCACGCATTATTCAGCTCATACCTGGCTGCAATGAACTTATCAAATTTATTAACTTTCTCTCAGAGTTTGAAGTCGGGGCATCACCTATCTGCAAGGATCCTCTGGGCTGGATGTTCTCTCGGCTGGACACAAACTTTGACCTTCAGCTGGACCAATCAGAAATCAAGAGCCTCTACCTGGACAGGAATGAGCCTTGCTCCGACGCTTTTTTCAAATCCTGTAACACACATGATGACAAAGTCATAACCAGCTCTGAATGGTGCACGTGCTTCCAGAGATACACAGGTACAGTCTCCATGCAGAGGTTGAAGCACTTTGAATATGTTAACACTATTGATTGTGTATCAAGATGGATGTCATGTCTCTGCTCTCCCTCGTAACAAAAGTGACATGAGATTACCTCCTTTGCCTTTAGAGTCAGAGTCAGACAGTCAGGATGTGTAGGTTAACCTCGTGATGTCCAGCCCCTTCAGTTAACTCTCAGGCCTTCACAGTCGACAGCGTAACAGATTCTTGTATCACCTTGAAGCAGACAGGCGCAGTTATTTGGGGAAGCTTTCTGTCTGTGTTTATTTTTGCACCTTGGCAAACAAAATATCATCTCTTTATCTTAATGTAAAATGCTTTGTCCCACCTTTCCCCTGGCAGGGCTTACAGGCATTAAAAATTAGAGTAATTGTACATTATTTTATTAACCATCTTGTGTACCTTTGTAGATTGTAAAGAGGCTTTATTGTTTCTTCCAGTTTGTTTCATGAGTAGTTGCAGTCGTCTCACAGGAGCCTTAAGCATTACATTTTCTTGGGTTGTTAGCCATTTAGCAGTTTTGCCAAATCTTTTGAGGGCTATGGTGTGCACTGTTTTATCATAAGAGATGGAAATGGTGACTAAGGCTTGAAAATAACACCCAAGTTTTTTAAAATGAAAATTTCCTCAGCTTTTAAACTGGCTTTTACAAAAAGAGGAATTAGGCTGCCATTCATTTGGTTGAAATGTTTTATTTCTTTATTACAGAATACATAAAAATATCTATGCAGCATTTACACATGAGAACTTTCTTTTGTTGAGGAAAAATGACAGTACAACAAGCATCACAAAGAAAGAAGAGGGTTCACAAAAGAAGCAAATTTCACACAGATGCATTTCCATAAAAACAGACTTGTGTGTTTTTTTACTCCAGCCTCCTGTCTCTTCTTTTCAGACTCCCCCTGTAAAGCAGAGCTGTCCGGCATCAACAGAAAGCAAGCAGGAAAGAAACTGCTCGGTGAGACTCATGAAACACACACACATAAAACACTCACACACACACACACACTCTCTCCCTCTCTCTCTCAAACAAACGCTTCCTTCATTCACTGTGTGCTTTCATGTGTTTGGACTTGTTACTGTAGGTCAGTATCTGCCTTCCTGTGATGAGGAGGGTTACTACAGGTCCCACCAGTGTCACAGCAGCAGTGGCCAGTGTTGGTGTGTGGATCGCTATGGCAACGAGGTGGCTGGATCACGCACACACGGCCCTGCAAACTGTGGTAAGCAAAGAATGTGGTGTTTCTGTGTTTGCAACAAAGACAATATGCTTTAATTTGCAGGTAAAGCAACATAATGTGATGGTACCAAAGGGACGCATAACTTAAAGTCCAGACAATCAGGAGAAAGAGGCTGATTTGCTTACATGGGACGCATTGATGCCGCTTATCTTTCTTCTCCTTATAATTTTAAGCTACAACAGGAGCTAATTAGCCAAGCTTGGTACAAACCTGATTCACAAATATACACTGCAAAAAAGCTGAAACTGAAGCAATTGTTTTTTTTGTTTTTTTTTTGTAGAACATGTCTTTTCGGACTTAATATGAGACACATATTCCTTTCCAGTTGAGAAAAATGTTGTATTATTAAGATTTCAATGACAAAAATGACATCTAAATTGCTTTTAACAAGTAATAAAAACTACCAATGGGGAAAAAATTTTGCTTGTCAAGTTTCATGAAATTAGAGTAATGTCTTAAGACTAGAAATTTATTTTTACGCCATTGGCATTATTTTTCCTTTTTACAAGAAATTCAGACATCATTTTTATCATTAAATAACCTGAAATACAACATTTTTTTCTACTTTTCTAGTGAGAGTGGCTCATGTTAGGTCTAAAAAGATTTTTTACAAAGAACAAGACATTAACACTTGCTAGATTAGATTTCTCTTTTATTGTTTTTTATTTTTTTGCAGTGTAAGTATATCCTCTTTTGCTTCTGTGCAATGTAGAGTTCCCCAAGTTTGGGTCCTTGAACATTTTCTTTTTTCCATAAACATGCTTGCTCTGTCCCTGATGTATCATGTGATTATCATACCAGTTATAAACTAAATGTTTGGGAATGTCTGTGTCTGACAAAACTGACAATATTTGTAGGACCTGATACCTTCACTGCTGCTCAATGGTTAATTGACTAATTACTCTGAAAGATAAAGCCCACAGCTTAAAAATCCAGGAATCATCTTTGGCTAACATAACTTTTGATAAGCATACCACCTAACTCATTAAGTTGTGTTTCCTGTCAAAATTAGATGGAGATTTCCTTGTAGATGCTCAGCATTTCAACATCCTGCATTTGCTGGAAGGAGATGTGGGCCCCCTCTCTAGTTGTATATATCCATTGGCTTTATACAAGACATGTTGTGATGGCCCCTAGTTACATTTCTGAACTCCTCTTTCTAGTTTCCATTCTCAGTGATGAGTTGATTGACAGGTGACATGATGTAGCTGTTTGAGCTAAAGCCTAAAGCCTAAAGCCTATTTCAGTCCCGCCTCTCTGCCTGTGATAAGATTCATTAAATAGTGAATAGAGTGACACTTTTCTATATGCTGACTGTCAGGGCTTTACAAACCATGGGTGCTGACACTTAGGACATGACACATGAAACAGTCACATATCAGCACATTTAAAGCTGACCTGTTGTCGTACATCTCATGGTTTCAGTTCCTGGTGGAAAACTGTCAAAGTCTTCAAGGTGCAGTGTGGTCCTAAAGCCAGGCTGTGTTGTTTAAACTAACCTAGATTAACCTGCTACTTGCAGAATAACCATCCTTCCCAAACAAACATTAAAAAAAAAAAAAAAAAAAAAAAATTTAAGTTGACTTCTTTTGTTCTCTTCTGTTTCCAGGTGTCATTTTGGAGTCTTCGGGAGACCTTGGCAGTGGGGACTCGCTGTTCACAGATGATGATGAGGATTCATTTGTCCTCAATGACCAGGCTGGAATGGACGATGAGGACGACGAAGATGAGGACGATGACGATGATAATGACGAGTATCTGTCGTAATTTTGCAAAAGAAATCAAAAAAGAAAAAAAAAAAGAGAAAACTGTTTGTTTGGTCAAACTGCACGTTTCTAGGTGACTCCCCAGGCAGATACTTAATCGTACTAACAGCCTATGGACTACTCTCTGTGTATTGTTTGTTCATTAGTAAAAGAAAAATATTCCTGGCAAATGTTTATATTTGAATCGGCAGCCAATCCAGTGCTTTGGATTTGGTCATCTGTGCAGAGATCACTCCCTTCATTGGACAGTCCATGTCTTTTAGTGTGTCCTGTCCTTGTGCAGCACTCTGATGCCTGAGGGTGTTGATGCCTGAGGCACAATGTTTAAAGAGATTTCCCCTTCATTCTTCCTCCACCCTCTTCCTCCCTTTCCCAACCATTTCTTTCGGTCCTTTTCAAATGTTCCTGTGTATAGGTGGGATGTTGATGATGTAGATAAGAGAATATTGCACTGTTTAGGTTTCTTTTCATCATGATTTTTAACTGTGACTGTAACTGTGTGGAAAAATGGAGAAAGGAGTTAGACATGCTTCGATCTGAGAATTTAGGCCGGAAAAAAAAAAAAAAACACAGCATGGGTTGGATAACAATCAGAAGCGGCACACTCTGTTTTCTCTCTTTTCACAGGGACACAAATCAAGCCGAATTACTTCAAAAGATCACTGACAAAAGAGGGACAAATTACTGCTTGGCCAGTAGTGTTGGAGGAAATACCTATTTTTTAATCCATTGTTGGATGAATACAGACGACGAAACAGATTTGTGATAGCATGGCAGACGCTGCGTGATGTTGTTTCAGTCTGTAGAAGCAGAGGTTAAACCTTCTTGGAACTCAACATACAAACAAAGCTGGAGGGTTGAAATTTAAATTCCCTTAAAGGTTTACAGATTAAACTTCACATTGCTTTAATCTGACTGAGCTACAAATCTGTGTAAGAGACATTTTTTCTGATGCCACATCACCACACCCACTCCCAAGAAAACATGGAGTAGCTGCTGTAAAAAAAAAAATCTGTAGATATAAGTCTAGGGGTTGATACAGAATAAATCTCTTGCACAATGATAAAACCACAGAGCCATGCAGACCTGTTGGAAACTTCTTGCAGGGGATGATGGGTAAGGTGTGCCTTGTATTGGGAAGAAGGATGGCAGTAATAGCTGGAGAAGCATGCTAACTAGACTGACTTAAGCTTGTCTTGACACAGCGTAGGTGCGGCTAAAGCTGACAGAGTGGGTTTGGTATGACTCATGGGTTTTTTTGGGTCTTGTGACATAGGCCATATTTCAGATCTTTGATTTGTGACATAGGATAGCTAGAATGTAGAGAAGCACAGAAATACTTAACAGTTAAGGCATAAAAACACTTAGATTCTGCTGGATTTGAACAACGGTTTATATGTTAAGACACCAGCTAGAGCAAGCTTTGGTTTAGACAGCTTTATATATTAAAAATGATCATCTTGCAGTGTTCTGATTTTACTTCATTTTTACACAATCTGCTCTACCTACTTATAGTGTATGTATATCTGTTAGAGTTGAAACTGATCCCAGATTTGTGTATTCTTGCTGAGTCCTGTGACTTTTTATGCAGACCTGGGATTTGCTGAGCACCTGTGTCTAATTTTTAATCATAAATCTGTCTTCAGGCTTCATTGTTTCAATCAAATATTCGTTAAAATCCCATGTTAAGACTTGCAAAGTGCCATCTAAATGTCCTGTAGATTTTTTGTTGTTTGTTTCTTTTCTCCCATCATCCCTTATAACCTGGAGTTTCAATTCACTTTTATGACAAACTGGGAAACATTCAAGACTTCAAGTGTGATGACATGCAAATTATTTCAATGACCTCAGACACTGTAGCCACTCCCAACCAATCACACACTGTCATCACAGCTCTGATAGTGTTCAAAGGTTATGATAAAGATGCATTTTTTACAGTGTATGTTTGATTTGCTGAAATAAAAGCTATATTGACCAAGGTTTGCTCGACCACCGAGTCATGCGTGATCCAACGACCGCAGACAGCACAGTGCAAACTTGTGTTTTCATGTGATCAAGTTTCTGTTCCATGTATATTGTTTTCGCTTCTCTATTTACGTGCTTAAATGTAGGAGAGGAGTCAAACTGTGGGTTTCTGTGCTATAGAGGTTTTTCAATGTATGCGCTTTGAGGAACTGAAAAAACACGTTTCTCTTTGATTGATCTTCGCCCTATTTTAGCGGGACCACCTGAGGGGTGTGGTGAGCTGAAGTGAAATGAAACATCTGCCATGGGTGATAGTTTTTATGCATGACTTGAAGCCAAATTAAAAGGAGAGAAAGCTGACAGAGGTCAGGAGTGACGAGCTTTGCAATGAGTTGTGTGTGCATGAACATTATTGCATTATGTAGGAGAACAGGTGAATATTTTATGACTCCCTGTAACACGTGGACCATAGGTGGATGCATACACACAGCAAAGGCGAGCACATTGTCCCTGCTTCTGTGAGTGTTAGAGACTATGTTTGATAATGTGGTTTTTAAATAGTGACCTGCCGAGGAACTTGGGATGTAAACAAACTTTAAGTAACTTTGGTACAATGCAACATATTGTGGCATTCAAGTTAAAATTTGAACATGGTCCCTTTTAAATGAATAAAAAACATGTACAATCATGAGTATGTAGAGCATAACACAAAAATACACAGTATGAATTAGTAATGACAGAAAAGCACATTCATTAACCTGGAAAACTTCATTTTTTTGCAAAGAGAACACACTTTTCCATACAGCCCTGGGGCAGCGTGCCGCAGAAACTCACACAATGTGTATGTGTGTGTGTGTGTGTGTGTGTGTGTGTGTGTTGGCAGCAGCTCCACACAGGGAAGTCACTGGGTAAATATCACAGGTTCATTTTCACACACTTTTCCTCTGCCCCTTCCCGTGTTGACCATGGATACAGTATGTGCATAGATACCATCTGATTTCCTCGCTCAGTGTGAGCCTTTTTCTGGAGAGCATCCAACAATAAAAAGTGATTTGCTAGTGTACAGGGGAGACAGTATGGCTGAGCGCTGATGGGAAATGCCTCAAATTGCAGGAAGCACTTATGATGTTCTGAAATCAGGTTTCTTGAACAGGCTACACTCGGTGACGCAGGTTCTTTTATCACCTCCATGGTGTGCAGGATAAGGTTTTATGGCTGTGTGAGGAATGATCAGCATCCAAGTTTGTGTTATTAAGGATATTTTGATGGAAGCGCTGACATATTCAGCTGCAGCGGAAGCATCAAACCACTTGATCATAAAAACACGTTTTCATAAGTCGTGATAACACAAAATGTAGCTGATTTTGATTTGAGAACTGAAGGTGTTTTGATATCTTCTTGCAAAAGTATTACACTTTGGGCTTAACAGTTTGAGTTTTTAGATACATTTGATGTGAATTTTTGTTGTATTTCTTAAAAAATACTGTAAAAAGCATTAACACTATTACCTCACAATCATTTTATTTTACCACCAAAATTAATCAACCATTCCTTGAGAGACTAAAGTCAGAGGAAGATGAAATAACAAATTAATTTATCAGTGAGCAAGTGTTTGGCAGAAGCTGCAGGAAACCCTACAAGTTAGAAAAATTAACTTTGTATTTTCATATGTTGTACATAATGATTCACACTGGATCATGTTGTTTTGCTGCCAGGGTTGGAAAAACTACTGAAATATTGTACTCCAGTACCAGTAGAGTCAAGTCGGTTAGGTGTGATTAAACAGCAGTAGTAAGATGAAAAAGTTTATTGTTGGGGAAAAAATGAACAGAACAAAAGTGAAAAGGTGATAAGGAAAAAAAACACGGTTAACAAAACACTGTAACTACTATTACTAACTACTTAAATAAACACAAACAAAAACAATTTAATCTTGAATCTAACTATGAGGTTAATCATAACTGATAAGTAGCTGATATATATATATATATATATATATATATATATATATATATATAAGTTTAGGTACCCCAGCAGAATTTATGATTTCTTGGCCATTTTTCCAGAGATTATATATAATAACACAAACAATTTTCTTTAACTCATGGCTAGTGGTTTGGTGAAGCCATTTATTACTTTACTATTTATTTACTCTTTTTAAATCATAATGACAGCAGGAACTTCACAATAAGGAGGCACTCAAAGAAATATGGGCTGCATGGTCGAGTCACCAGAGGAAAGCCATTTCTACACAAAAGCCACAAGCCTCAAAACTTCTGGAACAAAGTCATTTGAAGTGATGAGACCAAAATTGAACTTTCAGGCCACAATTATAAATGTTATATTTGGAGAACAGTAATAATATAACAGTAATAATAAGGCCTATGATGAAAGTTACACCATTACTGCTGTGAAACATGAGGGTGGATCACTGATGTTTTGGGGATGTGTGAGCTACAAAGGCTCAAAATGATTGGTCAAAACTGATGGCGAGATGAATGCAGTGTGTCATCAGAAAATACAGGAGGAAATTTGCACTCATTAGCCCAGAAGCTGTTTATTGGACGTACATGGACGTTTCAACATAATAATGATCCAAATCACAAGGCCAAGTCGACCTGCCATTGGCTACAGCGGAACAAAGTGAAGGTTCGGGAGTGGCCTTCTCAGTCTCCTGACCTCAAAATCATTGAACCACTCTGAGGAGACCTCAAACCTGCAGTTCATGCAAGACATCCCAAGAATTTATGGGACATGGAGGCTTCTTGCCCAGAAGAATGGTCAGTTTTACCATCTGAGAAAAAAAAGACCCTCATCCACAACTACCACAAAATACTTCAAGTTGTCATTGATGATACAGGGGGCAATACAGGGTTTTAAGAACTGGGGTATGTAAACTTATGATCAAGGGGATTTTGGTACTTTCTGTTGTCAATATGACTTATAAAGCGTAAACACAATTGTGAATAAAGGTAATGGTTTCAGTAGTTTAAAAGTCTTGAAATGAATTAAACATGACCTTTACTTGAAAGTGGGCTTTTCTACTCTTTATATGATGTTCATGTCCACAGGCAGTGCACACCACAGTTGTTGTTTTCAAATATTTTCTTCCTTTATGCAGGCATAAAGCAGCACTTTTCTTTCTTCCTTTTTCTTTTCTATGAAGTCTTGTTTGAATGCTGAATGTAAGCAGGACTGAAAAGAGCCCGAGCTGAGCTTCCAGAGTAAGCTGCTGAGGAGGCAGTAAAGCTCACCTTAATGGTGAAGTCACTGTTGGTCAATACACTCTCTAACGTACACACACACACACACACACACACACACACACACACACACACACACACACACACACACTTATCAGGCTCATGTTACTGCGCCTGAGTCAGCGCAAACAATAGACATCCATATAGGAGCAGGACAGAAAAGGTTTAATGGTTGGATGCAGAGGAGCTTCTGTCAGATAGAAAATGATTATTTCATAGTCTGCATGTAAGCCTATATTGAGAATGCTATAGGATGACTAACATCACTACCAAAGCCCACTCACGATTGTAGCCTAAAATTTAATCAGATTAATGGACGAAACTATTTCGGGTGTGGTTTACACAGGAGACAGAAAACAGATAACTTTGTTTTTCTTTCAGAAAAACTCAAACTGGCATGCTGTCTTGGCTTATTACTTTAACAAAGCAGAGACAATTATTCTGGTAAAGCATCAGAAAATACAGTATGTACTCCATCCCAGACTTTCAGGTCTTGCTGTTTCCTCTTGAAGTGGCCTCAGCAACTTGTTTTCCTGTATTTCTCTCTAGTGACAAAAGGCTTCCAGGAATGGTTGTGTTCTGTAAGTACTACAGAAATCACTTAGGTGTGACTCACTATAGGCCATCGAGCTGTTTTCCTCCAGTTTCCTGTGTTTTATGGAGGCGGACAGCAGTCACAGAAAGAGCTTTCCCATCAATAACCTCTTAATGGTTAGTACCTTGAATATTGTCTGGTCAATGCTGGATTGGAAAGAATCTACAGAGGATGTAGCAGTGATCCATGCATCAGTGGATTGGGGGGTGGTGGGGGGGGGTGGGGTGTCAGTCAGTTTTATCTTCCAAGTGATCAAGAGGATATGTGGTGTTGGATACATACCCCATCTTAGATTACCCGATTTTAAACATATTTGTAAGTTCAAGGATGTTTCTCCACGGATCTAAAATTAATTATTCTAAGGTAGATTTTCAGACTTAAAAACTTAAATTTTGATGTCAAATTGAAAAACTGAACATTTTTTTCAAGGCATTATGCTCAGGATGTATACAGCCTTCAAACTACTGACATTCATTTTACAGGATCTGCTGCCCTCTATTGGACAATGATCAACACTGGTACAGTTCAATTAACTGTTTGTTTTTGTTCTTTTTTCTTTTCTGCTTCGGTGGGCTTGTCTTTGTTTAATCAGAAAGTGTTTTTTGTTTTCTTGAAATTGAGGTCATGTGTATTTAAACAAACTATCACTCTGGTGTCACATGGTCTCCATGTTTGTTTGTATTTTTTAAATTTATTCATAGTCTTAACCTTTTACTCAGCGATGCACAGCCCCCATCTTTTCATGGTTAGTGTGGTGGAAAGAGTCACATATCTGTGGCACATTATCAGAAATGATTTGTGTAACCATGATGATGATGTTCAGTGTCAGTGCTGTAAATTGTATGCAAAAGTTCATATACTAGCATGTAAATTTACAATGTGTATAGATAACATTCAAATTGAGCTTTTTAGACCTTACTGTACTCTATTGTATGCTGCTCATTTATGGTACAACTACTGTAATACATTTAGATATGGACCTATTGGGCTGGAAAAAAGAATAAAATATGCCCACCCCCATAAAATTTTAAAAATAAACTCAATCATTTGTAGGTCAGTCCTTTTGCTCCACCACATTACAGCATCAGCTCTTATTTTTTTCTTCTAAATGAGTGTGCATTTACGCATCTCCTCATAAAGCTGCTTCCCTCCTATATTTTTCAACTTTCTCTGCAACTTAAGGAGAGCATGGGTCAGTGGATAGAGGAGAGAAAATGAAGAAAGAATTGCAGTGAAAGGCTCTGTATGTGGAGCAGAATTAAACCATTGAGCTTTAGCAGAGCCTAAGTTTTTATATTTTTCAAAACAAAAGTTGATTTCCTGCTCTCAGATGACAATAAGTGGATGTTGTACTATTATATAACAGTCAGGGTTTAAGTCATACCAACACAGGCCATGAATAGGCTTTGATTATTGGTAAGGAAAAGAAAAAACAAATGAAAGTATTTGAAATGTTTTTAGTATAAAATTTTGAGGAATGATAAAACAACATAAACAGCCTTTAACAAAACAAAGCCAGCTTTACAGTATAAAATGTACACCAAACTGAAGCTAACCAGATCTTGTACACAAATACAACAGAACATGTTGAACTGTTTACATCATTTAAAACCTATAACAAGAAAAAACTCAAGTTATCTAGAAATTTAGCAACTACATTTTATCAAAACATAAAACCAAAATTAGCAATTGTCAGTTTAAGGCTAGTGGCATCAAACTTTCCACATACAGTCCCTCAAAATATAAAAATCAAATTCAATGCTTTTTCATCCTGCAGTATTTACAGCGTCACTCTAATCTCTGCTGTTATCTCACTGCTGTTGCTGGAGTGACACGGTGAGCTTTGGTGTGTTTTGGGGGATCTTTGTGAAGCTTGGTTAAGCTAAAGTCCCTCGTGCCTGCACAGAATTGAAAGAAAAAAAAGCTTACTCTTACAATACAACACATGAAAACAAAACTTAAAAAAAAGAACTCATCATCAGATCACACAGAAGCAAGGGTTAGCTTTTCACTAGCCCAGATTGCACAAATAAACCCTGTATACAGCTTTTATTCACATTTAATAAAATGATCTTTGTTCATTCATAGAATATAAAGATTTTCAAACTCACCATGGGCTTCATCTCTCGTTTGTCTCCATCACTGGGTTTGTACTGACCCGCTTTCTTGCTGTTCTCAACATATTCCTAAAAAAGAGGAAATAAGGGATTTTCAATTTGAGTTCTGAAAAAAATACAGTACGAAAGGAATTATTATTATTTTTCTTCAAATGCCAAATATTTGTGAAAGAAATAACATACATGTTTCTCATAGATTACTGCGTGTTTTGTTTACTGAATCTTGTTGAAGAAAAATGAATCCATTTCTCTTTATCAAAAATGAGCACACTTTGCTTAAGAGAAATGAAAATGCTGACAGAAACACTTCACAAAATTCCAACAAACCAATTACTTTCCAAAAAACTAAAACCCTGAAACAATGGGCCTCATGCAAAAGAACATTTTCCTTTCATTGTTGAAAACTTATCTCCAGCTTTCTCATACTGACTCTTTGTGGTTTAATGAATGGCGCTTGCACAGGGAAATGTGTGCTCATCACATTTTTTTTTTACACTTGTGTTTCACATTCCCTCTAAAAAAATATTGAAATGTCTGAGAAAAGTTTTACATGACCAAAAAGGACATAAAAGTTCTAACGTTTACAAAGGACAAAATTTGGGCAACTGCCAAAAGTTCTCTGAAATCTTGTACAATGCCCGGAAATGAATCTGTGCATTGTTTGCATGAAGTTTAATGAGTTTCTGAGAGCACAAAATATCCCTACAGTGTAATCACTTGAGCTACAATCGAAAGTTTTGCAACAACATGCAAAGCTAAAAATTTTATTCCTTCGATTAAGTCTTTTCTCTCACCATTAAAGCCTTGTCCATGAAGTACTCGCGCCCTGGACTCCCATCATTATACTTTGTGTCCACAGCAAAACAGAGGAAGAGGACATCAACCACGTTCTCAAAGACGGAGAGGAAGCAGTGAGCCACCAGGTAGGCAAATAGGCAGACGATGAGGAGAGGAAGGACCCACACTGTGTAGTCTCTCTGGTAGTTCAAAGCTAGGACGCCAGCAAACGCTGTGCAGGAGACTATGAGCACCTAAGTGGAGATAAGGCTTTAGTCAAAAAGTCTTTGAGCACAGTATGATTTGGGGGAATATCTCACATAGAAAAGTGGCTGATGATGCAGAATTTATTTTTAAGAGGTACCTTCCCCAAGAAGAGGACAAAGTCGCCCACAGTGTTGATGGCGGCTACCCGGAGAGCGTTCTCTACCAGGATGAGGAAGGCCTCACGTGCAGAGGTGCAGAAGCTGGTGCTGTTGATGGCTGTAGCTGTGTATGCATTCTGAAACACAGAAGTGAGAAACAATGTGAAAAGTGAGGAACTGGTGTCCTTTGTACCTTTTCTTCACCAAGCTTAGATGACTTACTTGATTTAGGTAAGCAAGACATTTCTCCAGACACCACAAACAGCAGACACAAGCTTTCAGCATGCAGCGGGCGCAGGCATTCTCCTACAAGGAAAATCACCGGTTGTTAAATTTATTTTATGGATAAAAAGTACAGAAAAGTGGCACTAGACTAGGTGAGCATCAGACCAGTCTCTGTTAATATGAATAATGAATGAACAACTCAACAGCTCACCTTTCCTTTGAGCTGGCTGTGGATGTATGTCAGGATGAGACGAGGGATCTTAACAAGTGTGATGATGAAGGAGCCTTTGGCCACAGTCCCCAGATGGTAGCGGATGCTGCGTCCCATGGAGGACAGGATAGGAGTTGCAGGAATCTGAGACTTATTCCTGAAGTTGATTTTGATGCAGGACGGAGAAGGTTAGAAAATTAAAACAACAACAAAGAAAGAAGGTGACATTTTCAAAATTTCCCCGTGATAAGAAAAAAAAGTGCTTCCTGTAGCTTATTCTGTACCTTGTGAAGTAGTAGGTAACCACAGCACCACTGATCGTCATCTGCTGGAAAGCAAGAATGAACTCGCTGATCCAGATGAGACCCACAGCATGATACCACACCAAGTATTGAAAGGGCCCCTGCATGTGGTATTCAACCACACCTGTAGAGTTGTTCTTTGTTGGTGTGCCTGATTGGAAAGATGATGAGTCATTAGTAAATAGTAAATGGATTTTGTTTTCACTTACCCTTCTTTTTGTCTTCTAAAGACTGTAAGTGCTTTTATAGAAGATGTCACATTCACTCATTTACATCACATCCATACAGTCATGGCAGAGGTTGCTATGTAAAGCTCCCGCCAGTATTAACTAACCGAACTCATGGGCATGGGCACTGTGACAGTTTTGGGGTTGGGTATTTAATCCAGGGACACTTCATACCTGGTCAACAAAACTCAACAAAACTGATCAAAACTCCAAAGTTCTGAATGAAAGATGTCGGATTCTTCTGCTAAGAGTTGCACGTTTCGTGGTTCAGACATTCTATGTTTATGTGAGGTATTTCTCTCCCTTGTTCCAGAGTTTTACCTGTTACTAAATCCCATTTCCCCAACTGACCTGCAACCACTTAAAATGAATATATTTCATGAATTCATCACTTAAAATCTGTGGCACTAATATGAATCAACAGCATGAACCTTCTTCACCATGTTCTTATGAAAGGACAAACAAGTCAAGTGTGAAGCCAAACTTAAATACTGTGCACTCAGAGCACACAGTACACAACAGAAACTGTATTTTACTGTCACAACGTTTTTATATTTAGTTCTCTTCATGATTGTGTGAAGCAATCATGAAGAGGAAATTTACAGAAGTAAAATAGGATGTTTGACTTTTTTTGGGACAGCCTTTTGCTTTAAATTTAACTTGGCTCTGCTGCATAAATGGGAAGTGGGAGATGAAGAGAGAAGCTTTTCTTTGATTGTGTCCTCCCACGTCACGAGACTGCACCAGATTCCAGATGTGGGAGTAAAGTCATGCCATGAAATCAAGCCAAAATGTCACAAACTCAATATGCTACTTGTTTGGGGAAAACACCGTGATGCATATGATGCTTGAAAAAAGTCTGTTTGCCAACCAGACCATATTTAGCTGTCATAAACATGTATAAACTGTCCCAACTAGCTCTTGTCCTCACCTGATGTCCCGAGGAAGAGCAGCACAGCGATCCAGTAGACCCAGAAAAGCATGAGGCAGATGAAAGTCCAAAACGGCTGTATAGCCAACAGGGGAAGGTGGATAAATACTTTACCAGCTACATGGAACAGGGAAATGGTGAGGGCCACACGCTTCCTCATGATGAACATCACTATCAAGAGGACCACCTGGAGGGTTGCACAAAAAGCCAGAGTCTGTCAATCACAGAGTTTATGTGGTTTGTGAAACTGTGATAACACTACAAAATAAAAACTCAAACATACTGTGAAGATTGTAGCGCCAATTGCATATATGAGTAGAGCCTTAACATTGTCTGAGGCCACTTCCTTCCCAAACACTGATAATGTGTTATTATTAGCAGCTTTTCTGTGGTCCACATAGAGCCACCAGAGGATGCCAGTCCCACCTGCAAAATCAGAGCAGAGGAAGCTCAGATATAATCTAAATGCAAAATCATCCAATGTTGCTTTCTTGCATCGGCAAAATGGAATACAGAACACAAAAGAAAGAGCACTAGTTGAGCATAGAAGTCTTTGAACACATACCAATAGATCCAACGATTACCAGAATCGTGAGGATCCACACCAGAACTTTGGAGATGTAACGGATGACGACCATCATAATCAGCGACAGAACTGAGACAGAAACATGATCACATTCGAGATGATTACATCCTCGGAGCATGAGAAAGTTACTTTAAGCAGCAAAAAAGCAATGACTGCACAACTACATGTCCACACATGCCACATGTGTAAACAGTGAAAGTAGAAAATCACGTCATACAGCAAACTTTGCTGTAAAATGGAAACCAAAAGGCTGTTTTTGACAGCATACAGTTAATTACTTTTCTGAAACCCACACCCTGACAGCAGTTTCAAATAAATGGCAAAATCTAAACAATCAATCCTCGCAAGGTCTTTTATTAGCTTATAAGGAGACACACAAATTAGTTTCATGGCACTTCAAAACCTGACAAATCTTACAACTGAGACCTAAGAGAGAAAATCCCAGGAGTTGCAAATTGAGGGACTGCATGGCGCTATGATTCATGATGCTCTTATACACAGTTTATTAAGTCACTGAAATCAATAAAAGATGACAAAAACTGCCATGGGATTAGTTCTGCTTTTTTTCTTCAGAGGACTAAACTTCACCAGATCCCATACCGGAAGCCCCACAGACATTTCCTGTTTTCTTTGTGACAAAAATAGCTCCTGAATGTTGCATGCTGAATCCTAACAAGCAATGACTGTTGTGGGGTGGGAGCAACAGTGAATAGATAAAAATACACCACTAGTTGCCCATAAGATCAAATGAAACTAACATGCATTTAACATGCAGCATCTTCATGCTATTTAAAATACATTTGTTATGATGTGGTTTTACCTAAAGCCAGCACACAAAGACCCATGATGATCTCCTTGCTGGCCATCACTCCAGCAATGACTCGTCGCATGACACTGTTGTCTCCAACAAATGTGATGAAAGCTTGGGCAAATTCAGCGTAACAGCCGACGTCCACAGGGATGCAGCGGTGGAACACAGGGACTGCTTTACTATAAACAAGAAAAAGATGGTTTAACCTGGGATCACTGAATCTTAAACTGACAGGGTTTCAAGACAGTTAATGATCTATAACAGACCATATCTAAAACGTATTAAAGGAGTCCTGGAAACAGCAAAGATGGGAAAGATTATATTTAATACTAAATTGAATGAATGAATGAATGAATGAATGAATGGATGGATGAATGAATGAAAGCCCTGTGGACCTTCTTTATTGGACCTGTTATGTTTTTTCGCTCACAATTGTTCTACTTCCCTATCTTGTGGCAACTGTTAGATCTTTTGAAAAACATTGTTTCAAACAAGATGGAAAAAAATGATCATTAAAAAATATTTCACTATGCAAAACTAAATTCCTGTCACTTTGTGTGCACGTTTTAAATATTTTTAAAACCAAAGCTGGATAAGTGAAGGTGAAACAAATAAATTTCAAGTCAAAAGCAACTTTGTATTTCTCAGTTGAAACCAAATACAAAGTGAATTTCATTACCTTGGTGGGACTGGTAGTTTGGGGCATTTAGTGAATCTCTCAGAATGGCTTGGGTATCTCGTGGGAGAAATATCATAGGAGCAGAGCTCAGACCCTATAGGGAAGAAACAGAGTATGTGGCAAATCAATGTTGGTATTTATTTTCTTCAGAAAGAAAAATTGAAAAATGTTTTATATTAGTTTTCTATGACTGTGTGTCACATTCAATCCTCAGCAGATATACTCAAGCCCTTTTTGTCTACAATGGCATTACTGGTGCTGTTTTCTCACCATTACTCAGCGCAAACTGCTTCAAATCACTGTAGGTCTTCAGTTCTGAATTCGGACATTTGGAGACACACAGGGCAATGGACTTGATCTTCCTGTTGATAAGGTCAACGTTGCAAGGATCTAAAAAGAAAACATACCTGACAGGACAGAAATTAAAAAGATTAAAAAAAATTATCAACAGTCCAAGATAAAGAACTACCAATTTCTTTTTCAAAAAAAGTCAGAGAAATCCAAATTTTGGACTGTTAAAGCTGGGCAGAAAATGAAAGATGTTGACATTTGCTTCTGTGCAGCACAGATCCCTCTTTGTGGCCTAACGCCTTTTATTCAGAGCTTCCACGGGCAATCAGCCCATCAATAAAGCATGACCCATTGTTTCGGTAACACTGCTGGGCTGCCAGCTGATGGGAAGATACAACCAAAAAAGACAAACATAATGAAAGAGTTTTTATATAAATCTGTCCAGAAGATAAAACTGTCTTTGTGATGTAGTGCCTTTCTTTAATTCAGATGATTTTAAGCAGCTGAACTGAGTGTGAATAAGTAAGTGTCACGTTATAGTGGTAATATGAAACTTTTTTCTCTGTTTACCCATAATAAAACAGACAATACTATGTTTATTAACAAGTTACAACTTTTTATCTCTATGTTCTCTAGCAAACTCTCTGCAAAAGTAGGTTTCACTGTCATTTGGAAAACATATTCTTTAGGGTAATCACGTCTATCCATGAATGCTGTAATTGACAGGAGGCAAAATGAAGTGTTTAAAAGTCAACTAGTTGGTTTTGGAAAAGTGGATTAGGATTACGTGATGCAGTCCTTTCGTGTAATGCTCAATGATACCAACACAGCTCATAGAAGGTATATAGAGCCTCAACACTTGACTGTGGCAAGCGTATAACCAACCTCGGGGACTGCCTCTGAGAATAGATGCTTTCCTTACGGAGAAAACGTCTGACCAAAGTTAAAGACTGTCACATGTTAGATGTTGTTAAATAAGACTAACTTCTTGTCTGTCATGTCACGGCCACTGAGGGGGACTCCCTCAATCGGGTCGTTCTTTCGACCGCAGGTGTTGCCATAGCTGTCATATCCTGAGACCAGCCTGGAGGCAGCTCCCGTGGCGATGGGGTAGCCACAAATACAGGCCTGAAAATGATTCAGATGAAAGCAGGGAGCATTGACAATCAGCAGGATTACATCAGATATATTTCTCACCTTGAATTAAACCATTGTTTACTCTATCAACAATCAAAAATAAGGGGCAAAGAGTTGGAATACTGATTTTAAACAATACGTAAACTTGCAGCTACAGAACATAATTAATTCCAGCAAACAATCAGGTTATCCTTCTTGGCATTGCTGAATAACCATTTTAAGAGAAGTCTGGGGGGCTCTGTTTTGGAGATTGCACCTTGCCATTTTGTTGAACTGAGTTGTGCTTCATCATTAGATATTACTTATTATATTTCCAAACAAAAAGTAGAGATAGATTGATGTGTTTTCTCAGGGCCGATTATTAGAAACTGATATTTGGACCCAATATTCAAATGCAGTAAAAGTTAAAATACTGGCGTCAAAATTTTGAACTTTACAAACTCTGACACTTAACTTTGTCAAATATCTCCAAGCATATGTTTAGAGACTGTGCGCACTTTCTAGGTCATCTTGAAAGTCTCATCTCTAGATATATGCCTGATCACAATTGACAACTTAGAATGAGGTTGTAAGCGCCAAAATAAGTTATTCGTAAATGTCGTTTCTCAGCTTGCTGAGCGAGCCGAGCACGACCACGACCACATTGATTTGTGGCTTGTTGAAGTATCTATGACAACACCAGCCTGTATGAAAGCCACAATAACCCAGTTTTAAAATGATCTGTCAATGGCCTATCAATGAATGAAAATAGGTCGATACTGATATTTTTCAAAATGATATTCCAGTATCAGTGCAATTATCGGTATGTCCCTACTTAGTAGTGTTGGTATTGTAACAATTTAAACAACTTTCAGTGCCCAACTCTTTACTCTAAGTCACAACTGTAGTTCCCATAAGAGTTACAATCTCCAACAATACATATTGGACCATGATTAGGAGGCTTTTCTAGTTATAAAATCACTCTGTTTCCAATTTTAAGCTCCTGTTTGATTTAAAAAGTTATAAAATATATAAGAGTGTCCCACAAACACTTAGAAATGCTTTGAAAATTAACTATATAGATCCAAATGGCTTACACAAGTGGTGTCAACAACACGTTGTATACATACTAACAATAACTTGTTATTGTCACTGTTAAGAATATAAAAACTTACCATCCCAATACAAAATAATATGTATATGATGAGCCATGGGATGTCCGTGCAGCTGCGCTCCTCCAGGGGTTTCCAGTCACGCTTGCCCTGCCGAGGCATATATAATAGATGGTGAAAAGTTGACACAGATCTCCTTAATTCCTCTTTGTTTGGGCTAATGCTGCTGCGGAACAGTGACCCTCTGCTGCAGATGAGCCACTGTGCTGCTGCTGCTGCTGCTGCTGGAAAACAAGGAGCTCAAACAACAACTGCTGAAGAAGTGACGTTGTCGTTGCACTCAAACTCCTCTGTGAATAAGCGTTTTTAAGTCTTGGAGTAAGACACAACTTCCACCATATTTGAGTGAACTTACCTCTGTGCTGCCACAACAGCCCATTGCAAACGACCGCGCGACAGTAACTTCAACTAACTTTAAGAGAATCCAAAGTTTACGGGGTTTTTATGCAATACTTTGAACTTGTGTCCGCCTTTTAAGCTTATTCCCCTATCATTTTCTCTTTCCTTTCTCCGCAGATACCCAACAAAAGGACGCAATAAGATGTTTCGGTTACCCCCATAGACTGTGTTACCCAGCAGCAAACACACCCAAATGAGAAACTCCCTCTTGCGTTTGTTTGGAGCGTCAGGTAAACGCGGAAGAAGTGTTTTTTTTACTTAAGCTGCTTTCAGGGACCATCGGAAATGGTAACTACACTGAACATGCAACCGAATTCATTAGTGAGACTCAAACGGATGTACACTCGAATATTTATTTAAAATTGTATACTAAACGCATAACTGGTATTCGACAGTAAAATAAAATATTCATGTAATCATAGAAACTCGGTTGGGAACTATTTTTTCTTGCCTGTAATTTTAAAGATATTTCAGTGAACACTCGTCGACCCTACAAATTGACAGACGTCATCGAAGGAGAGCAGTAAAGGGACCAGCCCATATATTTGAGGTGTTCAAGGGTATTTCTCTTTGGTATTCCCGCTGAAGTGGAGGCTTAAAAATATTTGCATGTAAAAAAAAAAAGTGAAGACAGGACAGCTAGACAGGTTCCACGAATAAAAGCATTTGTTTTTCCTTTTTTGAATTATTATTTTACTGAATCCGAGGGACTTAAGCGACTAGTGGTCTAGAAAATAATAAGGTGCCTTGAATGCGCTATTTAATAACCTGTTGACAGGCACGTGTCGGTTTAGCGCCATTCACTGGAGTAAAGAAGTAATGACAGAAGTGGAGAGAGACAGTGAATTTGCATTAACAAATTTATATTGTTGCTTTCCCGACGTGACAGAAAAATGTGTTGAAACAGCCAATTGACTGACTCAAAGTCAGTTAAAACACGGGACCTGACGTGTGTGCTGCATCCTGGTTACTATTTTACCCACAGAAGTAAGTAAGGAAAAGCCCCAGCGCTTCTAGTTTTTGTGTACTTCTGTTAAACGATGTCCAAGACTTCTCATCCTTTCCACACTGTGTCACACTTGGTCATCGGTATTAACTATGTAAGGGTGGAGACAGGCTAAACAATTAGCTTAAGTGTCCCAAAGAGGGCGACACAGTTGATACTTAAAATGTCGCCCTGCAATTCCAAACGTGTTTTTGTCACTGTTAGGTGAAAGTATGAATGAATGGAATTTATTTCGGTTCATTGCAGTTATTTCAACAAAGGTACAAACTCAAGGCAGGAACTGCAAATTCAAGGAAACCGAAAGGGTGTAGGTTGAAGCTAAAGCTCATATAAAACCTACCCCTTTTTGTCTTACAAAACAAACAAAAGAAAAAAAAACAAAAAAAAAAAACATCAAAGATGAAAGTGTATCAGAGAGACAAAACTGATGCATTACTGTTGTGGTTGATTATTGAAATCAAGTGCATCATCACATGATCACATGAAATTACACTTCCAGTGTTGTACTCCAAAAGTAATTGATTGTTATACAGCTTTTTTAGTAAACTAGTAAACTAGGGTGATCATATTCTAAAAACCCAAAAAGAGGACTCCCGACCCAGCCTCTTGGAGATACTGCAAAAAAAAACAAAAAACAAAAAAATGTGAGTTTTTAATCCACAAATTATGACTTTTTATCTCAAAATTTGTCCTTTAATCTCAAGAGTCTGCCTTTTCCCATAAATTTGAGTACCTCAAAATGTTTTATCTGGAAAATCTAAGTTAATTATCTCAGAATTTTTACCCGGTACCTCTAAATTTTGAGTTTTTCACTCAAAGTTTGACTACATATAGGCCAAAAAAAAAAAAAAAATCTCATCAAAGACATTTTTTTTTCTGTTTTCAGCTGGTGGAAATGTACTTCTACAAAAATGCCACTACTTAAAGAATCTCTTTTATTATAAATTTTTTTACGAAATTTTAGAACCAGTTTCAATTCAAATCTAAAATTTCACAGTTTTAGAAGTCGACTATGTCTCCAAGGTCGAAACGTCTGTTATGTGTCACGGGGAGTGTCCAGTACTGCTACCCCATTTCTACCCATGCTTACATATAGACGACATTTTCACGTAAAAGTGGAGTCTTAAAACTGTCTGAGAGTGCAGCACAAGCAGTCAGAGCATGTTTTCCTGTTTGCTCAACATCTTGAAAGGTTGGTGCATCAGAATAATGACAGTAGCCCAGTACAGCACTTTATTTTAAATATCAGTGGCCCATCAAACAAGCTGAGAAAAACTAGACATTCCGGAGAATTTTATAAAATCTTCCTGGACATTATTTCATGACCAAAAAGGAGGAAATGTCCGGGCAAAAGAGGATGTTTGCTCACCCTGGTAAAGTCTGTTTTAATTTAACAACTCTGGGGTTTTGTCTCCCTCAGCTGTCTGTGTAATGTTACTGCAACCATTCTGCATGCAACTCAAAGTCACAGCAAGATTTCAGCCTTCTCAGACTCATTAATGTGTCGATTTCTGCTGAAAAAGTAACTGCTGTAGCCCCTCACACTACCTTCTGATTCCCCCTTTGACCTATTATCCACTGAAGCTTCCAGTTGCCCAATTAGGTTCTGGTGAAAGCAATGGGATGTGATGTGGACTCAAAGTTGAATCTTGTTTCTATGCTGAATCTTTAAGTTTCATCTCTATCAAAAACAACCTTTTGATTGTAGTATTTTGTCCCAGGAACAATAATTTCTGTTTCTGTTTTATCAGACTTGCCACTGATCTGACATGCTGTGAAGATTAGTCAGATAAAATGTGGCATCATTTTGACACCATTTGACACCATCTTCTGCCTGCTTCTTTTTCAGGGATTTCTATTTATTCTTGCGGTGTCCTACAGAAGCATAACTACCGTAAGTTTCATTTTCATTATGCTCTTGCTGCGCTGTAAATGTTTACTGCATAGTGTGGGAGACAGGAAGAAAATGTAAATATTTAACCGTGGCAGTCCTATCAGTTCTGTGACTTTTGCAGAATCCCCGCCACTTTAGACTTCATATCCTCGGTCATACCTGACACGACATTCACGGGGTGAATTAAAAGCCAAATTGAGATATTGCCCATGTGGATGTCATTTGAGCACATGTGAAAGAAAAACAGCAGATGTTACATTTGGAACCAACTGTGAAACTGTCCAGAAGTTTCTCTGTGTCTCTCATTATTTAATGAAACAGCTCCTTGCCCCTTGTTTCGCTCCTGACTCTCTGTCTCAAGTATTTCCTGCTGATGCTGCTGTGGCAACTGTGTCCAAGGACAACAAGTTTTTCTGGATTTCCAGTGGAGGAGACAATTCCAGCACTGCATATGTTCAGCAGAGTCCTGGGTGGGGTAGGGGGTGTAGTACGTCACTGTGCTGGCCCTCAAAGGGTCTGGTCTGAGATCAAGAATTGTTCCTCATAAACAACAAGATGAGAGGATAAATATTTTGAGTCCCTGCCTTCAGATTTTTTTGAACTTTTGGCTGATATAAATTCAAGCTTGAAAACATGCAATGAATTTCATTAAGAGTTCCCAAATTGTACCAGCTTCTTTATTTTACAGGAATGATTGTTAGGTGTGATGAGTTTGAAATGAGATGCTTCGTGAATCTCTGACCTTTGGTTAAACAAACAGCTTTTTCCCTGAGAAGTCACTGTGTCCTAACAGCTGCTTTGATGCATGTAGAACATCTGAAGACAAGTGTGTTTAGATTCTTGTTGGCTGAAGAAGCACAAATCCCAGTTTCAATATGATGGTTTACAAACATATGCTTGTACAGGATAAAATCACAGATGAGATAGCATGCTGAAACATAGTTGTCTCCATGGAGGGCACCAAAACTCACAGTTTCTTGCTGGAACAAGCGTAATTTCATTGACTTTTTACTCAGATATAGTTCTTGCTGAAACAACATGAAACAAGGTTTTATGGTCAACTGCAAATCAATAGGATATCTTTTGAAGAGATGAAAATGGTTTAAGGCCTTGGGGTCAGGTTTATGACTGTCATTTTAAACCCTCAGTAAGAGTGAAGCAAAACTCCCCTGACAAAAAAGGATTTGGGTGAAAGCAGGCAGAGATTTTAGAATGAGCAACACAGATGGGTTTCCTTAAAATTCCATGTGCAGGGATACTTAGTAAGGCCATGGCTTCTTTGACTTTGTTTTTCTTTACCACAAAGGCCTGAGAAGTGAACATGCACAAGACACTGAAACCAAGGACACCTTTCAAATTTAAAGGAAGAGAGATGAGTTGACCTAGATCAATAATATCTAGAGCTTTGTAGGCAGTCTGAAAAGCAACAAGAAAAGGCAAGAAGACATGAATTCCTTAAAGGTAGAGTCTGCAGGGTTCTACCTAAAAAATCTGGATATCAACTTTTTGGGAATAATCCTGTAGTCGACACCTGTGGGCCTCTATACATATGTGTCTGCCCGTCCTCTGACTGAATGTTCATGTTTTGGTTGTCTCATTACATTTCTAGGCTGGCAGTGGCCATGTTGACCAGCTAATCACGTGATCACCCAGCCACCCAATCATCCAGTGCGCACATGACTTTATGTGTTGATGATCCCGAGTGGGAGAAGCTATCCCAAGTTGCTACGATAGCAGCTGCGACACGGAGAAAGATTGATACAATACTTCCAGGATAAGCATTTACCTGCGGGAAGTCCGGTGTACGGGTCTTGAGTCTCTCCCATATTGAAGCATGATGCTGCGGGTGCTCACTGGGCTGGTGAGTGTGTTCATGAAGCTATGGCTATGAGCTTTGATCGAGGGAGCCCAGTTTGGATGTTGTGTTTACAAACAGAAACGAAAATTCCTGCAGACCCTACTTTTAAATAACTAATGGTTTTCTTATTTTAGCCTCATTTTGTATTGTTGTCACTGGAGGTATCTATACTACCCTATGTTCTAAAAAAGCTGTAAAGGAAACACACCATTTTAACTTCCCCAAGTATTTTTAGAGGACCTTGTTTCCAGACATGTTGAAGAATTTGGCCAAATGTGATTCACCACAAATGGTCACTGTAATACAGGCTGTTTTTGCTTCCAATAAAGGCAGCCACATCTTCTTTTTATGTGGCGCTGCTGGTCGTCTCAACCTTCAAAAGTGAAAAGGTAACGAAAAAACAAATCAGGTTGCACACAGGAGGAATTTAAAAGAGTGTTTCAGATTTTACCAGCATTTACTGCAACCAAAATCTGAAACACTCGATTTGATGAGCAGACAAGATGTAGCAACATTTAAAAGAAGTCACGCTGAGAAGTCTTGATATAATGATGGTTTATAAAGGGTACATGGACCTCCACTTGTCTAATGCACACTCCCTCGTACACACTCACATACACAAACACACACTGATCCTCTCACAAGAAGATTAGATAGATTATTTTAGCCCGGAGATTGTTATGGTCTGTATCCTCAATAACTTGTACTTCCTGTTCCCACGGTCACAGTCACACTATAACCCATGATCAGTGGCCAAGGCCCCTTTGGATTCTCCCACGTCGGCTTCTTGCTTGTAGCCCCGAAGGAGTCAGTGGAATCAAAATCCAGGGGTTATTAAATACTGCTTTTTTAATCAAGACAGCAATGCAGCCTGTAACTGGCTTTGAAGGTTGCATCATTGACTTTGGGATGTTTTATTTAAGAATATTGTGATTGCTTAAGTCCCCACCCAGGCCTTAAACGCTGTTATTTAAACCGACATGACTGAGCTTTCAAAAGCAGTCGTCAACCACAAAGCAAGTCAAGTGACAGGAAAGGATTGCAAAGATCTCTGTGTGGTTTGTTGGTTTTATTTTTAGATTTCCAGATGAGATTCTTCCATTTTGTTTCATTTTCTTTTCAGTGTTAATGAGCCCAAGAACCAGTTTTACTACTTCTTGTAACTACCGAACATGTACAGTAGAGAGTGGTTGTTTAAGGAAGCTTGAAAAAGGGGTGCAACTAAATGTGCTCAAAGCAGTCTTTGTATATTCAAGAACCCAGAGTGACTCAGGAGGGACACGTTTTTTTTTTCTCTGTGAGCGTCACCTCGATCCTCTGACATGGGCAAACACTCTGTGTTCTTCAATGCCCATGATTTAGACTGGCTTATTTTTCCAATAATAAACTATATCAGGGAGGAATGTGAGGCTGTTTCCTTTGGGCCCTCTCTGCTCCACTTAAGAAGGCAAAGGGTTGAACAGTGGGGGATTATAGGGTGAATCATGAATGGGTCTTTCTTAGAAATCTGAAATAACTCATACAAATAACAAATGGTCATCTACAGAGACTCTAGCACAGATACACAAACATCCGCTCAGACTACCAAACACTGACAATATTTCTGCTCATATTGTCTATTGAGGTCAAAAGATTTTTTTCACAGTAGTGGAAACTCCTGATAGTGAGTCATCTTTAACTATGCCAGAGGTATGAGTCCAGGGATGGCAATGTGGATTTGTCTGTCTTTTTGTCTAACCCTCTCTTCAGCACTGAACTGTCTCAAGATCAAAAAAGCAGTTGAAGAACTTCTGTTCAGCTCCACAGCATAGTATGGTGTGAATTCGTTTTAACTGAATTAGAGAAAATACTTCAGAAAACATCAAAGCTATGCATATTTCTAAATCAAGCTTAAAACATCTACATATAAAAAATGGCAGACTTGTTTTGCCACCTGTGGTAAAGTTAGCAGAGCTAGCAACAGCTTTGGTCGTACTTGCTTGACAGCATCTGTGTTCCTATTTATCTCCCCTAATTAAAGTTTGAAATCCTGTCAATCTGCGCTATAAAATGCCATTTTTGCTGGTTAATTTTCATTTAGTGGATTATAACACTTTGAAAGGTGACATGGGGAAGAGCTACAGCCTTGTATAGTGGTGCCAGGTCTTGCTGCAGCTCATACACAACATGAAACCATTTCAAGTCCCAAATAGGAGAAACATTTGTAAATGGTAATTCTGGTGCCAACTAGCAAAGATGAGCATTTTTAATTGTATTATGACTCAAATGCACATATCCCTTTTCCCTTTTCCAGAGCCGAATGCTCATGCCTATTTTGCAAATCCACCAGAGATAGTTCTCAGAAGTTGAGACCTGATTAACTAGTGTAGGAATTTATGAAAATGTGTAACTGCATTCACCAGGGGCCTAACCTGCTGATAATAAAAGTACTACACATAGTCATTTCAGCTATTTTGTGTTTATTTGCTGGGCGGGGCTAGTAGGTTAGCTTACAAACTGCTGTTGGTTTCCAGATAGTGACGCAGTTGAGCAACTGTTGAAAATATCTAGTCCACAAAACCTGACCTATTTGTTTCTTAGAAACACGTCATAAACTGTCCAGAATAAAACATGAGTTCTACCTAGTTTGGTTTAGTATTTCATGTAAACACATAATAAATAATGCACAGGGCCCATGTACCTGATACATATCTTTAAGCATTAAAATAGATTTTCTCTGTGAGCTGCTACCATAAGCTAAACCATTAGACCCCTGTATTTCCTGCTTATTTTCACTCTGATGCACTTTTTTAAATACTCATACTCTTGTTTGTAACCCCACATAGACACACACTGACACTTATGACAGGCACATAGCCCCACACATGTTGTTGATTGAACATGTGTTTGCACTGTGTCACTGGAGGATCAGTTCTGACGTACACCAGTTGCCCTGTGGTTGTGCAGGATGCTGGGATTGGCAGGGGGAAGGCTAAGTCTTTCAAATTATAGGCCCTCGTTGGATGTCCTCATATAAATGAGCGGATTGCTCAAGTCATGCTCTGTGTCGGCTTCTGGACTTCAATCACAAGCTGTACTCACATGGAGGCTACTGTGACCGAAAAGATCTGCCTTTCGTTACACTGCACTCTGCATAACCACAGAGAGCATCATGTGACGCACTACAGAGGAGTCTTGTTGAACTTGGATCCATTCCCCCGAGTACGACCATCTGTGTCCCTGAAGAGCCAGCGTTGATGGCAGCGTACAGTTTCCCAGCGTGGCCCCTAAGAAAAGACTCATCCAGGGACTTACTTCACATCTGGACGACCCTGGGGTCAGAGGGAAGGGTTACAGGGATCATTGGAGGGGTTTCATTCCACTCTGTCCCTGTTGCTTTGACACACTACTCCTTTGAAATGGTCACAGTGTAGGTGACATAACCTTGTGGAGCACAGGGTTATACATTTAGAAAGTTCTTTTTTTAATAAATCTGAATTAGAAATGTTTTAGCTTGTTTCATATCCCCTGCAGAACTTCAAAGATAGCATTTTTCCTAAAATGTTGTGGTTCCATCTAATGTAAATATCTCCAGATTCCTGCTTCTGTCCACAGAGGCCTCAGATAAATGACTATATTAGGAAATGAATTGCAATCAGTTTGTCTCCTTTAAAAGTTTCTTCTTCCCTTTAGTCGAACATGAAACTACAAGCACAAAGTCAAAAGCATGACTAACATTTATCCGTGTTTGTAACAACATTTAAAGTGGTTTACATCTTACATATTCTTGGTGAGTATTTTGAAAAACGGCATTCCTCCAACATATCTGTTAAGATATCTCGCCCCGCTGTTTTCGTCAGTGCCTATGTGTTTGGATAAGAATGCTTGTACAGTTACAAGATGACAAAATTTTAGAAAAAGCATGCCTCAGAAATAACTGCCAAAACATTGGAGCAATCTCTTTTGGTCCACAGCCAGGAAGTCTTGCGAGGCAGCTTGCCTGTTACTAATCAAAACCAACTGGAGGGAAGCCTGCCCACATCAGCGAATACAGCAAACTGAAGCAGCACAGAGGAAAAGTCAATGGAGAAGAGGAAAGAGACCAGGTTTTAAGAGAAGAAGCGTGGAGCAAGTTTCAGAAACAGCAAGAAGAGAATGTACATTGGAGGAGGAAGGAGGGACTAACTGCATACAGTGTGCTGGATGAATTGTAAGACGGGGGATGGGGCTCCTAGGATGTGACTCAGACTCCCTGTCAAACCGTTGGGGAGGGGACCTGATGAGAAAAAGGGGATAGAACGGAGGAGAGTAGGAGTGGAGTGGGGGAAAGAAAGCCCGGCCCCTCTCACACCACCCCGACCCTTCGGCATTCAGCGTCAGCAAAAACCCTAATGTGATCAAGATGGAAGTTGTCTTTGGACGTCTCACAGCTCCCCGGCTTTCTGCCTGCCTTTGGAAGCTTCACTGCCTCTCTGACAGTTTAACAGCAAAGTAACTGACCGGAGCCCAGAAAATGGCTTAAAGAAACCAAGACAGGGGACTGCTTACAAAATACAACGTATGTCAAGTCACATGGAAAAAGATGGATTCATATTTCATGGACGTGTTGCTTTCATCGGATGAATGAAAGGGCAACCAGTGAGGTATCTCTGGATAGCACTTTTCCTGACAAACACGGGACCTTTAAGTTTTTTGGATTCTTCTCTGTATTATCTCCAAATATACATCTGCTGGAATATATCAAAAATCTTAGGATAATTCACATCGGATAAATACTGTCAGAAATAGTTTGAGATGACAGCTCCGCTTATGGTGTAAGGTTTTGGTGTAAGGACAAATAGAAGAAGCAACTGCCCTGGACCTTATTGGTGACCTCCTGTGCATTACTAAAAGCCAGGTGCAGGCTCATGCCAAGGACTGCTGATGACTTTTGGTGTTGTTTGGACTGCGTTCTGGAGGATTAAAGGTGAAAAGCAGAAGACAAGTCTGGAAGTATAAATATACTGTGTAAGAAAGAGGGGTTTTCTGATGAATTTCGATTACTTTAACTTCAATAGAGAAGTTGGTTTTGTTGTTTTTATATACTAAAATCTTGTTCTTTGATACTTTACATGACAATATGGGAGGTATATCTTGGATGTAACAGTCTCTTCAAGATTATTCCTCCAACAGTTAGTTTTGCATGATATTATAGCAGCTGTACAAGGAGACTGAGGTTATGTCCTACTGTGTAAATTCATGTGTTCTTTTGCTGCTGTGCACTCTGACCTAGAACACCAGAAAAAAACAGAGTACAGTATAGAGTTTGATTTTGATCACGGGATGATGTTGACTTTTGCAGACCCAGCTGTTCAGGTGCACCCGCTCCCACAGAAAGTTAAAGTTCCCTCAAGCTATGTCTTAATTTTCAGTTTGGGGGTGCATTCTTGAATTTACATATGAAAAGTTAGTGTGTTGTTCAGGAAAACTGGTTCAGTCACAGTTCACAGAGTAAATATGTCTAGTTTCAAACAAACCATACCTTAATTTACCTTGATCATTATCATGATGTTAAAGAAACTTTGTTGGCTCTACTCCTAGAAATACCTCAACAGCTAAATCAAAAAATGTCAGGTCTGGAATAAATAAAATGAAGTTGTCAAGCTGTAACATAAAATTTCGCACTGCTTTGCTTTTAGGATATCATTTCACCATGTGGGATTTGCTCAACTGAGAATCTCATCATTAAACAAAATCCAGCAGAGTTTCAGAAAAACTAAATGCAACATAATTACACCCCTACTTGAAATGTTTACTTTCAACATGAAACATTTGTACCTTCCTGTCATCTGCACAGTTGCTGTTAACTCATAATTTGGAAACAGGCTGTTTCTCATCCCCATTCTTTCCTCTCGATTGCAGCAGATCTGCTTGTCCATTTTTCCCCTGGCATCACAAACAGCTCTATGGCATAACACTGGCTCCCCACCATGCCAGTAGCCATTCGGAAAAGAAGTTGGGAGGACCATGTGACTCATCCTTCTGGACTACAGTACAGTTATGATGATTTGGATCTAGTGTGCTGTCATGGGGTGGACAGTGAGGGGCCTTGGATGGACTCGGGGGCTTCCAAACAAAGTCGACGGACGAGGTGTGCCTCCATGCCAGAGGGCTGCCACCAGCTGCCTGCGAAGGAGGAGGGTCGGACTTGTGAGCCGAGAACATGTGTTGTGAATGACGATACAGAACAGCAAATCGAAAAAAATCTTAAAGTTCTGGATTTACAGGAGTCGGTTCATAACTCTTGTGAGTGTGTGGATGTTGACTTTTTCCAAGGAGCCTCTGAAACAGAGCATCTCCAAACCCCAATCATGAAGAATTCAGGGGAGTTTCATTCTGGCTCAAACAGTGGGATGTCAAGAGAAAACATTTCTTTTGCAACGGATAGCTGTAGTCACGGTGAGAAAACGGGCGATGCTGAAGGTAAAGTTGCAGCGGGTAGCCTGAGCCCTGACATCGACACTGATGATTGTGTCTTTAAAAGTCCACATATCTCTTGTGAAGAACAACAATACATCTCTATCTCCTCTAACAATGGGTCTCTACTGTCTGAATCTGCTGGTGAGCAATCTGGCAAACTTCCAAATCATCAGGAAACAAAGGAGAGCCATGCAGAGGGTGACTGCAGACCTCCTGAGGTCTCTGAGACTGCTCTGAACCGCTTGTCTGCAGCTGAACTGGAACCTCAAACTGACCTTCCAGATGTCAAGGAAGAAGAAATTTCCATCTTTGGTCTTGCGGATACAAGTGTCGCCTTACCTGATGATCTGCTGAACAGCTCAGTAACTATGATGGAGAGTGGTGGAGTGATGTCACCGGCTAACTCAACCATGCAACCAGTTGTGGTCTCAGTGCTAGAGGAAGTACCAGATATCGCCAATGATAGCCAGAGTGTAGGTTCTTCTGAAAAACTGGATGCTTTGAATGACCCAGAAACTCTGAATGAAAACCCAGGACTTGAGCATGCCTCGAGAGACATTCAGGAAAGAGACTTGGATCATCACGGCTCCACTGAGGTACTGGATACAGCTAAAGACTTAACGATATCCTGCCAGAAATCCATGAAACAACATAAAGCTGAAACAAAAGAAACAGTCAGGCACCAGGGAGAAGAAAGTGTACAAGCAGAGAGCAGTGAGGAAGCAGCTGAAGTCAGGACTGGGCCAATAACACCACCTGATGTTTTTGTTAAAGGTCAGTGCTGCCCTTTGAAAGCTGAGAATAATTTCTCTTCTTCAAAATCAGACAACAGATATTTGGAAATAAAGCCAGAACAGACTGAGAGTTACAATCCAGAAAAATATGAACAAACGACAGCTTCCTTAAGCGAATCAACAGTGAGCGCTGATGACATATCAGTGTCCAAAGAGTTGGCTTGTTGTGAAGATCAAGCCGTGGCTCAGCAGCTGGAAAATAGCATCTCAAAGCTGGACACCATCCTAGAAGTAAGCCAGGTTGAGCCAGATGACACCCCTGCATTTGGTTCTCCAAAGAACTCAGATTACACCCAAAGTCCAGATGCTGAACTTCAAGAGATAAGTGTTAAACCTGCACCAAAAAACCCACCCTTGTACTCTGCAGAGGTCAAAGCTGTGCTCTCACCAGAGGGATGCCATGGCAACCAGAAGGCTTCTGGGTGTTGCTTTGGTGAGTCACCTGCTTCTGAGGTGGCAGATGGTCAGACAGTCCACCGGCACAGGCCAGGACAAGCCGAGTCTCGAATGGAGGAGACAAATGAGGAGGCACAAGCTATTGTTTTCAGTAACACTAAACTTTCCAACCCGGTTTTAAATGGAACAAATGAGCCAGGAGAGCAGAGAGACAACAGTGCTGTCAAAGTGCGCATGCGAAAGGTAAGGGTACTTTGAAATATGGTTAATACAAAATATAAGGAGCTGTTTTGTGTTGCTATTTTTTCATGAAAAATCATGATGAAAAAACACAGACTGGACATATCAGGCCTACAAATAATTTCTGTCCCACTCTCTTGCTCGCGCCTTGGAAAACAATGACTTCACTCTCACATGCTTTCAGATCTGTGAGTGCGGGGGATCTGTGAAATGTTTTACTCTTTCTCAACAACTCATTGCAAAACAAGGTCCTATAAGGGCATGGAGACTATGAATACAGAGGGGGCTCAGAGGCTCTAGTAATCTCTGGGGTGAAAGACTTTACTTACTCTCCAACAAATATTGTAACAGGAGCCCTTCTAGACCATGTGCATGTTGGGTCCAGAAAACTAGACACAGTCCTTTTTTTTCAGTGGAACCGGAAAAATAAGAGAGCTGACACAGAGCAAATCAAAAAGGCATATTGTTTATACAAGTACTAAGTTAAAGGTTGAAAAAGATCATCTATTTCTGCACAGCAAATGTGAGCCAGGCACTGCAGATATACAGGGATAGGAATGAATTTTAATGGATTTCTGTATTCATTCATACTTTCTTGTACACTGTGTTTGTTACGAGTTTCGGTTTGGAAACATACAATCACACCAATACTATGATAAAAGGTACATATGGCTTCTGAATCATATGCTCTTGTTCCAATAGACAAGTTATTAGTTGACATTCATAAAAAGCACATCAGCTCAAGCTAACATTTCTGCAATAAAACCTGATCAATTTTTATTATTTATTCTGTGTGCATAGAAACCTTAAAAGTCCTTTTTGGCCAAAGTTGACATCACTCCTCCCGCTGCCAAAATGACACAACACACTTCAGAGTAGGGACACAGCAAATGAGTGCCACATTTATTACCACTGGCTCAAGTTTCAGTATAAAGATGACTTTAAACCTTTGGATTGATAATCCAAAACTCTGGCCACTAGAATTGAAGAATAAGACCTCAGATAGAAAAGCAGTGGCCTAGAGGCACTCTATCCACCATATGGCGATGACTTGTCTTCATTTGGCTGCACCATGTGGTTTTTACCATGTGGTATATTCATCTCCTTTGTAGGAGCCAGTTTATGAAGAAAGTGTACTTTACTTAAAGGTCAGTCTGTTCAAATCAACAATATGAAATTCAGCAGAGGAAACACGCTGTAGCAAACATAAAGAAGAAGTCCTTAATATTCAAGCAATAAAAACCAGTGCTTTGCTTTTAGAAATGGAAGCTACAACAAAAGAGATAGTACTAACACTCAGATCCCCTGTGTGGTGGAGCTGCTAGAGGATGAGTCTGTAAAATGAAACCATCTGGTTTGCATAATGGCCTTAGATTAGCCTGATATTGGGCTTTGTTACTGTGTTTATTTGTTTTAAAAACAAGGCCTTATCCTGACCTGAGGGCTGAACTGGCTCAACGGTTGTTTATCTGACGGTAGACAACCTGGCTTCATCATGTCAGTTTCAGTGCTCTATCCTTGCTTTGCTGGCTTTTTTTGTCCTTTGTCCTTTTTTATTACATGTTTTTGTTTTCTAACTGTATAAGTATTTTGATTGCATTTATCTGATTTGCTGAGCAGTGATTTGATTCATGAAAGTCTGCCCTCTATGTTTGGTTCAGAAGGAGAGATAGAAAGTATGTCTGACAGGTCTGAGAAATGGGATGCAGGGCACAGGGTGTAAGAGGGGCGTTTTATAGAGAAAGCTAGAAATGGGAAGGAGGGATCTCAAAGTTCAAACAGTGTGGGAACTGTCTCCCATCTCAAAAAAACAGGAAGTGAAGAGGAATGTAAGAGAAACCTCAAAAGATGGGAAAGAGAGAAAAGAAACCTAAACCACCAGAATGCCCCTTTAAAAAAGCTGCCTCTCTCTGAGGCGCCTGACATCTTGTGCACTTGTTTTTTTTGACTCTGCTGTTTTGTGGTTGTTGTTGCCATCCTGAGCCAGATGCTTTTGTTCATTCAGAGAGGCATCGTAAAGATGTCATTGTTTTACCACCGTACAATGTTTCATTGTGATACTTTGCCAAGCAGACAGAACATAGCGATGTGCGCTTCCACCAGCGAGGAATGCCAATGAATGCATCAATGTGAGGCACATTTCCATGACACACGTGGCCCTCCGTGCCTATGTGCGCTTTCAGCAAATCCAATAGGAACTGCTTCGGACAGGCTAATTGGGCACTAACTGGAAAATAAATGTAAGCTCCAGTCATAAGATGTTATTAGAGGATGGAGCTGGGAGCCAGGCACCGAGTTGGAGCTACAGCTTGTTTATAGAGATGTAGATTCTATCTGAGATCTGTAAACCTGTCAAACTCCAATGTATCAGCATCCGTCTGCTCATATAAATGTTTTAATGCAACACAAGCATTGTGAAGTTCACTTAAACAGGGTGGGGCCATGTGAGCCACTTTAGCCAGAATGTTCATGATTTATATTAAGTGTGAACTTCTTCCCATTTCACCTGGTAAAGATCCTGTGTGTATTACACATCAGAACAGAACAGAAATATGTTAACATGCCAGCGTGGCTTTCACACAAACACACTCATAGTGTCTGTTTGTCCCATGATATCACCCTCATAAAGCCTTTAACAGGGCTTGTTGTGGAGATTGTTTCAAGGTTTGTTTGAGGCTAATGACTGAGATGTGTGATGAAATTTCTCGGGGTTTGTCTCAGGAGACGAACAGACAAAAAACCACGCCCGGAGCCGGGATAAGACTACAGGAGGAAATGAAAACATGCTTTGTGTAAACTATGCTGAAAAGAGATTTTCACAAGTTTTCAGCTAAAGACAAAGGCTCATATTGTATTACACAAAAGGGCAGAGGGACAGCACATGGGGACAGAGCATTAGGTGGAGTGATGTGAGGCCTGGATTGTAGTCATTAAGCTTGTGTTACTATAGACACACCACCTGAGGTCAGTGTGAGACTTGTTATCACAGCACCAGACTGGATAATTCTACACTGCAGATAGCAAGATTGGGAGGAGTATGTCATTTAGGCTCATGATTAAAAAAGGAGCAGTGATTATGAAAAAGATGAACATTTAACATGCAGAGAGGGTGTCTAAAGAAAAAAAGAAAAAAGTAAACAGACGTGACAATTCTAGTTGTCAGAGGGAAACGAGAGCAACTCAGCTTTATTTATACTGAATCCTTCATACATACAAACATGCAGATTAGACTGCTTCTATGTAAAAACAGAGACCGAAAACAACAGAAAAACAATGAAGACTGAGACAAGAAAGGAGACAATGACGAGCAGAGAGCGAGAGTGTGAGAAGAGTGAAAGAAAGTCAAGAGCAGGGAAAGAAAGATGGGCAGAATTTACCAAAAGAGAAAAGTTTGAATGAAGATTGAGCAGTAATACATATATTTTTTATTTGTGACTTTAATCAGCGTGAGCATGCTCGTCTGGACTCGATGGTGTTGCTGCTGATGAAGCTGGACCAACTGGATCAAGAAATTGAAAATGCCCTCAGTGCCACCTCCTCCATGGACAGTACACCTACCCTTCATCGACGACAACTTCAGGTACATAACTGCAACCACTTATGTTTGAAATAATAAGACAGCATATATCACGGTATTCAGAATAAAAAATTCTAGAAAATTTTGTGCAGCCAATTGAAAACTAGAGGTGATGTTTGTATTCTATTTTTAATCATATTCATATATTTTTTTAAGTATGTATTCAACAAAAGTAACCAAATCATCCCTCAGTGGCCATATGGGGCATAACAATCCTAAAACACAGGTCAAAGTGTATCTGCTTCACATGCATAAAACAATGCTCTTCATCATCTTTGAAGAAATAATGGCTTTGCATCCTGTCAAATTCTTATTCAACAGGAGTCTAATGAAGGATCTGTGCAGGCGGCACCAGAAAACACTCAACAGCCACACTCTCCTACTGCGCCCACCCCAGGACCTACACCAGCACTTGGAGCAAAACCTAAGAGTGGAGTAAGTCAAAACCTTTAGAGCAGTGGTTTGATTTGTCCCTTAAAAGGCAATGAGGTTTCTGTAGTTTACCCAGACCATACATACAGGTCATGACACAAAATAACATACATGTATCTCAATAGGATGGAAAGTAAAACAGGGGAGACATTGATTCAACACTCAAAGTGACTTTTTTCGGATTCAGAGTTTATTTTCCTTAGGTTCACGTCAAAGCTGGGGCCTGAAGGCTCAAGCATGAACTCAGGACAAGATGTGGTCAGCAAAAAACAGTCACCAAAACAAAAAATTAAATGAGTCATAATAGTTTTGATTAGGCTGAAACTGTTTTTTTTTTTCCATTTGATTGTTATTTCACAATACCTAAAGTTTTTCAGAAACTTACAAACGGAGTTAGAAATGTTATTAGCTTGTAATGAACCTGAGTTATTTGAAGATCTAGAAAATGAACTAGTTACAGATGTAACTGGGTTTTTAAGAAATTCATTCACAAAGGGCACACAGACTATAGTGGTGAATTTGCCCAATTGTTGGAATGTCTTCCAGCACTTAGAGCTTAGTCAAGCAGACGTTAAAACTCTATAATTAGCTGGTTCCAAAGATCTAGTCCCCTTTTCCTCAACAAAGGGGTCAGAAGGGGGGTCTGAGGGTGAAAAGCCAGGGCAGGGGCGAGCAAGGGGGGGACACGCTTCAAGTGAGACGTGCGTCTTCAAACCGCCTTGCTTGCTCATTTAATGACTTTGTCAGCTTGGCCTGGCTCTGGCTCTCAGAATGAGCTCGAAGTGAACCAGGCAGGTGGTCGACAGAGCAGAGCTGTAAACATTTGTGGATTCAGTGTATGAGTATTGTGACTGATTTACTTTGTTTATTTTTTAAATTTATAATCTGGAGAAATAACATCAAACTGGTTTTGTTGTACAAAAACACTTGCATTTACTGATCAAAACAATCTCCATACTCTCTTTGTTAAACTCCATGCTCTTAATAAACCTATTTTCTTTCTCTAATAACTTCGCGAGGCAGAATTCAATGGTCTTAATGACCTAACAGGATATTTGAGTCATTACATGTTCATACTGAATAGCATGTCTCACATCCCAAAGTTATCTCTCACAAAGTCTTGTAGATATTGCTTTGTCTTGTTGTACGTCTCAGTCCTTTTGATATCTCAGTGTTGTCAGTTTGTCGCTCAGTGTCATGATAAATTTAGTGTGTTACAGAACAACACTCTATGACGTGTGGTGCATTATGTCTGTGACCAACTGTTTCCACAACCACCATTCCTGCAGTAACCCAAGGTAACTCTCTAAGCTTGGGTAAACAGAGCTTTCACTGCTTCTAATGGGAGGCCTTTTACAGTGGAGGCCCTGCCGAGTGATTGATAGAAGCCAAAGAGATGATGACTTCACAAAGAGGATCCTCACTGCTTGATAATAGTCAGGACTATTGGGACCTTTCAGACACACAGAATTGTGACGCCCACTTAATCTTTTTAGAGAAACAATACAAATCCTTTAAATGATGTAAACACAGAGCAGATGTGAGGACGAGCAGGACTCAGGTTAAAGCTTTCATTCAAGTCAACAACAGCTTTGTTTACATGACAGCAGGTTGTGTAGAATACATCATATAAGCATAAAATGTAAATATTCAACATAAATGAGAGATTATATTGATAATTATTCCACAGCTAGGTTTTACTCAGGACTGGTGTCAAACTTCTGTTTCCCACTCAATCAAAACTTTATATCAAAATAGGAAATAATCATATCCCTTCTCACAGCTCTCACCATGACACTTAACTTGGCAGTCTTCACCAATATAACATGCTAAAATTGTGTTTTACAATATAACTATGCCACCTCAAACCCTCAACATTTAAATGACTTTAATGAGTGCCTTTCTGTGACACTTTTGAACAATCAAATTGTGAACTGAACAAACATTTAAGAGTGTAAAATATGTTTAAAGGAGCCGAGGTCTGTTCACTGGGAGTTTAAAGAAGAGCAGGACACAGCACTGAATCTGTGCTACTTTTCTCTTTACGAAGCACTCGTATGTTTGACCTCAAACAAGTCTCGACATAAATCTAATAAAGATGGCTAGTTTACACTTGAGAGCAAACAGCACATATCTTTCAAACAGGCAAATGGTGGGTGCTGCCCAATCCAAAGGAGATGTAAACATTGAAATTGCTACTGTACACACCTCTGTGATTTATGCAAGGAGGTTTTAAGCAGCCAGGAGAAAAGAGTGCTGAGAATGGGGCCATACTTACAACACAAACTTTGTACTTGATATAAAGTAAAGAATGGTAGAAAGAAGATGTTCAAGGAAATGTGAATGAGGGACTGAGTGATAGAGTAGTTTACATTTTTGAAGTCATTTAATGAAGATCTACGACTTTTGTCATTTTTCCAACAATTATCAGACAGTCATCACCTCTAATAGATAGCTCCACCTGCTCTACACCCTCCACTTTTAGTTTGCCTTTATTTATTGCCCTGATGACAGTTTTGGACATGCTGTTGAGTAGTCTATGTTGTTAATGTCTGAAGCCTATTTATGTTGTGCTGCTCTTCCTTTTACCTCTATCAGTGCGCACAAACGGTTGCAAGGGCAGGTGAGGGTGTGTGCAGAGCAACAATATACACACTTTTGATTTATGTTTCAAGAATTCCTTCTTAATTGCTGGAGCAGTGATCATGTGTACTTTGCAAACATGTAGAAGTCACCTTAGATCTTTGATGAGCCACACATCCAGCTGGAGATTAACTAGTGTTACATTATCATCCTCCTAAAATAAAGTCTCAGATAACAATTGTTTTCTCTCTCTGGTGTATACCTAACAATTCTGCATTACAAACCTGAAGGGACTGTAATAAACGTGACTGCAGTTCTGTGTGTAGACAGGCAGGGGCGTCTGTCTCATCACATAACCCTTCAGTGCAGGGTTGAAGTGTTTGTGTGTGTCAGTGTTTTTGATATTCTTGTCAAAGCTGTGTTGGCTATGAAGTGTTTACCATCACACACTCACATTCCTTCCATCGTCTGCTGGATTACGCAAGAAGTACCTGGTGTTAGTGTTATTACTGTCCCCCTGACACCCCCTGGTACTCTGTGTGTCACTTTGGTGTGATTGTACCTCACAAGTACTTGTGCTGTCCTGTCCTTTATGTAACAGTGATAAATGAGAAGTGCTGGTATGTGTCTGTGTACAATGGTGATGAGTTGACATTCACTCAGCATGTACAGTATCACTCAGTCACAGTTGTGTATGAGGCAGCGGGTTCAAGTGAATGGCTTAGCTGCTGACTATTGTTAGCCTCCAGCAGGTGGCTGTTATTCTTGCATCGAATGTGGGGCTTAAACGTTGCGGATATTGTGCCACAGCAGGTGTTTTTTTCTTATGCTTGAGAAGCTATTCTTTGCCCCTGAGTGTTTTTGTTGGCAGGTTTCTATTCCTTGCTCAGTGGAGCAGGTGTCTTGTAGTGTTATTTGGTTTGCATTGTTGTGTTCAACAGGTGGCTTTTATTTGGTTTACAGACAGATGTGCATCCATTTATGTGGCTGTTTATCACATTTATGGCTGCAGCCGATGATCATCCTTTATCATGTTTTTTTTTGGTTAATCTTCAGCTCTGTTAAGTCTTTAATCGCTAAAATTGAAGATTTTTGCTCAAAAGGTGACACCATAAAATGTCTTGTTTTGTCAGATTTCTAAAAGACAATCCAATGGTCTGCATAGGATCACATCAGTTAAAAAAGAAAGAGATTGAGAGCGGGACAGAAATGAAATAGTCCTTTTTAACCCTCATATTCACGATCCCAAGAAGTGCCATTTTTGGTGGTTTTGCTAATAATACAGCATAATGCAGTCATAAAAGGCTGATATAAATGAACTGACAATCTTAAGTTATGCTCGGCAGAAGAAACATTTGTTATGCAGCTCTATTTATAGCCTCTGCATTTGCAGAGGATGTGCCAAGCAGCAGAGGCGGGCGGAGGCTGCTGACCCCTGACCACCTTCCTCTCAATGTTACAGTCGGAAACAACATATCAGTCACCCTCAGTGAAGAGCATTCCCACAGGCAAAACATACCCTAAAGCCCAAAGACTCCAGCTTCTGAGCAAAGCGGTCTGTTAAATTTAGCACCTGAGTGTTTTACATGTCATGCATATGGTGACAGGTAAGACACTGCTCTATACAGGCACTTTTCCTCTCCGTCTTTGGTAAACATGCCATAAGAGGGCAACCTTTGACCCTGTGTGTTTGGATCTGTATTTTGTCTCCACAGCAACAGCACTCCATGCAAAACTCCAGTTGTATCCTTTTCAGTTTGACCCTTTTTACACGGGAACCGGGGGACCCACATTCCCCTTCTCTGAACTTAAAGAACCAAATATTTTTTTATGGATTCAGAGATAACCCTGATTTTTAAATCATGGAAAGATGTTGCCCTCTGTCAGTGGGTTATACGTACATGTCTTTATCTGTATATAGTCTGGTGGACAATGGAAGTGCAGTGGTTTGCGTGCTAAGGTCACTTGCAGATCTGTGCTCTGTCCTTCCTCTGTGTTCCGCTTTGGCAGCTTCACGGTCCCCAAACATCCTCTATCCAAACCACACCTATGAATATTTCCCTCTAACCATTTTTCTCAGATTTTTATCTTATGCTCTTCCATTCCCATCATTTTTCTACTCCCAGCACCAACTGCAGAAACTGTAATTATGTTTATACTCTCTTTCCAGCATCATATTTGTCTTAAAGGCTGTAGTGAGCAATTATGAGTCAGCGAGCTATGAAGCTAACCTCCATTCAGACTGACGAGTGGGTGCAAGCAGCAGTTCTGGTCATGGCCTTACGAGCTGCTTTGTGTGGTGTCATTGTCCCCAAATCAGTGCTCTCTCCTGAGCACAGCTGCAACAAGTAGACAAACATGGTCCTGCTGTGGTTAAGAGAAAAAAGAAAAGGTCTGTGTTTGGAGCAGGATGTGGAAAATGAACTTCTCCTCAACCCCCACACAAGGAAATCTTGTTTTTCCTGTCAACTCAAGGCTACAGCCATTACATAAAGCACTCCAAGAACAGAAGCAGAGTACATTTTTAAATATATTTCTCTTATTTGGTAGTTGGCAGTGAAAGAAACAAAGCTTCAAAAAGCCAAGTCATGCCATCATTGGAAAGTCGTCTGCATGTTTCAGCTTGTCCCTGTTTGCACACAGCACAGATTTATATATTTAAAAAAGATATGTGTGCACTGTTATTTATTTGATTGTTTCAAAGATTTCTGTTGTATCGTCTTCCTGGAACTATAACTTCTCATAAACTAACATGTTTTTGCCAGCTTGCTAAATAGCAGCCTTGTTTGTTTTTATGACAACATACTGTGGCACAATGCCTAAATCACATCAACTTAATCACTAGTGTCATTCCCTGGCTCCTATAGTGCTTCAGCAACTTTTTGAGAAAGCTCAAATGAATTAAAATTTCCACCCCAGCATGGAGTCAACCATCTTTTGCGTTTGCTTACAAGTTGTAGTTATTGGTGTTTGAAGCACGCACTGAGTCAGTGAAGCGGAGCATACATCAATTACGTAAAGCTTTAGTAAAAAGCATCAGAGAATAGTTTTAGGATGATGGTACTTGTTGACAGTAAATCGTGAGGATGACTGGAAAATGCAGGCATCTGGAAACACCCCTGCAGCCCGCTGATAATGAAGTGCCATAAATCACAGAATGAACAAACAAACTGGATGCACTCTTGGAAAGGCACACACAACACGCACTGATAAATGCCAAAACACGCACACAGGAATTCATTGGATAACTCAGTTTACGTTAGGATAGTGTTGTTCAAGGATAGGGTCTTCATCGTGAGCTTGTTTTTTATGTGCATTTTTAAAGTTGCATTTTTAAATTTTGACTTAAGGTGTCTTGCTTGGGTATTCTTCTCTTATCAGAGCAGTTTTTTGGCACGTGAGACTTTTTGATTAGACTGCATTCTTTGGTCAGTGTTACAAAAATATGACCAAGCAAAGATCTCACCCGCATGTCCCTCTGGTAAGTCAGTAAGCCATGTGTCTGCCACAGGACTTCACGGAGGCCACCAGGATCCTCCACAGAGGACGGTCTAATCCCTCTGTGATGTTAACCCACTCTCCCAAAAATGTCAGCAGCTAATCCACAGGCTAGCATTGTTGGTGCAGTCAGGATTGCACAGCTTATCCACATTAACTCTGGTCCATAAGCCACAAAGTCAAACTAGTGGTGAGCAGGAACAGGTGACACATTTTGTCTCTTAATCAGAGTAACAAGACGGGGTTGGAATCAAGTGAGTAACATGTTTTAAATGTTTCAAAGAACTTCTTATTCCACATTTTGAGAAAACCTGACCTCCTCTGTAACATTCTACAGGTACCTAAATGCATACCTTTATGTTTAGCATGTATACTTGTGATACCTGTAATCAAGGGGCAGTCTTTTCCCCAGAAAAGTCAAGCTTGTGCAACAGTGCAATTACTTGAATGTCCACATTATTCTTACTGCATAAGGAAAGGAATCCCAATGCTGATTTTATAGCATAATTTAATATGTTTACTGTCTAGTTTATAAGTGGTTTTAAGTACGAGGCTCATGTCTTTTGTCGTACATTACATGCTGGTGGAGTTTTAAATCAAGTCACTTGCATCATGTAAAGATTTATTTAAATCTATTCATCTTTTTTGGCTCTAGGTTGATGGTAACTTAGATTTTTAACACTGCTATGGTGGCTGCCATTGTAAGGGTTTAAAACCTCTCAGAAACAAATAGATTGGGGGCTTAAAGTAGGTGTCAATAGCAAAAGCAGAAAAAGCTGTTTGACATTAGCTGAGAAGATTTGGCAAATTTTTCACATACTGTGTGTTGAGTGAAGTATCAACTTTAAGAAATGTAAAGAAAAGTTTTCCACAAAGTCACAGGGTGGTAGAAGAGCTGAAGAACCAAAGTTTAGGAGTCCATGTTTGTGTCTATTTAGCAGAAGAGTCTTTCAGTCAGACAGGTCAAAAGTTATGGTCCCGTCCAGTGATAGATTCCCAGAGCAAGTCAATAGTTCACAGTTTATGCTCCAGGGGCCCAGCACTAAATCCCAGCAGACATTGCCTGAAACAAGAAGCCTGTTGCTTTGGCTTACTCTTGTAAACAACGGTAAATGTTAGAATGCCTGTCTTGTCTGTCAACTTTGGACCGCACACAACACATCTCATGATTCAAGGTCGAGCAAGAGACCTCAGCGGGCCGTCTTAGTGTGGGTAGGTGTGTGTAAATGAGCACAGTGGGTATGGTAAAATCATTAACCTCCTCCCACAACTGACGACTGAAAGTGAACCCATTCATGCTATCGTTTTCAGCTGGGCTTTTAGTGTCATTCGAAATGTCAATACATGTTACTGAGACGTTTCCAAGAGCCACAAAATCTATGGAGGATTGTTTTCTTTTCAAAGCGGCTGTTAAATCCAACATCTGGCCCCTAATATACATCTTCTGCAGGGAAATGTTCCAATGCATCATTACACTAAGTCATCACATCACTTCCTGTTGACACACTTCAAGTGTGGCATATGGGAACTGTTAAAATGTGGAAAAGGGATGTAGGGGGCTTGAGGGTTAGGGTTTAGGGATGGGGAGAAGGGGGATAATTTTTCCTTCAGAAAAAGGCGAGAATGAAATTTTTTCCCACGTTACCCCGCACACGTGCGCTCAGGGGTCGACAGAGCACGGAGAATAAATTCTTGTATAAGTGCGGGGCAGAAAGAGCACGTTCATGCCAGTCAAAAACCAGAAATGAGCCCCAGATAACATCTCCAAAGGATCTGGAAAAGTATATGCATCTGTGCACTCTTTCAACACACTCACACACACAGTCTCATTTTCCCCTTTCAATCAGTTACCTGGTACGTCTGGTGCTGGAGCCGCCAGCTTACCTAACCGTAAGCCATCTGCACCAATTTAGCCATTTGCTTTAAGTGGTGGAGAAAAAGGTTTGGGTTTGCCTGAGCCCCCTAATCCTTGGCCAGCACAGACCATGGGTGGTCACACACACTCAAACACACACACATATACACACACACACACACACGAATTGTGCAGCTGCAGTGCAGGAGGGGGGCACAGTGGTGGGACTGAGAGAAGCATGGTGGACTACCCAGATTTGTTGTGCAAGAGCTGCTTGCTAAATACTTGCTTCATATCTCTGACGCAGTGGAGTACAGCTGTACAGAACTGGGCCAATTAACGAAAAACACAAAATGTTTTTTTCTAGGGGCTCGATGTCCCTTGATAACAAACTGTCAGAGCAGCATTTTGTATGGAAATCTGTTGAGCACCAAGAGCTGACACCAAATAATTGTAGGGTTTTTCTTCTCCAGCTTTTTGTTTGATAAGATAAATCCTGAAAATTGCCTCAGTGCTGAATTAGTCACAACCAACTCATGATGAGCAAGACAAGAGTTCTGAATTTCTCAAAAGTTTCAAAGATGTTTGATATGTTGGTCGAAATTCATATTAAAGCATCCAAAATAAAGAGCAGAGATAAGTTAAGTTACACTTGAGAGAAATTGTGGTGCTGCAGGACAATATAAGGTTGAACCAAACTTATCTTAGGTATTATTTAGCTTTAATTAAGTTCACCATTACAACATAACTTACATGTGATACTAGCCCAAGGCTTTTAATTTGAAAAGTATTCAAAATTGGACAAAGTGTCTCTATTTGGAGGGAAAGTATGACAGTATGTCACCTTACCTTACATGCTGTTACCAATGTAAGTAAAAAGTCAGAAGGCTTGACTAGCTGCAAACAGGTTAACTAATTAACAAGGGTACCAAAACTAACCTTACCCCATGGCCACGGGTTTCTATCAGGTTTTCTGTCCATTCATAAGAAAATGCACTTTCTAGCATCCTTACGCTGGAGAGCTCTTCCAAGTATTTGCAGATCTCCTGACACCAGTCTCAGTAATACATGGAAACAAGGCAGAAAGGGTTAAAAAGAATATGCCGAAAGGTTGAAAGTGTTGTTTTTAAGGCAATAGACTAGAAGGGTTTTGTCAGAAAAGAATTCTTCTATGCAAAACTTAAACGAAAGAAGAAAATCTATTTAGTCACCTGTATTGTAGCGGTAAACATTCTGTTCTACACAAACAAAATCCACTTGATCTTCCAAGATCTCTGAAATACGTTAAACTTCTCCATTGGCAACTGTTGAATCATTTTTAAAGTGTAATTATTTGTTTTAAGACCCACTTTACTCAGCTTCCTGCCACAGTAATGACAATAATGACCCTCCAGTGGTTAATTATTCTGGCACACATGCTTGGCAGGCTTATACACACGCATATATGTGTAAAGCAAACACATACCTTACCCCCCTGTGCCCCCCACACAACCCTCTAGTAAATTAGCGGCAGTAAATGAGGCAGCTGACGCTTGTGTGCTGTGCAGCCTTCAGCCCCCAATGGACACCTGACACGGCCCGCACAACCCCACACTGAGACAACCTGCACTGTGGCATGCCACGGGGAACGCAGGAAAACATGGGGAAATATGTGAGTGTGATGCTGTGAAAACACTGGTACTCACTGGTACCCATTCATTCACATTCCAGTTCAAATCTGGACTCACATTTATTCCTCTGTTCTTGCTATTATGAGGGAAAACAGAGCATTGTGTAAAGGTGAGATTTACACTGTGTGTAAGTGACTTCATGGGTCATTGACAGGAACCCGTGGTGTGCTGTTTACACAACAGAGAGGGCGCACACTGGTCAACTGAAATGACTTGTTAGTGTTAAGCAGAGAAGTAACACAGACCTCCCATACTTTTTCCATTAGTCATGGCTGTACTTTGTGTGAGAAATAGAGTGTTTGCTTGTTTTTGAAAAAGGTATAGTCATTTTTTTCTCATACTTTTACTGTGGCATAACGTATGGTGAGTTATCAATGACAGATCACAATGTGAAATAGTTTATTTCAGTGAAAGTGAAAGGTTAGTTTGGCTCTATCCTTCTGACAACAAATCTGGCGAATCAAGCTCACAACAATCAAATTCTGAAACTGCTGGGATGGGCAAATGCCAGTCACATGTTTGTTACAAATAATGTGTCCACTTTCCATGCTATACTTGGAAGTTTTATGTACAAATTTATGGATCTATCAATTGTTTCAAAAAATGAAATAATAATCTCTCTCTCTCAGCTCACAATGAGCAACACAAGGTTCTCATATTATTACTGGAAACATTGATACAAATGCCTCATTGTGTTTTAATTACTGACAATCTTTGACTTGTGATAGTATAAATTGATTTGTATGTTTTTATGTATGTAGATATGGATCCATGTGTCCAGAAGTAAGTATAAAGCAAATTCTGTTCTCTTCATATATTAGCTGATCAACACTTTTAGACAATACTGAGCCCCATTCTCTATGGGAAAAAAGGTAAGTAAATAAATAAACAATCAAAGGAAAACAGAGCTAAAAGTGACAAAAGAGGACTCAGTAGTGAGTAGCCCTACTGTTCTTATTGATCTTATTGATCACTTCAAATGACTATTTTGATGTAAGTGTTCCCGTCTGTTCTGATGGGGACGAAGATGGGAAGGGCAATTGAGGTCTGGAACTGGCATCAATTTTTGTGCCACCATCCTTTAATGTTCCCTATAGGATGTAGAGAATGGGAACTTGCAGGATGCTACAAAAGAGGGACATTACGCTCCAAGAAGAAGTTTTTTGTCATGTGGGCACCATGAACTGTGGTTTTGTTCTGTTGAAAAACCCAGACATTATCAAACCAGCGAGGGCCCACAGACACAAAGGGTGCCTGCTGATTTTCCCCAAGTATTGAGATATTGTTGAGGAGTTATTTTCAGCCACAAAGTATTACATATTAAGACCTACTGGACATACATAGCGGCTTACTGTTTCGTTTTTTTTCTTTTAACCCATACGTACTTGTTATAATTGAATAGAATAACCTAAATGGGAAATAAAACTGATAACTCAAATGGAGCCTGCTTTTAAAAGTGAGTGACTAAATGGAAAAAAGTAGTGGTGATAAATCTATAGCATCTGACCAGTAAGACAGCAGAAACAACCTATATGACAGCAACACAAAAGCTTATTATCATCATTGTCTCATTCTCATAAGGTCTGCTGGTTGTGCGCACTTGGAAATACAGCACAGCTTTTTAATGGTGAAAACATCTTAGCTAATATTCTGGAGGTCCAACAGCTGAAACAGCAGGGCTCATAAATCCATCTCTGATTTCACCTCTCTGTTGTTCTTCTGTTTGTGCCGATGATTCAGTGACAGAGGAGCGAGTGGGAGTCTCTGGCTGTGGCTTCTCCCTCGCGTCTTTTTAAGGTCATTAATCAGCAGCAAGCTGTGAAGCTACTCGTCCATAGGGGGAATTTCATCCACTTAGTGTCTGAAATGTGACCAGTCAAGTGATTTAAAGTTGTTTTGGCCCACACATAATGCACAAGTACATGTTCACATACTCCTTTAAGCACACACATGCACTACACTTTGCACAGACGGCTCACCAGCGGGCTACCAAACAATCTGAGTGAGACAGATTGGGACCAAGACAACATTTTATCCCTTGTTAATCAGCCAACATGTTCGAAAAACAAACTCTTGTATGAGAGCAGCCTTTGTTTTAACTCCCAGCAGTCTGCGTCATGCTTGAGCTGCTTCTTCTTAAAGAATAAGAGCATCCGTGATATTTGAGAGGCCAAGAAGAGGTCTGTTATTTTGATGATTCTATTTTATTCTTAGATCATGCATAACAGTTTGAATGATAACTAGTTGAATATGTTTGAGAGAAACAAATATTGTTGCTGCTTTGGATGTGTTTATTACCACAGAGGGTTCATCAAAAGGGATGTCAAAGAAAATTAGGACATTCAACAAGACCCTTCAATAACAGTCATATTTGGCAAAGAGAAAGACACTATATCCAGATAGTTAAGGCATTAATGCAACACAAGATTGTGCTTGTGTAGTTCGGCAGAGCTCTGTGTATATGATAATTCCTTTCCCAAATATTGGACTATTCCTTTTAAGATAATAACTGGTGAGGCTTGTAGTGTGCTGACTCTTCTGTGTAAGAACGTGCCAAAGGGTAAACGGACTTTAAAGTGGTCACAGCAGGACACAGCTAAAGCACTTTAATTAGGTTTGACCTAAGAAAAAGACACACAGAGGTGTCTTTTGAATTCAATAAAAGATCAGGAGGGGAAGCGGAAATGTGCGAGTTCCATGTAGCAAAACTTAAAGAGGAATGAATTCTCTTAAGAATGTACCTGGTCCAACTTTTCGGATCCGTTCCAGGGGAGTGTGGATTAAAAAGGGTCAGGGCGTGGAGGTCAGCTAAGGAACCTGAGGTCAAAAGTCAGTCGCAAAAAAAGACCTCTGCATTCCAGCTCACTGCTGCCCACCTCAAACACACAAAGACCAAACAGACACACATTTAACCAGTGAAATGAAACAGCACTATATCTAATATGGTGCCATTACTTTTTTGAAAATTACAACAAAACCAAAGAAGGAAATATTAAGCTCCTTGAATGGTGAGAATCTGCTATGGCAACAAAGTGTGATGTTATCAGTGAAGTGCACATAAGGGTTGGATCAACACCAAATCAGAGGGGAATGCGCTGCATGCTCAGACTTTTAATTCATATGATATGAGATTCTGAGCTGTTTTAATCTGTTATGACTGTCAATTAGGACGTTTGCACATCTGCAAACTATGCTCTGAATATAGAACCTAAGTCCTTTGTAAGCCTGTGTATGTCGAATTTGTGAATCTACTTTAGGGTTTTCTTGTCGGTGTGTATGGCAGCACATTTCCTTGGCCTTTTTTCAGACAATTTCCTTTGATTGTTAACAGTGTTCTTTGAAGGACTGGTTGTTATGTTGATTATTGTGCACATGTATGTGCCAAAAGTTGTTGCAGTCACAGTCATGGGCTGGCTCAGTTCATTGTCCTGTTCTTTGGTCTTGTTTGTGTTAAATATTGGGAAGTTCAAAGACCCCAAAAACTCCACTCCATAAGGGAGTGGGGGCAGGAAAAAAGATAAGATATATATAATAATATTTACCACTCAAGCATATGTTGCGTAAATCTTTATAATACTGTCTGAAAGCCTGTTAAATCGCATCACATTTGTATGGAATATGCATTTATGGTATAAGCAGCAGAGTTTGCCAAATTGTCGCTACCAATGCCAAATGGCTTTCTCTGCCACTGACTTTTGTTTAGTGTTGTTTGCTGGACTGGATGAGTTTATAATATTTTTCTCCTGTCTTTCACAGAGCACTTCTACCATTCCTGACAACACAAAAGCAGGTGAGTCTTGACTTTTTTTTCAATATTAATTTTGTGTGAAATGATCAAATCAAAAAAAGACTATATGTTCCGTTTCTCTTTTGAAAAGAAAGGCTGTTGTCTGCTATTGATCTGGTGTGTGTATGTGCTTTGGTGTGTATCTGCTTTGGTGTGATGTGAAGACATCTTGTGGTTCAATTTCTGATTGATGGCTTTGTCTAGTGTTCTCAACATGTGGGGAGGAAGGAGGGAGGCTTAGAGTGAAGGAGGACAGACTCTGGTGCTATGAAACACTGTATGAGAGTGGAGATAAGACTACAGATTCATCTACCTTGACATCAAACTCTATGGCCTACCCAGATAACAGCCAGACGAGGCGTCATGTTGATGCCAGAGATGTTTTGGTTACCTTCTCTTTTTTAATTTCTCCTTTGCGACTTAATAATTGATTTAGGAAATATATTAAAGAATCTCAAATGCATTTGTCTCATGCGTTCTTGAGAAGAATTTTCTGGACCTCTAATCATTAATCCTCATGACTCTCTCCCGATGAAGAGCCGTCACAGTATTGTATTGATATGTTATTCAGTAGTGATGCTCTCTGTCATCCACTTTATTAAGAATCGATCCCTAGATGACACCCAATCTCTGGTGACTACCCCCTCCACCCTGGCTCCGACCTCTCCGTCAGCAGTCTGTTACTAATGCAAAGGGGTCATCAGGAAACCACAGATTGACAGACCCACTTTCAGACAGCCGGCAGGGGAGCAGTGTTCATTAAACACCCCCCTGTGTCGTCAGCGCTCCGGTAAACAATACCAGAGAGGTGGTTGGACGTAGGGACAAGGCTTTCATATTGTCCCCTGCTGTCTACAAACCCGCCGGGAGCCCTCGCTCACTCTCGCTTCGTCTCTTCCTCTAATTACCGCAACTTGCTGAAAAACTTTTATGGGAATAGTTCAAGAAGCTGTCGCTATGTTTGTCCCTGTAAGTATGAGTGTTTTCAAGTGCTACCCATTGGTGCACTACAAACAATTTTTACAAGGAAGGTAAAGCTTGCAAAAAGAGCTCACCATCAACTTCAAAGGGGTCAAACATTCTGGGTCATTTTTCTTAATTTAAATCACCATGACTTCCTGTGGGTGAGTTATGTAACCTCCATATCTGGGTCCATGTGATGAAACCCAGGACTCTGAATTGGGGGGGTTGGGGGCATGATGAGAGTTGGCAGAGTTTTTTGGGAGGACTTGATGAAGAACAAAGCCCAGTGTTCATTGTGGCACTTCAAAGCCTCCTCTTTATCTGAAGCCCCTGGGAATGACACATTTGTGACAGTGTTACATCACATGCTCTGCCCTAAAGGCTACGACAGCAATGGGAGACAGCTCATTCATGGTTAATTTTACTATCCCAGTGACAACTGAAGCACACAAGAAGCTTCCGCAGCACAAGCTTCACAATGGCATGCTCACTGAGATGTGTCTAAACTCAGCCATTACAATGACCCACTACCTGTTGAACAGAACAGTTCTTGTAGAGGTCGCTGTGATCTCCCATGTTCTTCTCAAAAGGAAGCCCGGAGGAATTTTTTCATGCCTTGAATCAGCTGATCAACACATTTTGTAACTTCATAACTTAAACAAAGACATTTTTTTAAAATTCTCGTTCTGCAGTACGTGTGTTAAAATTCTCAAGGTTTAGGATTAATATTCTCTGTTTAGCTGCTCTGGGAGTGAGACTCAGGATGGGCGCGCTACATCAGGGGATATTCTGCTCAAGCTGTTCTCAGCACAGACTGTACCTACAAATGGACAAATACACGAATGAGGCAAATGTACAGAGTTAATCAGGAAGAAGGGTGGATGTAGGAGGGGAAGGGAAGGAAGGTGGGTTAAAGGATCACAGATAAGCAGAGTGAAGTGGGATACCCATGAAAAAAGTAAAGACTGTCAGGTGACTGAGTTTTTTTCGTTAGGTCTTTCTTCCGAATCTAAATTAATACAGTAATGTTCTCATAGGCTTCAATTTTTCAACACTCCCAAATGGTGAGTCCTAATCTTCAAATGCAGGCGTTTGGCTCTGTGACCTGTCTTCCTTGAATCAGGGAAAGTGATGGATTAAGTTTGGGTTAAAAAAAGAGACAAGGAACATAGTAAAATCAGAAAGAAAAAGTATTCATCAAATTTTCTGACTATAAAATGGTTGACCCGTACTACAACATTTTGATTGCAGCTGCCCAAAGCATTTTTAGTAAATGAAGGAAAACTGAACCAATAAGATTGAGACGTGGTATTTTTTCCATCGTAATATGACCTGAGGTGTCCTGTGACCAAACATACAGAGTGACTTAACATTTACTTTTCTTTCGTCCAATTTCCTGACAGTTGTAGTTACTGACATTGTTTGACTTCTTGACTGCTGGTCATAAATCTAATCTTGACAGCAAACGACCCTGTGTTTACACAAGTGACTGACATCAACATCTCAACCTTTCCTAATGTGGATTCGAACACTTTAATACATAACGTGTTCACTTCCTTGTACTGTGTCAGAGTTTGTCAACACCACGCTACATACCCCAACACCTCAGAGATGTCTGCTGCTAAGAATGGTTTAGTTTTTCCTCGATTGTTGCTGAAGATAGAAGCACCATGCTGTACCTTCCTGGTCTAAATATAAACTAGTGGGAATTTATAAACAGAACACAATGATGGGCATGCAACCAACAGCGGGGTTAGATCCTGACCTTTTACCTGGGCTAATAGTCTTACAGCCTCGAAGCCTACACCCAGGGCTGTGGGTGGAGGAAGGGAGAAACGAGGAAAGAGGAAGTGTTTTAGCACCCTCAGTGGAGCCCTTTGCAGGGGGAGCACTTGGACTTCAGTGATGGAGGTGTTCCTGTCAATAACTTGCCTCATCATTTCTGTCTGTCTGACTCTCCTGGTGGTTTCCTTTCTTGCTCTTATCTTTTGTTTCCTTTACACTAAGTATTCTTCCCTTCCTGGAACTGGAGTGACAGATCCATGTTTCTGGTACTTGGAGCTAATTTTAAAGATGTTGCATAATGTTACACCTCAGTTGAGAATTGCTGTGCGGGGGATCCCAGTTTTTGTCATCAGCTCATTGTTTATTCCAAAAATACCCCATTTGTTACCACAGCTGCTGCTAACCATTCAGAAATAGCAGCAATCCATCTAGTAGGAGAATTTTTTGCTAATGAAGTTGTTCGTTAACAGTTTTTTGCTCAATTAAAAAACAAACAACACCTTTGCCATGACTCGGTCTGTTATATATGTATTGGAGATATTTATTTGCCTCCCTTATGGTATTTTTTCCTCAAGGTTAAAAATAAGGATATCCCATAACTTAATTCATTTGAAACAAATTATTCTGCTGTGACATGATTGTCTGAGCCATAGGAGGAGGAAGACAGAGAAAATCTGCAGACTTCAAATACCATTCATATGAACAAAAAAGGATGACTAAATGTTATTAGTGGCCATAGTGTTTGTTTGACATTGAATAAATTGAATTCAATGATCTCACGCACTTTTATAATGTCATAAATACTATTTTCTTTATGATTTTAATTTCTGAACTCTTTTAAAGAAATTTCTTTTTGGATCTATATTCGAAGAAGTGCTTGTTTGTGATGGAAAAATACCAGCCTGATGTGTATTGAGCAAAAAGAGGGATAGTTACTACCAAAGATGTACAAGGTATCAAAGCAGTTAGCAATTACTAGCTGGTTATATACAGCCATTGGGTCTCTCACATGATAATCATTTATTGAGATTAAACGTTTTGGCCACAGTGATGCTTGGTTCTTCTAAGTAACCCAGAACAGAAACGTCAAAGGTCTGTTTTATGATGTTGGTCAGGAAAGCTTGCCTGCAGCATACTCTCTGACTCACATCATTACACTAATCAAACTCTGGCACTGAATACAATTGATAGAAATTCCCAGAATGTCATACTTTTCCTCGAATAAACCGCTGAGCTAGAGATCATGTTGTGTTGCTTTACTGTATCTGACTCAATTACTTGGGTAAACAAGTAAACGTGTTCTTCCAGCACAGTTGGTGTCTGAGAATCCCTGATTATCCTCAGGTCTCGTGATTGAGTTTTATGGCTGAAACGGAGCACATGCCCAATCCTCAGAACAAGCACATTTTCACACTAAATTCCACTTAATTTAAGAATTTCATGGTGTAATTAGATTGCATTCACACCAAACGCCCTGCTCTATATTTGTGACCTGTGCTACTTTCTCCGTGTTTACACTCTGCTGCTACATGCCCTTTAAGGACATTGCTCACATCTGAGAAGGTGCTTTGACAGATGAAATGAAGCTCCCTCAGCCTGAAGCTAAGTAAATAACAGCTCATGACTGATGGCTGTTTCTGTTACTTGTTCCTGCTCCTCTCAGTCTCCTATCCTACTTTTCTTGCCCCCTCCTCCTCCCCCTTTTTTATACACAGGACAGAAGTTGCAGTGTGTGTCTGTGTGTGTGCAAGGTCACATTCTTGGCCTCCCCCGTCAGTCTACGCCAGCCTCAACACCTCCCCCCCAACAGCCTCTCCTCTCCTCTCCCATTTGACACACTCTCTCCTCTGTTTCCTGTGAGGAGTCTGGTACTGTACTGTTATATACTGTAGTTAATTCACACCTCAAACTCAGCTGTTAATGTACTTTAAGGTGTGAGCTTTTTTCCTTGGGGGCAGTAAAGTCTATTTCTTATGCTTGATGTCATGACTTAGAGCAGAGAATGAAGCAGTTTTTGTAAAAGATAAAAAAATTCAACATATTCATTTCGTTCACCTTGAAAAAAATCTATAAATAGATGATTCGAGTTTATCATGAGCTTCACATCATTGCACCACTTTGTGACTTGAGTCAAAGCTTAGAATAGTTTCTTACTCTTTCTTGTCAAAGTACTCTTAGCAGGAAACCATGGCATGAATGGAAATTTACAACAGGAAGTGAGCTTGGTGAACTCCTGGAGTTAAAACAACAAGAGTCTCTCCTGTGCCAAAGATAGAAAGCTTCAGAGGGGTATTGTTATTTAACTCATCTGAGCTCTATTTTCATCAGACCAGTGTGTGTTGAATCACTTACTGTTCAGAAAACACAAGAATTCTCTTTGACATAAATAGTCCATCTTGGTCTTTGAAAGTTATTGGGTGAGCCCTTCCGTAGCAGCTTGCTTTCACATGACGGATAGAAAAAAAACAAACATGACATATAGTTAATACATGAGTTTTCAATGTTGCCTGCAATATGCATGACAACCACTGGAAAAGAAATGATAGAAACACAGGTGTTACTAGCATATCAATACACATAATGATATTTCCCATAAGGTACTTGCAATGAGCCATCAAAACCCTTTAGCTGACAATCTTGATAACTACAGAATCAGAGAGACAAAGATGTGTGTGTTGTATGAAAGCTAGAAGTGCAACTTAGTACCTGAGTGAACTCTTTTATGAAAGCTATTCTTAAAAATGTGTTTTTAGGATCACTTATGTTTCATACTGTTTATCTGTGATGGGTCTGGCTTTCAAAATGACCCAGAAAAGATCAGAGCACTGAATATAGTTGTGCCCAAAAGTTTTCACCCCCTCCAGCAGAATTTTCAGATTTTTTTTTTGTCTTTCTCTCAGAAAATATGGTTAAAGGTTGGGTGAAGACAAACAGTTGCCTTGTATGTGTCATGAGTGTTTAGACTGAGTAGAAACCTCTCCATATCATTATCTAAGAACATAATTGTTTTCAACATGGGTTTGTAACTAACTCGAACCTCATCTGATATAATCTGACATCTTTTTTTTTCTATAACATTAGCTTAAACTTAAACTAACTTAAATTCCTGGTCTGTGAGATGAGATGAGATACCCGTGTGTCCCCAGGCTAATGAATCAGCCTTGGCTCAGCAGACTCTGTCACCCACTAGCTGGTTTATTTCCCCGTCTGGGTATCAGGGGTAGAGATCATATACAACATGCAGGAGGCCTAGATACAAATAGTTTGAAGTTGTCTGGTACCTTATGTTGGAGGTAATCGTTAGTCCTCAAATAAACTGATGTACACACACACTCCTAGGGTGCAAAATGATCAGATAGTTGGAATAGAGTTTTATTAAAGTAGGGCAGACAGTTGAGTGAGGGAATGAATGTTTGATAGCAGAGTAAGACCTAAAACAGATGGTCACTTCAAAGAAACTTGTACACAATCACAGTCACACCCGGGCACGCCCACACATACATACTTCAATATACCGACACATTTTTGGCCATGCTGTGAAGAATAGAGCAAAGTGCATTGTTCTTCTCAGGCTGTTTGACTGAAGACTTTCTACTGTTTATATACGCTGTTTGAAGTCTTCCCAGAAACACTTCCAGCTCACGTTTTCACCCCTCTGTCTCCATTTCTGGGTCAGTATGTTGGCAGGTAACCCTCCCCTGACTTAGATGTTGGCACGCTGCAAATTTGTTTCATGGGGCTGGCTTTTGGCGAGACTTTCTTTCCTGAAGCACAAGCACTCCTCCCCACTCACATTGTTTTCCCCCCCGTTTACACCCTCTCCTCCACCCTTCAGGATATTTTCCATCATATCCAGGTTACAGTTTGCTTCTTGGCTCCTTATCACAAGTATACCAGAGGCAGAGAAAGAAAAAGTGCACTGAGATATCGCTCTGATAGGAGCACTGACCCAGATGATCTGCATTCACGTTTCTCATGGCACTGATACAACCCAAAGCATGTGGAAAAAACTATAATTTGATTCAGATGTCACGTGAGTGAAACAGGTGTGGGAGGGAGGGTAATAAAAATGTGAAACTTTTATAGGATGTTTGTTTTCCTGTAGCCCATCCTAAACTACATTTACAACATCGTTAAAGAGGTCATTTCACAATTGCAGAAGCGCAGACTAAGAGGTGGTGAAAAAGAAAAGAAGCGGGAATCCTGCCTTATCAGCAAACCTCTGGAGACCATAAAGTCAATTGGGCGTGATGAACACAATGCTATCAGGAGCCCGCAATGAGCTGATGTACATTACCTCCACATGCTGGAGCAATCAGCACAATTGACCAGCTCTCTGAAGTGTGAATTTAGTGGGAGACGTTACAGGGAGTATTCTGAACAGCACGTACTGCCCATAACTATGCAAACACATAAACTCACACAACCATGTCATTGCTTCTCATAAACCCTCATGTATGAATGCACCGAATACACAATCCAAATGAAACATTTATTCTTTGAACTCTGTTAACACCAGATCGGTATAACTGTGTCACATGTAGACTTCATATCATCACAACAGTTTTGTGTCTTACACTGGCATACATGTACTTCCCCCAGCCTAAGTACAAAAATGTACAGTTTTTTCCAGAGTCCGCTAGAGGCTGTCACTGAAAGCCAAGAAACCTCCAATGAAGTCTGTGTTAAAATAACCATTTATACAGTCCATGAGATCACTCCTAATTTACATGCATTAATCATCAAAATAACTCCAACCAGAGAGAAATGTGCATATCAGTCATCAATGAATTTACAGCTATGAATCATCTGCAATCAGCAGCAAGAAGCATACATTTGCAGAGATGCCCTATTTGGACTCAAAGCTATGAAATCAATGTCAAATAAAGACTAAGCATTGGGTAGTTCCATGTTATTATAAGATGACGGTTGTTTTATTTCTCACTATTTTTGTTTCTAAGTTGTCTTACAAGTCAAAGCAAAGCCATGGACGGGTGAATAACTACACTAACCCACTTTATTTTCTTTTGATCCATTTCAATGTGGACGACAAAGCTTTTCCACAGACCTTCAGGAGTTTATCTTGTTTAAAGACTACTAAATCACAGATCAGAATGGAAATAGAAATTCTTTACTGATCCCAAACAGGGAAACTGTTGCCACATCAACAATTGCCAGAGTGAGAAGAACAATATAAGACAGATACGCACTCAAAATGCAAAAAAAAAAAAAAAAGAATCAGGAGATATATGTATTTACACCAACATCTAAATTACTGACATATCCACGGTTAGAAAGATGAAACATTAAATACAAAATAACTTAAATGTCAGCTGAATGTAAAAAAGGAAAAAACAGTCGCTTAAGCTGAGCGATGTCGGTATATAAACACAATGGTGACAGGTAAATATGTAATAATATAAAAGCGGTACAGAGGCTGAGCAGTCAGCCAATGCTGTTAGCTTAAATGTAGGTGAGATGTTTCAGTCCTGCAGCGATGTGAGTAGAGCAGATTAAACATGGAGAGAAAAATATTAACTCTATGATTTCGTANCCATGGACGGTTGAATAACTACACTAACCCCCTTTATTTTCTTTTGATCCATTTCAATGTGGACGACAAAGCTTTTCCACAGACCTTCAGGAGTTTATCTTGTTTAAAGACTACTAAATCACAGATCAGAATGGAAATAGAAATTCTTTACTGATCCCAAACAGGGAAACTGTTGCCACATCAACAATTGCCAGAGTGAGAAGAACAATATAAGACAGATACGCACTCAAAATGCAAAAAAAAAAAAAAAAAAAAAAAAAAAAAAAAAAAAAAAAAAAAAAAAAAAAAAAAAAAAAAAAAAAAAAAAAAAAAAAAAAAAAAAAAAAAAAAAAAAAAAAAAAAAAAAAAAAAAAAAAAAAAAGAATCAGGAGATATATGTATTTACACCAACATCTAAATTACTGACATATCCACGGTTAGAAAGATGAAACATTAAATACAAAATAACTTAAATGTCAGCTGAATGTAAAAAAGGAAAAAACAGTCGCTTAAGCTGAGCGATGTCGGTATATAAACACAATGGTGACAGGTAAATATGTAATAATATAAAAGCGGTACAGAGGCTGAGCAGTCAGCCAATGCTGTTAGCTTAAATGTAGGTGAGATGTTTCAGTCCTGCAGCGATGTGAGTAGAGCAGATTAAACATGGAGAGAAAAATATTAACTCTATGATTTCGTAAGATACCTCAAGTAAAGCAATGGGCTCCATCCAGTCATTTCTGTCTCTCAGGTGCTAACGTACAGTGACATATGTTTATCACATTTTTGTGTCCTTGTGTCAGTGTGCATTCAAACAATTCATATATTTCATAGTACATGCCGCGCCCAGAAGGATGGAGTTTTAATAAAATGAAGTCACAGAGATTCTCGTTGCTGAAGACTTCTGAAATGATTATTAGTGGTGTGGAATAACTGGGGGCATAAAACTGCTGTCCTGAATGGCGTCATCACCTCCCCAGCTGTCTTTTAGTTTCTCCTCTATCACATCTTTTGCTGTGTGTGTGGACAAGGACAGATAGCCTTGACATTGTGTTATACAACTGGCAGCGATGCTGTCTGTGTCTAGACAGGGCGAGGCAAGAGTAAACAGTATTGATGAGAGAAAGGAAGGTGACGAAGAAGGGAGGCTTAAAAAAGATGTGAGATAAAAAGTGAAAGCGTGAAAGCGGTGGTAGCTATGATTCTAAATCACTTAGATATTCAGACAGAGTGCTAGAGCTTGTGTCAGAAAGCACTTACTCACGCACATACACACACACACACACACACACACACACACACACTCAGGCAGAATAGAATATGAGAGCATTGCAGCACTGGCTGGATGTGTCCCAGCAGTTACCGCACTGATGCTCGCTGCAGCAGATGGGAGTGTGCGGTCCAGGCAGGAACAGAACAGAGTAGGATAGGGAAGAAGGAAGAAAAAGACCAAGTGCAGAGGGATAGAGGAACAACTAGTTACAGATACTGTGTATGCTGAGATATTTGGGGCGTGGGACTGAATAGGAGGAATAGTCAGGATCAGGAACAGGTGTGAGGCTCGAGGTAGCAGTTAATAGATGGAAGCTATCGGCATGTCTCGCTCCATGAGGCTGCTACTGCTGCAGAGGTCGTTCAGTGACCACATCAGGTCCTCCACGTCAAAAGCTCGAGACATGCTCAGCAAGGCGGCGCGAGAGATTCACATGGCAGGTGAGTGATTAACGATGATACTGGCACATGTACTCTGGATGCATTGATGCCGTTCATACATTTTGCTCACCTGTGTTTGTCACTGTGCTAGTATTTAGTGTTACCTCTAATATAAAGTGTGGTTTTAATCAGAAAAAAACAGGATATGAAACTGCATCCTCAGTGTCTTAGAGAGAAAGCAGGCTTCTGTTGAGTGTGTTTGACAAACAGATTAATGAGCAGTATTTAATGGATGTGAGATAATGCTGCACATCACAGGAACAGACTCTCACTTCCAGAAGTGTTTCTTGAGTTGCCCTCTCTCCTCTAACCTGCCTGCCAAAGTTACTTAAAATCCAGGTTTTTCCCATGTATAACTAATGAGCTGGTCTTGCTCACATAGTGGTTAGTGCATTAGTTTCCATCCCCCTGGCAGGCTTGCTCTTAAATAATACAGACGATCCTCCATCATGTAAGAGCAGCAGCAAAGAAAATGGATTAATGTTGCAGCTCCTGAGAAATGTCAGCTGCAGATGGCTGATATCATCCACCGGTCCCTTCAGAGTGCTCTTCAAAGGTCACGTGATGTTTGGCTGCATTGTGCGTGAAATCTTGCAGCGTCCCAAGTCAGAACAGGTGCTGGTGAGCTGCTTTTCAAAGAAAGGTAACTTCATTTTCCCTCTGAAACCAAAGGTCAGTGCCCTGTGGCCTAACCTTTCTATTGAAGTGGAATGCACTAGGTAATAAATATCAACCTACAAACAGTGTCCAGGATGTTTCCGACTGTTGCTAAATAGCTCACTGTCCCACATGAAAGAGCAGGAAAAAGTGGGTCAAGGAATTATGACAGGATCTAATTACAACTTTCTAGACGTGTCACTAGTTTCCCTTCTCTTCTTTTGCTCTCCTCTGGTGTTTTTAGTGGAAGAGGAATGTTGTAGCTTTGATGGAAATTGCAAATATAATTGAGTCATTATGACTTTCAGTGAATTTATGCTGAGAGCATCAAGAGCAGAAACACATTTCACTCGAGCACTGTAGGTATTCTGAGTCAGCACAATTTTTACCTCCATGCCAATAGTCCAACAAGACGAACTGTTAAAAGCCAATATAATAGTGTAGAGCAGATCAATCTGAGTGTTGTACATGATTGTAGCTTATTTATTTAACACTGTTGAAGATTTTATTTCATCATACTCAAGTGGCAAACATTTCCTGCCAATGACATGCTGCACATGGCAAGTTAAAACCAAGTAATAATGAAGAGTCAATTGCAGAATTAGCTGTTCAGCATTGGCAGAGCAGATAAAGCAATTTTTTCACAGGCACAACCCACATCTGCTGCTCAAGGCTGCACAATCTTTTGTTTTATTATCGTCATCAAGAAATGTGCATGTGCGATATTCATACCCCAAGGTCATGTGATATATTTGAGCTTTTTCATTATATCTATATTGGCTGTCCGAGCACATTGCGAATAGATCTGAATGAGCGTCCATTTATATATTTTACCACATTACATACGACAACTTTCACAGTTCAAGCAACTTCTTGGTGTTCTGTCACCTCACCAGCTGTTATCAGGGTTGAGCAGAGTGACGTGCAGCATGAATGGTTGAGAAACTGAGAAAGAGGGAACAGTGAATGTGAATGTGAATGGAGCTTAGCAGGGATTTGGACAATCTGACAGTTTGTTTAATGTTGTCGTTTTGCAAACCCAAATAGCATTCACAGAATCTGTTAGCATCATTTCAGAGCGAATTCAGCAGGACAGAGTGAAGCAGAAACATTTAAAGATAGAACAATATATAATGCAGGAAACACAAATATCACAATATCATTTTTTCTCACATATTTTGGAGCTCTATAACAAATGCAAATGCTTGCCAATGTGAAAGAATTTAACACCAAAATAAACAGGCTTTAAAAGTTTAAGTTTTATCAGAAAGATGTCAAAAGGAAAATACAAGCCAGAAGAGCTTGATCATTTGAATATGACTGCCTAACACATCACAAATCAACCAAGGTTTGATTTGCACATACTGAAGTACACAAGAATATCATTTTTTGTTGTGTGTGAGAGCCCAGATGACGCCTTTGCAATAGCTTATAACACTCAGAGCCTGCGCTCAGGGACAGCATATCGATTCTCTGCAGCATCACGCATACTGAAACCCTATAGCCTTGTTGACATTTCCTACTGTTGTCACGTCTGTGATCACATCACATATTTAAGCATGTTTGGACCTGAGGGGAAAAACATGTCCCTGGGAACACTGACTTGATCCCCTGACAAAAAACAGCTGTCACTCAGAGCCTTTGTGCACACAGGCTTTCAGAGACGTCATCAAAAAGATTGTTGCTGCGTCAGACTTTTGTCTTTGGAAGCCGGCCTTTTCAGTCCAGACCTTCTTTTGGTGGTGAAGGTGTATGAATGGAAACTTATGGGGCCAAAGCTTCAAGGTGAATAGTTTTCTGAGCCCATACTCTAGGCCAAAGGTATGAAATTCCAACAAAACAGTAAGAGATACAGCACCTCAGAGGCTGCACATAAGTGTTGACTCCCAGCCTTGACATGAAGTCATGATTTATGATTCAGAATATTTTGATTTATGTTGGAAAAAGCATCTCACTTTCTGGCCTTTGGACTTGACTTGTCCTGTAATAGAGCCACCAATGAATGCACCACAATCCCGGAGAAGATAAAGAAAGTGGCTTATTGATGTATGAGAGTGGGTTTTGTGTGAGCATTTTAGAAGAAAAGATTGGAATGAGTGGCATGCCCTCTAGCCTGCTTAAACTGGTTTAGAAAGGTCAAAGGGCATCTGAAATCAAGGCTGATAGCAAAGAAGAAAGAAATTGCATGTCACACATCTGTCATTAGACCTCCCCACAAAAATGTTGTTCCTTTAATCATTTTGGTAAGAACTTGCATGAAATCTTCACAGCTACTACACAGACCTGAAATTGGCACATTGGGCTTGGGCTGTTGATTTCATGAAAGATGACAAGGGTTTTTTCAGTTTTGGATCAAAATAATTTCTTGTTTTAACTTTGTGGCCATTTAAAAACTGAGAGGATGAAACAAGCATTGAATTTTAATTATTACTTTTGGTCTTCTGAACAATGTAGTACATTGCAGTGTTTGAAATAATTCAGCCAGTTTCAGATCAGGCACTCATACCCAAAAAACTGTAAAATCTTTCAACAATATTTTAATGTGTTATAAATAATGTATTTTTGATGAATGTAGAGGAACGAAAATGAAAAACTGTAATGAAAAGGAAAGCCTGGAGGAAACAAGAGATTAAAAAAACAGCAGACTGCAGTGTGTAAAGCATCATCTTACTCAGTCATGTCAATCCTACACTGCATGTTTTCTTTTTCTTCTGTGTCACTCATGCTGAAGTGATCCTTTTTCAACTGACAGGGTTCATGTTTGCACGCCATGTACTGAATGTACTTTGCATTTAAAATGCAGAGACACTTATGTAGGATGGTGGTGTGATGTAATCATGGGTTGCATCAAGGTGATGGACTTTTCTTAAACCGATTGAACCTCATTCAAGAAGCCTCCTTGTCTATCGTTCCAGGTGCACAAAAAACAGATACTTGTCAACTGAACCATTATCTATAATGATTATAAAATAGTTATAATTATGGTAATGTCACATAGAAATGTTCATGGGTAGCGGATGTATGCCTTACCCTGCCATGCTGTTCTTCTTTGGGATGTCAAATGCATACAGCTGCTGTATAATGTGATATTGCATAATTTACATGAATTATATACTGATTTACATTTGTTTTCCTGAAACATTGCCACAGTTACCATGAGAATGATGAGTAGACACAAACCTATACCTCCTCTTTTCTACATAGCCTTGCATACATAGTAATTTAGATTATTCTTCTTTATCTTCTTCTTCTTCTTCCTTGGTACATTTGTTTCAACACTACATTACCATCATACCCTGGCGCCTTGAGCCTAAATCAACTCAGGCTAAAAACAGCACAGGCTTCCTACATTTTTGCCAAGTTTTACTGGAGCCACATTTAAATGGAAAAATGAATACCAATCAAAGTCGCAAGGCACCACCAAATCTGCTGTGCTACTCTTCCAACTTTGCCTTTTCATCCCTCTTGGAAAGCACAGGTTGCTCCTTATGAAACCACAAAATGCCAACATAAGCAAAAGCAGCCAAAACCCATCGTGTACCAATGAAATATCCAGCTCGTGCTTTCAATCTCTCTCTCTCTTTCTCTCACTCTCTTCTCTTCTTTGTTGGCCTGTCAGGTCATGCCAGATGTTTTTTTACCAATGCATCTGGTCAGGGTTTCTACTTTTGAAAAGAGGTGTCTGTTTGCCATCATTGCCAAGTGCTTGCTCATGGTGGATTAATATTACAGCTCTGTTAATATTTTTCCTAAGTACAGTCCAGACCTGCTCTTTATGAGAATTGCCAAAGGATGACTAACTAACAGTTTTACTTTTGAACAATTAAAATGAGTAATTTCATCAGTTAAAAAGTCAGTCCATGTGCAACCAGCAGGGTAAAACTTTAGATCCACAGGAAAACCATCTGGTATAGTCATCCACAGAGCCTATTGTATAGCCTAAAGGGTTCAACTTAACTATGTACACTGGTTTGGCCAAACAAACCAAACAGTAATACAGACACAAAAGATACTCTGACACCTTAAAACCAAAGAAAATTCTTTATCACAATCAAATAGTATAAATATTAAACCCTAGCATACTGCTGTTATATACTGAGTGTGTATTTGTCTTTGTGACCTCACTTTTGCACAAATGTGTTATTCTTACATGGCATTCATTCTTTTGAATTTTGCTTAAGAGTAGGTCAGTAGGAGGTCCATAGACATGTTCCGGTCTGCTCAAGCCCTGCCCACTGTCAAAGCACACAGATGTCCTGAGCTCTATTGAGACCCTACAGGACCCTACAGGGTCCCTGCAGGGCCATTTCACGCCTCAAGGACGCCTAAAGAGGAAGTCAGAAAGGGCGCACTGCTGTGACATCAGCAGAAACGTCTTTGAATGAAAATGCAGCAGGCAGCCATGTAACAAATTAGCTTCAATGAGATACTTTCACCCCAAGAATAGGCAGAGCAATTAACGCGTATTAAGAGGTTTAGCTTGGAAACATGACTGCAGATTAACACACATTTCTTATCTGGGCAACAAACATTTTAACTGCTGAAATCAAACTGTGTGACAGAAGGCTAATTTTAAACATCTTGTGTGCCTTGTTGTGCTTTTGAGCTGCAACACATTGTCTTTAGCTGTTTGTTGGTTTGTGGCGTATCCCTTTGTGGTCTTGGTTGCACCCAACATGTGTTCAATTTCACTCAGGTCTTCTTGTTCTCACAAAATTCCCGTCACTTAAAAACAGATGCTCTGTATCTAAATTGTGATGTCAAAGCGAGCGACTGAGACCACAGTGCTTCAGTAATTGTTTAATCTCTATCTGTGTCTTTCATTTCCTCACAACAGATCTGTTGATGCTTGTTTATTATGTGGTCATTCCAGTGGCTTCTTCCTCCATACAACAGCTCTTGATCTTCCTACATGGCAACAATTCCCTGGTTTGCACATCACATCTCTGTATGCCTTCACATTTAGGTCAAGCTGTTCAATTTGCACGTCTATAATTAGAACCTCCTGATTATTTTATCAAGGCAGATGAACCACTTCACTGTCTTCTCATGTGCCGTTATTCCATCACAGTCATGAGGATGTGAAAAAGTAGGCCAAGAACAGTGTTTCCTGTCATCTTTGTTTGTGCCTGAGAATTTATTCAAAGCCATGTGAGTCTCATGAGAAAAGCGTGCCACACTCAAACCACTGAAAATCATAAAAACAGCGAGAGTGTGTGAGTGCATACCAAAAAGCATGCACAGACTCTCACTCTGTGACTCTGCGCACATGTGCACTATACGATTACATTCAAGCTCGACCAGACATGAATATGGGAAACATGCCAAGGACATACTGTATTTTCCCTCGCTTCCCAGCCATCCGTCCCTTCCTATCTCTGAGATTGTTTGGCATTTTTTTTTATTCTAGCACTAGACTACAAAAACAAATCACTCAAAGCCAAGTTTGTCTTGTTCTCTGGGGAAACAAAATATGAAAATAGCTTGCAGCCACATTCAAGGCTGTAGTACACATAGACATGAGGAACGTGAGCATATGAGATGTAAAAAGCAGTACAGTACATTCTGACTGAGTGAAGTGTTTTGACCAGCCAGTATTATCTCAAATAGACTTACTACCAGTTTCCAGCTTGAAGTTTGATGATCACTTAAACGTTTGGCCAAATCAAATTGAAGAAAAATCACAGTAAAACTCAGGAGTGTGTTTGATAGTGAAAGTGAAAGCATTTCCACACACACACAATGCAAAGGGAACTCAAGGGATTAAAACTGAACAGCTGTGTAGCCTTAACAAAACCACTAACCAGCAAGGCTAACCAGACAAAATGCTTCAGTTTGCCAGAGAGCATAAAGATTTGACTCTGACGGAATGGAAGAAAGTCATGTGGTCTGATGGGCCCGGATTTACCCTGTTCCAGAGTGATGGGTGCATCAGGGTAAGAGGAGAGGCAGGTGAAGTGATGCACCCTTCATGCCTAGTGCCGACTGTACAAGCCTGTGAGGGCAGTGCTATGTTTTGTAGTGTAATCAAAGCTAAAGGTAGTCCAAGGAAATAAAAGGGTGTGTTTGATGGCAACTTTTTTTGGCAATGTATATTGAATGCGTTTTGAGGAAAAATAAGCGCTCTAACAACGATGGTGAAGATGGATGTAGCTGTAGCTCTTTATGTTTTCATGGATGTTTGTGCCATGGTGTTTGCTTGTTTTGTTTGAGCGCAGCGTCCCCATTTTTATTTCCTCACTCTGAGCATTGAAGCATGCAGAGACCTGCTGAATGCAACTGCAGTCCAATAGCAATCACATTATTTATGTGTGTCATCGAGCTGTGCTTTGTCTAAACTTGTGCTGAAGTTGTGCTCGTGCAATTTTTCAAGCTACATATAAACGTACCTGCAACTCATTTTTAGTTTTCAAATTTTTATTTCCACTTTTATAAACTTACTGGCTGGGCTGTCAAAGTAAAGAGTTTAATAGTAAGCCAACCCATATGCTTTTTTTTCTTCTTTTGCCAATTATTTGTGATTACAGTACACACTTCCAGTCAGTATGACCTTTGCCCAACCCAAGGAGAATTAAGAGAGGATGGAGCAGAAACACTGTAAATGGACATGATAAAGAAACCCCCTTTAATCAAGATATTTAGACTCAACTACTGAAGGGATTGATTTTCTGAATACTTCAGTTAACTTGTCCTTCAGTGAAGTGAACCGCAACATCCCTCTTTGTTGTAATAGTCTCCTTACTTTCACCAGTCATGCTTCTGTTTTAAAGTTAGGTAAGTCACCGGTAATCACTGAATGCACCGTGTCAGCATGTGAAGGCAGGGTTTTTAAAGGTATTTATGATTGAATTTGAGTCCTTCAGAGCTGTTCCTGTTCGCTGATTTAAAGCCCCCTTGTTTTTTGCCCAGTGCACTCACAAGGCCGCTTGTTCGAACACCCTGGAATGTTTTGCTAAACCCAGTGACTCCAGCAAGCTCACGCCAAACTTGTTTGCTTTGCTTGTTCTGCTGCATGCTCACTCGCCTTAAGCCTTTTTTTCCACTTTCTGTTTTTAACGCTTCGACACAATAAATGTATCTTTTGACTCTTATTTTAAGAACCCTTTTGATTTATTAATCCTGCAGTCCCTGATTATTTATGTTTTTAGAATACATCTAATCTTGAAATACTATTTTTAAAAACTGAATTCTATCATTGAAGGGAGTGACAACTATTTTCCCATCCAAAGTGTATTTTTAAGTTTCTTTCAGAACAAAAAAAAAAAAAAAAAAAAAAGCAAACACCGATATATGATCACAGGCTGGTATTTTCTGCCTTTCTCTACTGATTAGTGAGCAGAACCTTAAACAGCCTTCACTTTGATTTTTGTCCTTCCCCCTCTCTAATGGGTCATCTGGCTCCTTTCAGCAGCACCACAACAAGCCCACTTGATGCACACTCTTGACTTCTCATTGTTCCATTCAGTGGCCATGCTTTCCCTCCTGCAGACAGGAGCCAACGTGATTGTTTGGCACAGAACTTTGGCAAACACTTGTCCCCCTTGCTGACTTGAACATGCAGATATAACTGACCTGGAACAGTGGTTCAGCTATTTCAAGGGCCCACTGAGATTTCATGGAGATGAGGGGTAGCTCTTCATCGGGCTCCTGATCTGGCAAGGCTTGGAATCTTCAAAGTGCTGTGCACAAATATTTGCACACATCGTGGAATTCACTCCTGCCTTTGCATTTGCAAATGTCTGATTTCACGCCACAGACTTTCAGCTTACTCCTACACCTTACTTCCTTCTGTCAGCAGAAAAAATGTGAGTGCTGCTGTGTTGGCAGAGACCAACCTGTCTTTACTGCCTTGGCTTGTCTCTGTGTTTGGGGCTGTCTGGGCTCTAATCAATATCAGGGTGATGATAAGTGGTGATGTTTTTAGAGGGTAGTCTTGTACTGATGATTGTGGATCCAAGAAGGGGAAACAGATGATTGGTAAGAGTGGAAAGACACAGTGAATCAAATAGTTTGACTGACATTACATGCTTGTGAGTATCTACCTATAATGATTGCTTTGCTGCAGATGAGAGGAAAAAATAGTCTTTAGCCGAAAAAGTAAAGGGTAGATGAATCAATAGTGTGAGACAGTTTATTGTGTAATGAATCATATCTTGAAACTGCATGTAGTAAAACTGATTACATTTTGAGGGAGTATATGAAGGGTTTCCACACCTGGCACGTAGCAATCAAAAAAGCAATAAAGAAAAAAACACTTTGTGTTGTAATAGCATGTGTGTGCTTGAGAAGTTTGCATTCATGTGCATCAAACCATGTGAGGAATTTTTAGCTGGTTATGAAATAATAATGTTTATAATGTAGGACTGTAGGACGGCAACAAGATTGATTATTTCTATACAACCTTTTTAATACTTTTCACACACATCACAGCACAACAGATCACAAGCTCTTTTGTTTAGTTTCTTTTTTTTATTTCTGTCAAAAAGACTCACAGTTCAACAGTGATAATGTTGGAAAAGAGATGTTTTTGTTTTTTCATCGACAAGAACCACTTGGGCATACATAAGAAACTTTCACCGGAGGATGGGAAGCTTTGTCCACAGGGAGCACCACAATCATCACAAACACAATGTTTAACAATACCTCTGGGACTAAACTTTTAATATTCAAAAAAGCATAAGCTTTGTGTGTACTTTAAATTTGTAAATACACTACAGAGTAAAACTTTCTCCGAGCACAAGTGTACACCATTTGGCTCTTCTGTCTGTGAAATATGAAGAAAGATACCAGGTTGACGTCAGTATACAACATCAAAGCACTGTTGGGTGCTCATTGTCAGTGAGATATTAGAATGTTACAGCTGGTTTGAGAAGGCAGTCAATTTCTCCAAAGCTCATTTTAAGTACCTGTCATGCCAGCAATGCAGAGTCCCCCAAAACTTATGATGTGAGACCAGAGGAGGATGATGGCATGACGACTTGTCACCGGTCATTAGTCGTAAAACAGCCGCTTTCCTAAGAATCTTTTCCAGATGGTACAAACAACAAGTTTTAGAGCCCCATTAAAATGGTCTCATCTCTGGTTACTTGGCTGCCTCTTGGGTTGCTGATCTCATGGTATGCTGTTTGTTTACTCTCTGCAGGGACTTCATTTCCTGTGTGTCTGCTGCTTCTTGCAGCCCATGCAGGTCTCAGTGGGTCATCCATCTTTAATTTACTCAGTCAGTCCACAGGAGGATTTGAGTTAATCCTGTTGCTTTGTTGGTATTTTTGACCCTTAAAATGCCATTGATTTGGGGACACCTTCCTCCTGCATTTGAACAGCCAGTTATGATGCAGTTTGGGTGATTGATTATTACCACAGACCTGGAGTAAAGTGGAATGATGCAAATGTCTTAAAAAATTAGACTTGGATGTTATTCTGCAAATGCTTGTTTCTAATGTGGTATTGATTATCTGCTTATATTTCCCATTCTGTATTTGTGGTTGTGTTCAGGAATACATGTAAATCCCGGACATATTCCTTCAATTAAACCCGTACCACAGATTACGTGAGACACCCGTGCAACAGCAGTTTTGAGCCTTTTGGATAACAGAGAGCAAGACTTTGTAGGAAGTCAGAAGCTGTAAAAATATTAATTCCTGAGAAAGAATTTATGAATACCTTGAGGCCCCATATCTGCCCTTTGAAGTATTTTCTAAGAAACCCAAAGAAGAAGGGTTTTAAAGAGAACACTAACGTTATTCATCACAAGTAACGCTCAGGACTTCCACCTCGGAGGAGCTTGAGCACAATCTGTCTTTGGACTGAACGCGCACTCAATGTCTGTTTGTCCTTCCGACTGAGTGGTGTTGCAGGTGACCTTTCACCTTGTAGTCACTTAGGGATCGTAACCCCTTTGCCACCATGAATAGATGAACACAAGGCCACTCCGTGTCCAGGACGACCTCCACTTTAACTCCTTACAGCTGCTGCAAATGCGAGCGCTGGAGCGCTTAGCATTAGCATGTGGGGTAAGTGACACTCTGATGACTTAATGTCTTTGTGTGCATGTGTGGTTCAGGTCAGGGTCAGTGAACATGAGGTGGGTCCAGCATTTCTTGGTCTGAATGCCCTGACACGTCTGCCACAAACAATATTTTCCATGCATTGTTTGCAAAACAAAGCAGCAGGATTGAAACATTCTTAACAAGGCACTCTGGGAATGTTCTGTGAATGAGGGTTTGTTCAGTTTTGTGTGGAGTGACGTTGTTCCTACGGTGATTTTTACTCACAGATTCCTGTGCGTGCCACTTGCCCTCTCCTTTCATGCCGCATGAAACATAACGAATGGTAAAGATATTCAGGTGTTTTTCTCTAAGCATGTCTTTCAGCACAGTCAATATAGGTGTCAGGTGAACTTCTTGCATGGTTCTCAGTAACATGGACACATTGACACATGAGCTTCATATGCTTGGCTGTCCAAACATATGTCAGCATGACAGATCTAGGGATTCAGTTCAAAACCTGGGGGTGGGGGTGGGGTGTGCTTTTTGTTGCCTGAAACATTTCTTTCATTTTCCCTTTGAACAATGACCTGGTTTGATCACACTGTGCCCATCTCTACCATCTATTAGAGTCACAAGCATGGGGTTGTCCTCAAAGAAAAAGGCCCATTGTTTGTCAAAGTTCGAGGTTGTTTGTCACTGGTATCGTGTGATTTCAATTTGAAATCAAACGACAATACATTATTTTTTGTCATTTGAGGAAATGGCTTCCATTACCTCTGTATTGAAAGATATTTAGCTCACACTAATGCTGTAAGGGAGGCTTGAGTCAACAAAATTGAATAATTTTTGCATAAACTGAGTTTAAACAACTTTGCCACTTTTGAAAGGAAAATGCATTTGTGGGATGAGCAGTAGACTGTTAAGGATCAGTCAGTCAGTACGAGGGGTACCAGGAGCTAAAAACAAAAGCAGATGGCAGAATAAGCTGTTCGGCACTGGCAGAGAACATTCGGCATAATTTTTAGAAGCACAAACCTCATACTCAGCTGTGCTGCTCATGTTACATATGCATGTTCCGCACAAATGTGATGCCACGTAACAGGAAACTACACAAGCTTTCGAATTGTGCAAAATTTATTACCAAAAAGTATTGATACAACAAAGAAAATTTATACGAAACACAAAGTGCTGTACTTTTGTTCTGAGTTTGTAGAGTCTTGGAGGTTTTGCGTTAAACTTGGAACAGATTTTCTCTTCCTTAAAGAGCAGTACTCAAAAGGTAAAAAAAATTGGCTTTTCCCCTGAGAGGGTCGTCTGAGTGGAAACTACTCTGTTGATAGGTTTACCCATACTATGCACCATTATATTCAACAAAGGTATCAAACCCAGTTTCTGAATATGTGCATGGTCATTTCCAAAGAAAAAAACTCATACTCCCTTATTCCAGGAACGATGAGGAGAATAAAACAGATTTTTTTTTTCTTAAACTGTCATGAGAGCCAAAGTCCAATCTGTTGGGCATATGGAGGTACTGTCACTGCTGCCAACCACCAGCTGGACATTATCAGTCTCCCCTGTTACTCTGAGTTGAGCTATCATCCCCATGGGACCAATGAGGAGCTGAGGGAGTGGAAGGGGAGTTGGATCCTGTTTATCACCCTAAGTCCTTGCCTTTCACATCAGTGCTGTCCATTAGCTCCTTCAGTAACCAAGTGGGACCATATTTGGGACAGACAGTGAAAAAGTGCCACTGGGGGTTTTGGACAACAGGGCTAATAACGTCAAGTGTGAAAAAGTTACTGAACAACCAGACGAGTAAGCTTTGATACATGAGGGTTCAAGATAAATTTGTTATGGTCGTTGCTCGAAAACAGAATGAAGAAAACTGAATATGGAAATGCAAAAATGGGACAAATCATTTAAGCTTGTAAATACCTCAGACAGCAAGACAATCATTTAATCTTGGCAGTAGATATACAAAACATAGAATACAATTTATAAGGTATAAAGATATAAATCTTTTGGGGCTGATAATATAAAATATATGAACATTAAAGATCCTGTAAGTTAACACTAAAATTGATATCCATGAATCTTTAAGATCTAAAAGATAAACAAGATCATCAGCACAAGGCAGATTATTTTCACATAGTCTCTCAAAATGTTTCATATTGCTGGTGGAAGTTGTCCCTCAAATCCTTTCTGTCTGAGATTTCCATTGAGTGGCTTATTTTTGAAGTTATAGGACAAAACTAGCAAAGAGACTTAATCAATCTTTTGTCCACAGGGGTCGTCAAAATGGGGACAACGAAAAGTTCTTTATAGGAGCTGAAAATTCAGGATTTGGTAAATAAAGTTGAGGCACTATTAATAATCTTAAAAGAAGAAGAAGCAGGTCACAATAACATCAAACTAAGTTTCTGTCCACTGAGTATCTACAGAGTTGCTGCCTCCTCCTGACACAGCTAAACATACACACCAACTTCCTCCTGCTTATTTATATTTGGCTTAATACACAGGATTCCTTGGATTCCTGCTCTGTGAATTTAGGTCAGCTATTCATAAAGAAAAACATTTGGATTTTCTACATAAAATAAGGCTTTTTATAAGTCTTTCAAACACCTTCTTTGTTGGTAAGCATTTGCAAAAGGCTGCCTTAAAAACATGCTGAGCGTGCAAAGAAACTGGTGTATGTCACATTTTTGCTCAAAGGCACATAAATATCTGTTTATGCTGGAATATCAGTAATTCATACACGTGTACGGCATTTGTCTTGTGAGCCTCACATCGGTCGCTGGTTTTGTAGGTCAGGATTGTCACATGAGGAATGAGTTAATATATTGGCCAATGTCTGTCATGTTTCTGCAGTTTTTCCGTCCATGGCTCAAGGGCAGAAAATAAGCTGCATACAAATGATTTGCTGTTTTACCGGAGGGAAAAAAAAGTCCTGTAATCACTCGAAGCACACCTGCACTGTTTTTGAGTCGACACTCAAATGTAGGTAACACTTGCGTCTTGTCATCATTAAAATATAACACATTCTTAACAGATCAAAAATAGGTCTTAGGTGATAAGATTTATCACCTTGGTATGTAGAACAGTAAAACTGGGAGAGTAGCTTCTCTTTCGCTGCTTAAGGAAATTTAAAAAAAAGGAACAGAGTTTTGGAAAAATGATCTGAGGCATTTGTCATATCTTTGGTTTTGGTGTACGCTTTGTCATGGTGCTTCTGCTCTTCATCCCATCTTGCTTTGATCTGCAGTAGCTATCCCTCTCTTATCTATCTTATCTTCAAAAATATAACACTGGACAACAGGAGCTCTAGGAAGATGGGAACTGGAAGAAATCAGTGAAATCAAAGCCTGCTTGGTGCATTTTTGCAAAAGGAGCATCAGGATCAGTGATAATCTCCGGTCTGAACCTGGTTTGTGTTTGTCATGACAGCCTGCATGTCTGCATGGTTTGTCACGTGGCTCGCTAAGGGGTCAGGGCTCAAAGGAGGTCACGGGTCAGAGCAGGGAAGACTAAAGCATCAACTTCCTGCGCTACTCACTGACTGATTCTGCACAGAAACAGAATAGACATATGGTACTCTGGAATTTGGTCTTTGCACCGCTTGTGTTGGGCTGCATGACAAAAGTCAAAAACAGGAAAGGAATTTTCAGAAGGTGGGGGGAGTCCAGCACTTTCTATTGTCAGAGGTGTTATTAGACACCTCAGTGTGGATGTGCAGATGCAGGACACATGAGCATTTCTTTAAAAGATAATAACAGAGCATGAATGGGAGTTTATCAAAAAACAAATATTTATATACCATTTTTTTCAACTTGTCATCAAATACCTGTACATAAGTCGTCCCAGATACATCCACTCACGCCCTTGTTTCTTATCTATACACACTTCACCCTCCACAGTTTTGCTGCAGGGCTAGACATCTACAAACCTTAAATCTTGCACCCAGGGCCTCATGATTCATTGGTGTTGAAAGGTAGCTGGCATACATTTGACACCCATCCCTACTTCTCCAGATGTATGCCAACTCCATCTGTATTCAGAACAATTCATCACCACACCAGATGATATCAACTGAGATTACATTCTTAAGGATTGATGCTGTTACATTTCAGTCCAAGAGCGATGCTTCAAAACTGCTTTTGCTGAAATGAGTCAAAATTGACACCAGAGCAGAGTGGGATGATAAACATGTGGTAGCCATCAAAACAGGGAAGATGTTGTTGACAAAACAATCTTAGCTCATGGGCCATTTAGTAGCTGTTCTGGTGCCTTTATTTATATCACATGGTTGTCATCAGCAGATGGAGCTGTAGATGTTCTTTTTTTTTTTTAATTGAACACAGAAGCTTTCTTGTCCAATATAGCTTGGAGTAAGTGAGGAGGCATTTTAGATTTACAAGTGGTATTAAGAAAAAGACCAATGGCAAGCCAAGATGAGAACAAAAGCTGTTTGAGAAATTTCATTTTTGCCACTTACCAGGCAGAAATTATGTGAAATCTGAAGGATACTGTTGTATAAAGCTCAAAGCTTGATGACCACCAATCTGTAAACCCATCAGCAATTATCTTAAAGCGATATGAAAGTTACTGGAAACACTATACAATCCAACAATTCTTTTTCTTTGATTTGTTACTGATAAGTTTTTCAAGAAACTTGAGGAGTGTAGAGTTTAAAAAACAATTCTAGATAAAATCCAGATACATGCATACTGACTACATTTTTATGAAGAACATGCAGATAGATATGGGGTAGGTAGAAGTTTACTACTATCTGTGTTCTGGAGTATTGCCCATTAGAATCACGATATTATCATGTCTTTAAAATCTGAGATTATGTTTCATGTGCAGTTTGGAGAATCGGGCACAAAAATCATTCAAGGCTGAAGATTTTTATTTCTCACTTGGATTGGAGTTAGAATTCCCAGGTGTTGCACCACAGCTCCAGTGCTCTGTGTGTTGTGTTCTGTCTCACAGCCATATGGTCGGTATCATTAACCGCTCCCCGAGTATTCAGCTGGTTTCCCAGGCAGACCTCCACCACTCGAATTTCTAAGAACTTGTGGTCTCACACACACTCTGTAACTCTTCTTTCTGGTGTGAAAACTCAAACAAAATACATCACACCAAGTTGGTTCATTCACCTCAGGCCACTAACATCTGCATTTTGCCATAAAACCTTATTTTTGAGTCCCAGCTGTGAGATTAAAGACAATAATAATCAAGGGTTTGTTGAGAGACAATGTTTTTATAGCATTTTTTGGTGTGATGAAAGGCTTTCCATTCATCACCTGTGACACTGGTGTTGATTGTCATGTGACTTACTTACACACACATACATCTTCCTCTTCTTAAGCATATTTTTCTTGCTGTAAATTCTCTCTTATCTTGTTCCCAGACCTCCAAAATTTGCCCTCTAGTTGCCTCTGCCAGCCTTTAGCAAAGCATCACTAATCTGCATGGCTAATAAGAAAAACATGAGCTCTAATCTGAAACTGTTTGCTTGTGTGAGTTCTTTATCATGATCAGAGGACCGCTGGTCAGCAGATTTCCTGCAGATCTAGAGCTTTCTTCAAAATAACATCTTTCAGGGAAGTTGTTAAAAAAATGTTTCATGACCTGCTTCTGAAACTGCAGAGAGCAAATTTAAAAAAGACAGTTTATTTAAAAGTACACATGAGGTGTGTGTTATATTACACACTATTAGCATTAGCATTTACACATTAGTGTTGGCCTATAATTCCCTGCGCCATTGTGCCAAAGCCAAGGTTGGTCAGAAGTCACAGATGGCTGTGCTTTAAAAGCAAATGGTGGTTTAACTCCTTTAAGATGCCGGTCATGCTCAAAGATTTACAGTCGACTGGGTGAAAAGAATTTACTTCAGCCAAAATGGCCACAAATGATTTGAGGCTCTCCTGGTTTTGGAGTTAATGGTTTACAGCATAATGTTGACATGGTGTTTATGATGTGTGTCATAGCTTTGGACACATAAGTTAAAGGATTTTGGAGATTTAAGAATAAACTTTGATGAACCTTTCGGTGAAATAAAACATTTTTTTACTCAGACCTGTCACCTCGGGTTTACACCAAAAGAAGAACAACCAGGCAGACCAATCATGATATTTCAAGGGGTGAGGGGTGAGTTGTTTAGAATGGATGCTTCCCTAATAAATGTTGCTGCAGCAACAACAAAGTACAAGTCAATGATTTGCAAAGACTAGAAACTATGATAAAAATAGAGTTTCATTCCTTTTCTTCATTATTATTATTTTTTTTTCAAAACTCCAATGTCAGAAACAGGCCAGTGACTACAGAAAACCATGTCTATTTATGATACATAATTTGACCAGCTAACTTACAGGCACCATCCTAGAGCTGTTACTTATGAGGCTCAGAGCCCACCTCTTGAGTTTAATACTTACAGCATGGCTAACAATAATAAAAAGCTCCAAAACCCCAGGTTGTAGAGGTCTTCTGTGTTCTCTCAAATCCAAATAAAGGCATAAAGCTAACTTTAAGCTTCAGAACACCTATATCAGAAACAGAAGGGTGACGTCACACTTAGTGTATCCATGATTTGGACTCACAACCCCAACAGGAGGCCATTACAGCAACTTAATACAGAACACTAAGATGTCAGACATTATCAAACCAGTCGATGATCATTGCGTGATGTCTAATTTAAGAGAAGTGTCCTTCTTAATCAGAGGGTTGGGATTTGATTCCCAGCTCCTACAGTCACAAGCCGTAGTGTCCTTGGATGTTGTCAACACTGTATCTAAGTGTGTTGTGTCTTTGTCAACAATGTGCGTAGAACAAGATTAGCCCATATGGATGATCCTTACCTCTTTAATCAGTAGTACCATGTCCCTTTATCATGTATCATGTGTTTGACCAATCTAGAGGCTTATCAAAGATTAAGTGCTGCTAAAAGCTTTCTAAGAACTAGCATCATTACCACGTTCTGCCTAAACATGAAAAAGATGACTCCAACTATTCCAAGAACTATGAAAAAAAATCCCCCCTCTCTGATGACAAACAGATGAGACAGATGTGCAGTGATGCAACTGCAGCGTGAGGTACCAAGCAGAGCTCAGTGGTGTTTTTCTACAGGACTCTCTGGACTTAAAGGAATAGAAATTGTGGCCAAGCTAAAACCTTCTCATATCAAAATAAGCATACATTGAACAGTGTTGGGCACTTCAAACAAAAGGCTCAATTGTGTGGTCAGGGTGATGTCATACAACAAAATGAGATGGTGTAAATTCAATCCAAGTGGGGGGGGGGGGGGTTATTTTAATTTTCTCATTAGACACGGTTTTCTGTTTTTTGGGCTTGTTTCTTCAATTGCAGTGGCTTATTTTGCTTATAGCATGATCTCCCATCTGATTCTCTCCCAGCTCCCCACAACAAGAAACACCAATGAAATAACTTATACTTAAGTTTCAGCTTCTCTTTTATGTGCACTCTTCTCACCCCCCTTTCTGTTGTGAGATCTGGCAACACAGCTAGCACGCTTCAGTACAATACCACTTGAAGAAAAAAATGTCTGTCTTTTGTTGTCAGTGAAGTCAATTTTCTTCATTATGAGTCCTGTTCTGAAGAAAAGTATTTATTTTTGGCCATAAGCATCATAGGTCAAACCTACCTGGATGAAAAACTTAAAGTAGTTTTTGTTGAGACTTTTACTGGACCTTTAACTGAATTATTATGTTACATTGCACAAATTCCCCCATCTTTGTAAACTCCGACACCTGGTTAAAAAATACGTGGTAGTACGACACCAATCCATTGTTTGTGTAAGTGTGTGTGTCAGCCTCTATTGTGATTGTGGTCAGTCCATCAAAGCCCAGAGAGGCTGTCGGCGAGGCATTTGGCCCACTGTCTGCTTCACACTTCCTTTGTTTGTGTGTGTGTGCTGGTCCAAGCCTCTGTCTCCCTGCACTTCCTCCCTACCATTGTGTGTGTAAGTATATACTCTCTCTCTCTCTCTCTCTCTCTCTCTCTCTCTCTCTCTTTCTCGCTCTCTCTCTCTCTCTATTTCTTCTCCTTTCTCTATCTCTAATCAGTGTCTTATTGGGCTGATCCTCCCCAACCATAGATGAGCTATTTCTGGTGATTCCTGTTATGAAAAGATTATTTCCCTCCCCCTCTGTCTCACTCACCCTCTCTGTCTGTCTCACACACAGCAGTTATACTCATTATCTCAAACTGCATCAGAGGAAGGCAGACAGCACAAACTTTTCTTTGGACGGATTTAGAATTCAAGCTTTGCTCTGACTTAGCATAATCACACTTGTTAAATTTAGCATTTTAATAACAAGATAAATGTCTGCTTCCAGCTTTTTAAAGCTAGTTTATAACCAGCCAAGTCATAGTGCTATAATTACTCTGATGGCGGAATAAAAGGTCAAGTAGCTCAAAGCCTATCCAGCACATCTAAGGTGTTCATCTTGATCTCAGCATGTCCACTGTGACCTCTGCAGACCCATAATTTGGTTATCTCCTTCTGTGCCTTTGTTGACACGGCCTTGGGTGTTAGTATGTGTGTGTTGGACTGACACATCCATCCGCTGACCCTTACCTGGCCCCGCTGTTTGGGGCTGGGAATGGAAAAGGGGGGAGCTTATAGCCTCAAGGCAAGTCCAGGGGAAGTCTGTTAATAATCGTGGACTCCTGTCTCATTTTTCTTTTTCTATGCCATTTTTTTTACCTAGTTACTGTCACTGAACTATTCATTACTTTCTGGGGAATTCTTTTGAAAAAAAAGTCTCAATTTGTAACAATTTTGAGGCAATTTTTCTGTTCCCTTCTTCTCTGTTTCTCTTCATCAGGGTCAGAGGTGACACTGTAAAGTTTATGGCCTACAACAGTAGCTTCACCCAGCAGCAACAGGTTGATGGAGGCATTCAGGGCCCATTTTATTATACTCAAATATTGGTGGATCATTTAGTTTTTGCAGGTTTGATTTTCTTTTGAGTGTCAATTTAGGACAGCCACAGATATAAGAGACTGTAATCCAGAGAAATCTCCTGTATGATTTTCTCTAAAGGTAAAAGTGTTTGTCTTTATTCTTCTACCCAGGACGAGATGCAGCTAATGCAGCCTTAATCCCCTGTGTCTGCTCTCTGTATCATTGTTACATCTTCATGTTTCCTCTCTTTTGTCCAAAGCCCTCATTATACTGGTGTGCATTTGATCTGTATCTGAATCATAAGCCAAACAAGCACCTGACTCTGACGAGCTTTGATGAATGAAAATTGCAGACACTCTGAAGAGACACACTCATTTGGCCCCGAGCAAACTGGCAGTACAGGCAGACTGCTCGTCTGATCCCTCACACTTTACCACACACATTCAGCAACAGTCGCTGGTGTTATTGTGTATTTGTCAACTCAAAACAACTTTGAGAGTGTGTCCCCCCCTCAGCTCTGCATTGAGGTTGTTGACCCGACTCAGCAGAGGGTAGACCAGGCTTGAGGTTTTGGGTGCAGCATCTGGGTGGTCGGGTTTTTGTGGCTCAGGGATTTGGCCTTGTTTGGTAATCTTTCTTCATCTCTTCTTCCTCTCTTTGCCTTTTTCCCCTCCCCATATATCCATCTGTCTCTTCCTCTCTCTTTTGCACAGATTCGAACAGACACTTATTATTTTTGTCTTTCTATTTAGGTTACACTTCCAGAGACTTCCTTGTCCCATGAGCTCATCTTTTCACCATATACTTCTACTAGTGCTAATCTGTGAGGTACTGTTCTAGCTGCATATGGACATTGTGAGCCTCAACATACCATGAATGCTTGGGTTTTGTATTCTTCTAAATACAGTATGCATGTATGTATACATTTTTGTTAAGCAGATTATTTTTTGTTGTTATAATGCTTCTTGGCAATAAATCTTATACTGTTTGAAAGCCTGTATTTTCCCATTAAATCATGTCACATTTGATTGCACATGAATATATGGGGTGAGCAGCACTGCTGATTATATGGATTGTGCCCATGAAAATTTTGCGAAATCTTAATTTCCAATGTCAAGCAGCTTATCCTGCATTGGTACAACATAACACAGCCAAGCACGAACACCCTGAGCCAAGTTTTTTAGACAGAAACATTGTTTAAATGCTGTTAAAAGCTCAATACGTGTCAAATGAGCCCCACCCAACCATGATACAGCCTGTGTTGAACAAACTCCTGATTTTGCGCCTTTTAAAAGCTGGCAACATCTCTGTTGGGTGAATCACTTGTGACTCCTCTGTCAGCTGGGAGCGGTATAACGGCCAACAACAGACTGCTCAGTTAGCCGGCCAGGATTTTCTGCATCATCCTCTCCCCCTCTTGGCAGACCGAGCCATGGATTACATGTATTTCCCTGCCACATGGTGACTCGTCTGGCTTTCCCTTTTTTGTACCATCTTAGTGTCTGTGTGTTGCCATAGCAGTAACACAGAGTTGGCTGGTCCCAAACACTGACGTATTTTGAAGTTCTTGGAAAACTGTGAAGGACAAATCCTCAAGAAAGGGGAGAAAACAGGAAAACTGGGGTAGCTGTGTTTAAACGGACCAATTATAGTTGAGTAAGGACCCTGCCCAAAACAAGAACAAATATCACAGACACATTTCAAATACATCAGTAAGGCATTCACATTTTTTCCTTCCAAAAAGGCATGGCCCATCAAACTGCCTATCACTCCTTTCTTATTGTAGCAGGAATGAAAATGAAAGATAACACCACCCTTTTCTATTATATAAAAAAACCCTCATTCTGATCCATCCTTTTATTACTGTAATTAAGAGTTATTACACTGGCTTTCTCTGTGACGCCTTTGTGTGGTGCATCACAGTGTTTTATCATCAACATTTCCTATCATCTCTACAGCATTTAACCCTAAATGTCGTGTTATTGTGGAGTCAACCTTATGTGATGCACAGAAATATAGAAATTGCCTTTTATACAGTAATTAATGAACAGTAAAAAAAGGGTTGTTTGTATTTGTCTTTGAATATCTTTTGGTGTTTTTGTGGTGTCTCCAAGAGAGCGGATAGTGAGTCCTCTTATTGGGTTTTTAGAATATGGTCACCCTCTGGACGTGCGTAACGCGCGTCTTGGACAGGGGCAGTACCGGAGGAATTACCATACCTGCAGCAGTTCTCTTTTCACTGAGCCACTTGCGCTTTTCAGGCTAATCCCGGGTCACAAAAGAGCGTCTCTTAGTCGTCTTTAGTATTTTCTAATGATATGCAAACTGGGTACCTACCTCCGAGTCATTCTCTGCCTATTAAGAGAGACGGACGGACTGAAATGTATAAAGGGGAATCCAAGGGCGCTCACTGAATCTCTCTGGACTTTGTGACGTTAAAGCTTATTTTTCAAGGACAAGTTTATTACTCAAACAGACCAAACAAATATTGTTGCGAGTGTGATTGAAGCTACAGACAAATGCTCACACTCGTAAATTATAAAGGTGTTTTGTTCTCATAGTAAATACATTAAATCCATAATAAGCCGTGTCCCTCTTAGCTCTCGGGCACTGAAGTTGTCCCGAGTGGGTCTGTACATCCTTATCAGGTAGGGAGCAGCGGATTGGGTGGGGGTGGAGCCACGGCGGGGTTGTCCATTCCTAAAGCTTGAATCACTTTACTCTCCCATTCCCATTCACATTCACACCGGGGACCGCTTCATTCAGACACTCAGTGTGGAGAGCTTTTCCAACATCGTGGAATTGAATGTATCACTGTCAAAAAAAGATCACAACCATGGATTTATCGACCCGCGAAAGGCTGAGAAGATTTTTGCAAACGACTGTGTGGTTCTGAGTTTTCTCTCCTTTGGATTAATCATGCGGGCTTCGCCTTAACAGTGGAGTAGACCTGGACTGGACAGGAACCAGGAGAGTACTGGTTTTCTCCTTAGGCTGGTCGAAAGAAAGATACAGAATGATATTGACACGTAAGTTTATTTAGCAGCTGTTACTCAGAAAATGTGTTTTGAAGCTCCTCGTTTTAAGTTAGATACTGATTCATGCTGTGGGGCTGTTTCCTGTTTATGTAGAGTTAAAAATTTATTCTTCTGTGTAATTTAATAGTCACCAATGTCCTTCTATCGAAATAAAAGTTACATTTCAGACAAAGATATTTCGCTTTACTTTTATCTCCAGTGAAAAGTCATCAAAGTCGTCTTTAAGGCGCACCGCTGCGGGCTGTCAGATAAGAAATCTCCCCGCTTTACGCATAACTCCGCGGCCCCACCGCACTCACTTCTGCACACATTTCGCTGAAGAAGCATCCAATTTTACTTTGATACACGTTTTCCATCTATTACATTTTTGTTTCCCATGCTTCATAGACTTAAGCCGTTCCTCTGATTCCAATCCCAGCCTTTTACGCGGACTACAGCACACACCCAGTCGTTTTAATTGGATCCTACGTTGATCTGTGTTGTGGAAACAAGGTCGTGAACTGGAATGTTCAGGCTAAATCGTATTTAGTGTCTTTTGGGATTATGTGAGGGAACCAGTCCGCGACGTCTCAGCCTTTACAGTGCCTCCAGTTTGTTCAACTGCCTGTGCCTTTTGCCTGCCTGCCTCTCGACCTTTTGCCGGGGGTGGGGGTGGGGGGGTCTCAGTGGATGTCTTGTGGCTGTATAAAATGCCATTTTCAGTCCTGTGCTGGCAGGTTTTACTTGATTTGTGGGCTTTGGCCCTTTGTCTCAACTTCTTAACTGCCTGTTCTAACACATGGCTTCTTATCAGCTACTCCAGGTCTGGAATAGATATGAGCACCGCGAGGTTCAATTGGGCAATATAAACATCAGGGACGTGCTCCAGGACACACACACAAACATAAAAATATTATTTCACACCTGGGTTGAGTGACACTTGCATGGATCTTACACACATTTAATGTTTGAGATTCAGACCATGATTTTTTCCCCCTATTGAGATCTTAGGGCTTTTACTAAATGGTTTAACAGCTCGGCAGATAGTTCATCTAGTTGTGTTGAAAGAAGAGCAAATGAAGGAAATGCACTTCATCTGCACTCTTTGTGAAACAGGAAATGAGCAGAGGTCTTATCTGAAAGATTTACAGCCAGTTGGCACTTTGTTTCTCCCCATCCTGTGAGGAGAAACGTATGGTCTTTCTCAGTCTTACCTTCCCTTGGTTGAAGGTACCTAAGCTGTTGTGGGATCTGAGTGGATAGGTTTCAAAGGAGGACCCTGACATGTTGGCTGTCATCTGTCTGTGGAAAGCTTATCAGTGGGTTCAAGCATGCCAGGTCACCTGATCCATGTCTGGGACCCTCTGTATGAGCATAAATCTTTCGTCAGTGAGCGCAACAGGGGTCTTTAGGGTTAGCCCTGCAATGATCCATACAGACCAGCTGTGTGTGTTTGAATGCTTAAATGTCCATGCATTCGTGCTCATCCAGACTGGTGGTAGATAGCTGGAACGAACCGTGGTAACCTCATTATTCTTTGTGGGAGTGTGTGTGCGTGTGCGCAAACGGGGCATAGTTTGAGGCCAGCCAGATGGTGATATTCCTGGCATCATCTCACTTTGCTAACAGCCAGACCCACTCAGGGAGGACCAGCTGTCTGAGCTGTGGAATCAGAAAACCCTACACCCATCAGGAGGAAAAATCTGTTATCACCCATCTTTGCATTCCAGTAGAGCCGTGGTAGGATTTCAAGTCAGTCACATAGCTGGGGTTGGTGTCCCCAGTTGTTCCAGTGCTATCATGGCGGTTCCAGCTGTTTGGGACGTTGTGATCATTCCTTAAGAAAATCACACGGAAAGCATTTCTCAAGGTCATGGACACATTAAGAGTTTGTCCATGTATTAGAAGAAATGGCAGCAGTCAGGCTTAAGTTTCTTTGAGCCACCAAGTCTGGCGTGACTTATCACCTCACCTGTCTAGACTTACTTTGCAACTCCTTCAGAAAAATACACGAGACCTGGAGTTGATAAGAGACCCCTGCTTACATTTAGTGTCATTTCACCATCAGCACTTTGAGACCCAGCCATGATTGTCTCATCCTAGATAAGCCACCTGAACTCACCACAGTTATGGTGAGCTTTCTCCTCTATCTGCTGACTTCAAAGACCCAGCCACAGTGATAACTGTATTCAGACTCTCAACCTCCAGTTTGTCTGCGCCCTTTGAGGTGGGGAGCAGCATCCTTTGTTTGCTAGCTGCTGACGAACTCCCACTGGAGCTGAGCATTCAGACCCAGCCATGCCAGACCCCACTGCCTCCTGCAAGGGAGGGAAATTTTCAGCCTGCAATTGTGAGAATTTCCTGCCACAGGAAAGGGGAGAAGAGAAGGGCTGAGTGGAGTTGAAACCAGCAGAGAGAAATGGAGAGATAGAGAGAGGAGTGGATATTAGGCTGAGAGCAGGGAAAAGAAAAGCACAGACTGTGATGGATAAATTTAGAAGTTGATACCCCAGAGCAGAGGGTGAGGCTTAACCCCGACCAGTTCAGCTCTGGCCCAACTCCAGAGGAAAAGCCCCCTGGGATCCACATGAAATTTCTATCAGCATCAGCTCAACTCTGTTGCTTCTCCCCACCATTGGTAGCTCTTACTTTTCTCTCCCTCTAAAAAATATTACTGCTGTTTTCACTTCAGAGGACTTGTTTTTACCTAACACATTCAGTGTTTAAAAGAGTCCTTATTAGTTTAGCCACAAACCCAAGTGTCTCTCTGTCCTGCACAATATCCTAAGGTCTTGTCTTTGCTGAGGTCAGATCAGTCTACTTTTGAACCTATTTTTCATCAACAAGGCAATAACAAGTGGTAATAAGATGACCAAACAAGAATAAGTTGTCCAGCTTTTAAATCACACCCTGTAAAAAACGTATGTTGCTGTATCTTGTTACATTAAGTTTGAAAAGCTCATGAAAGTCTCTCTCTTTCGCTTTTTTTGTCTGTTCTTATTCCTTCATAATAAAGCTGCATGTAAACATTACAAATGTGAACGTGCTGTTCCAAAAATCACCTGACACCTACTGAAACATGCAGTCAACTGTTGGTTAATTAGTTTGCCTGGACAGTATTTTCAGTTCTGTTGTTGGCCTTGAAACTGTGGTGCTGGCCCAACTCCCTTCACACTTGTAATCCGTTGTACTTCAGCCAACTTGGCACTTGAAGACCAAACATAAGGGTCATTACTGGAGTAGTGAAATCCACTTTTCTATTTGAAGAGCACTCTGTGATTGAAATTGGTTCCCATCATATTCAGGTGCTACGTGTTTGCTGTATACGTTTGTCCTGTGTGGCTTTGTAGCCGTCTGTGACCATGAGGACGTTTGGCTAGCGCACACAATCACCGGAGCCAGTGTTTGTCTTGGCTGCCTCTTGGCCTATTATCAGGCCAGAAACAAATGAAGGCAGGGCCTTGTAGCCGGGTGGTCAGCAGCCACTGCAGCGCCGCTTGCTTCTCTTCCTGTGTGGGAAGCAGGAAGAGGAAGTGAGGTAGTTCCTTGGCAGGGGCTAAGGAATTGGGTTGGACAGTGAGGAAAGAGAAGAAATAAGAGGAGAAACTATGAGCCTGAAGTTAACAAAGTAAACAGTGATATAAAGAACTGGGTGGGGTGTTGAAGGGTGACATTTTTATGACCAGAGCTCCTGAGGTTTGTTTTGAAACCTCTTTCATGGCTTCTTTGAGCGAACCCTTTTTTAATTCCAGATGTATGAGACGCTATGTGAGTGTCCATCTATTGTTAGACTGTTTGTGCCAGATGCCCCATGCCCCAGTCCTCTTCCTGCCGTCAAACAAAAGATAGAAAAATATTCCTCCTTCAGTGAACAGCGACACAATGAGGAGCAGTGACAAATATTATTCAGTTTAGTCCATCTGCTTGTGAATACTGTCATTATTTTGTTTCTGAGGCACACCAAGTCCACATCATGTCACTGTAAAGTAGATTTGACACACATTCTAGTCCAATGGGGCGTGTCACTGGGTAGCTTCCCTCCAAAGGCACTAATGGGTCCTGAGCCCTTTTTGGGGTTTGGGGGTGGAAAGCTAACCACGTGTTTGTATGTCTGATTTGCATCACAATGGCTTTACTGTCTTTTGAGTGGTTTGTCTTTAAACATGAGGTTGGTCACTGCAAACACACACAGACTGGCCTGTGCACACACACTAGTACACACCAAGATATACAAACCTCTGTCCCCATGTAGCACTTTCTTTGGAGAACGCTGGTATAATTACCCATTGGTTTGTGAGCTCTTCTGGGTTCACTACTCTCCAAAAATACTCAGCAGAACACACCCACCAAAGACAGCGTCTGCAGCATTAACATCTGCCTGAAGAAAATCTGAGTTCATTTGTCAACTCAGATTTGGTTAGAACGTTGCTGCTAATGCGTTGTTTGACACCTGGGTGCCTGCTGGTGTCATGTGCTTACTTCAGGAGAGACAGCCCCTGCAGTGGCAGAGGGGAGACCCCGTTTTGGTCGTGTCACACCTTGTTGTTAGTGGGTTTGTCTGCCGTCTAGGCTTGTTGTTGGTATGTAAATGCTCGTATATGGAAGAGCCCAGACTCTTTGAAACAGAAGTCTTCCTCTGACCCCTGTCCGTCTGACTGACTGTCAGACAAACTTTGTGGTCACCTTTCCTTTGTGTAACCTCACTTCTTCTTGAGTCCCAGTTTATTGCATGTTTACCTCTGCATTATTTCAGCCAACAAAACTCTGGAGTCTTCTCTCTCTCTCAGACACCATCTGCTCTGTTTAATGCTACTGGTCTTGAGCTTGAGCTCAATAATAACAATCCTTTTGTGTAATTTGGCCTGAAATGAGGTGGAACTGCCAGACTGGTGTTTCAGAGATAAAGTAAACGACACTGTATCTCTGCACCAGCTGCACTATTATTAGCTCAGCTACCAGCGCCCTTCCAAAAGTGAAAGGACGTGCTATGATGTCTCAATTCAAGGGTTGCTGAAATAAAGATGAACTAACTAACCACAGGTTTTAGATTTCACAAACACCTTCAACATTTTGATCAGGATTAACAAATTGCAGGCTCTCATGTGGCGTAGTGGTTATTCAATGTGTTCTCACTTTCCTTCCACAGCCTAACAGTTTCTTTTCCTGCTTTTGTTGCTTTAGTCTGCTTTACAAGTTTCTCTCAAGGTTGTGCTACATTTCTGCGTGCTGTTATTTCACTGCAGCAGACATTGTAAAGAAAGCTCCTGAAGGCCTGGAGACATGTTTCTGTCTGCCTTCTCTATGCAGACTGCCAGCTGAGGGAGTGATGAAGAGTGATAGTGGAAGCTGGGGTGGTTGTAGCCATTTGGCATACATCAACTAAAGACTTTCACAGATAATTGGGAGACGTTGTCAAGGCTCCTGTGACACAGAGGACCTCAATAGTCTGTCTGCACTTAGCACAACAAGGACAAATGTTACACCTTGTATTTGAATGAGTTTTGTCTGGCACTGTTGGAGAAGTGTTTATGTCATGTTGTACACATGAATATATAGTGTCTAGCAAAGGTTTGATTTTCTCCAGGATCCAACAAGTAATAAGGTTGAATAGATACATTTATCGATTGAACATATCAGACTTCTGACACTCGTTGCAGCTATCTCGGGAAAATAAAAAAATAATTCCTGACACATTCAGTTGAGATCTCTGTGGGAACGATGAAAAACCGTTAGCTTACCTGCATAAGGAGCTTAAGTGGCACACACTTGGGGCGTGATGGGGTTAACACAATTTGCACGGGTGATGCTTTGAGCTCTAGCTTTAGGAGCATGTGAGAAGAGAGTGACCGAGTGTGAGATAGCTCAGAAGGTCAAGAGGTTCACATTTGATAAGCTGCTAACATGGAGGAGCATCTAGTTTTTGTCATCCTTGTGTTTTTTTTACAGAATGATATAATTTAATATAGAGGCTCTCAAAGCTGTTCTTGAAATTGTACACTGATAATGTTTTTCTGGGCAAGTTAAAATGTCGCCTACATCTCTAACATGTCTTTTCCTTCTTGTTTCTCTTCTGCAGAAATAGAAGCCAAAGAGGCCTGCACTTGGCTGCGAGCTGCAGGGTTCCCTCAGTATGCACAGCTTTATGAAGGTATGGGCTAAAGGTAGACACCATTGTTTGCTGGATACTTGTTATAATGTAATCTAAACGAGCCAAAAGTTGTTAGGGTGTTTTTTTTCTGACATCACTAACTATGCTCAAGGGAGGCTTACAACTAGGTAAGTCAAGGAAAATAAGAAACAGCAGAAAATGCATCTAAAATCAGTCAGATTCTTTCCTGATCTTATTTAGAAACTCACCATGTCTTTTGAAAACCAGTATTTGCTTTTTAATGAAACACACCACTGAGCTGTTTGTGCTATGCTAAACTGCTCCACCATGTTCCTTACATTGGTTATGATGTAACTTGTAGACTTGCTCTTTGGTCTCAAAGGTCTTTTTTACCTTGTTAATATAACACTAAATATGTTTTCCATACACTTAAGAAGTTACTCATACACTGACAAATGGTTCAGAAAGATTGCTTTGCAGAATCTTGAGTTTAAAACAAACACCCACAGCACCACATCATGCATTCTTCACACTCCATATAGTTCCTCCAGCTACACTACAGCATACCGTGACCATACAGGCCGCTCTTATGTAACCCGAGGGTAATGACAGCACGACCAAGCAGCAATTGCCAACAGCTCTTTGCTTGTTTCCAGTTAAGCGGTAAGAGTTCCTATTTAAGAGGAAGGCTCTTTGTGTTTGTGCGCAGGTGATGATGCAAAAACTTCAATCAGCCATTTTGCACATGACTGGTTTGCCACTCACAGAGAGAGTAGGAGTCTGAGCCAGATAGTAAGATATGTTTTTCCCTCGCCTGGATCCACAGGACAGTCTCTATTGTCTGAGCTGTCATGATTATTGCCCCACTAAAGATAAGCCCACTGATAGGCCTGTTCCAGTACAGTAGGCTAAAACTACCAGCCTCCCCTTAATAGCATTTTCTTATCGCTTTTGCCCCAAGGATTTAGATGTAGCTGAGATTCCCATTGTGGGTTAGGTTAAAATGGTCTTAAAATCTACCCACACTAACGTTACTTGCTTTTCCCCTTAATAAGTTAGACTTGGTGAATGACAGAGAAGCGGACGAGAAAGTAGGACCTCTGAGCAGCATTGGAGTACCTATTGTCATTCTTCAATCAATCCCCTGTTCTCTCCCTCTGTGCTCCACATCCCCCCTGCCCGCTCACTCTGAAAGCTGCAGCTGTGTTTGTTTGGTCGGCTAAGACGCCACTTCCTCTTTTAGCTTTTCATCGGGCCTTGTATGGGGGGAGAGCTGGGACGGAAGGGCCCTTGTGGGTGTTTGAGTGGGTGGGTGGGTGTTTTTTAAGGCCAGTTGGGTTATATCTGTAGTTTGATCCAAAAACATAGATCTAGAAGGATACTCACACTGATCTAACTCTGTTTCTCTCTTTCTGTTTAGACGCCCTGTTTCCCATCGACATCTCCTCAGTCACCAGAGACCATGACTTCCTGGATCGAGACGCTATCGAAGCTCTCTGCAGGTGAGATTACGACTCACACGGAACCTTTCATACTTCTTTGCTATCTCAATCAAAGAGTGAGGGCATGACTTCAAAGGAGGCATGCTTTGGAAAGTTGCCGACAAGATCAGGGAATGAGGAGATAAGCACCTTGGAGCCATATTTGTACCTTTCCATGTCCCGTGCAGTTGTCTGCATCCACACCAACCTCTCTCGTCATGTTTTTCTTTCTCTGAGGCTGATAGTGTTTACCTCAGTCATCAGAGTCTTTTGTGTTGTTTTGGCAAGCTTATATCTCACCCTGAACTTTCTTCTGGATGTCGGGCAGTTTTTTTTACCAAAGTCTTTCCTTGCTTGCCCAAATTTGCTTCAAAAACTGCACAAGATCAACATGAAGATAAAGGTTTAAAGACCTTAGTTTGTGAAAACACTAAATGGATCCAAAAATCATCCCCCATAGCTAGAGCCAATAAGGTTAAAGCAAATATAAGTGAAAAACAGCAACATTTGAGGCCAATACCAGAGCTAACAATAGCATTCAAGCAACTGTCGTCACAGGTTTAGACATCTTAGATTGCGTGTAGAGATTCAAATGTCAGTAACCATGACTGAAGAGGTTTGAGTTTCACTGGTGCCACGTTAATTAGCATCTGAGAAGGAGGTGAATGGCTCCTTAATAGAGTCCACTTCTTAATCAAATCCCGACTCAGTAATAAACCTCAGCAGGTGTCCCCACACACATCTGGAAGCTATCATCTCAATGTCTCCTCTCTTGGCAGCTTTTACCCCCCCTCCCCTCACAACCCCAGCTATCCCCAAGTCCCCATCCCTTCATCTCTCTCTTGTTACATGATCTGCTCTGAGAGGGAGGACCCCCCCACCACCACCACCACCATCACCCACTCTCTCCCCTTCTCCAGGTGGCTGCAGGGATAAGCCCCCCTCCCCTCCAAAAAATGTTGTCGCCACTTCAGCAAATTTCATTCTCCTTGCTCTCTTATTTTTCGTCCCCCTTTCCATTCTCCTAGCACTTAGATGGGGATTATTCTTCAGCAGTTCATTAGCCAACTCGGGTGCACCGAAGCTCTCCATCTGTCTCTTGTCCTTGATTTTTATCTTGTTTTCACTCTTTTTTCTCTCTTTTTCCCCTTCCTCATGAGAGCCCCCTGATTGTTTCATGAAGAATAAAGGCTGGAATAAGCAACAAAAACCAAATGTAACCACTTTTTTGTGTCTTTGTGTTTGTAGGAGACTGAACACCCTCAACAAGTGTGCTCTTATGAGACTGGAGATCTCACCACAAAGAAAAAAAGTATGTACACGCACACACACACACACACACACTCACACCCACACATATTTAATCCACCCCCTCTGTAGATACAAAAAGCCCCTCTGCACCTCTTTCTGACCACAATTGGATTTCCTCACCTCAGTCTTCAGTTCATTCCTGGCCACAGGGCGAAGCTGTGTTTTTTCTCGTCTTGTTTAATGAGAGAGCACCTGTTGGGTTTATTTCTAAATCAAGTGGACTGTAAGCACCCTTGGGGGAGGGAGGGAAGCTTTAATGTCTAAATGAAGGGGTTGTATTGAACAGGACCTCCCCCTACTCAAGGCAGGCTTCAAGTCTTTCTCAAGTACTTCCTCATACTTCTTTCTTACCTAAAATGAAGAATTAGTTTCCTACGCTAGTAAAACTTTTCTTGGTATGACTTTCAAGATAAGTCTACCTGACCTCCTAGCACTTTAAGGGAGCCATATATCTTTGAAATGTGCTTCTCTGTGCTTCAAGTAAACTAGAAGGTCCAAATTAGCCCAGTTTCCCTAATAGCCTTAGAAGCTACATAGTGACATCCTTGTTCTGTGTGTGGTGGTATTCATTAGTGTGACCCTCTTTCCAGGAGCTTTCAATTCAGGAGTCAACAGAGGAGAGTCAAAGAGGTTATTTGCCATGTTTGTGGGATGACACCCCCATCCCCTCTCTCAGACAGCTTAGGAATGCATTGATCTCCTCACGTTCTCTCTTAAACCTCCATCCGTCTGTTCCCTGTTATTTCTGGTTTGTTCTTCCAATCAGTCTAATTGTAATTTCAAATAGTTCTCATTCTGCAGATTCCTTGTGAAGTGAATGCTTTGGTGGCCTGATAACATATTTGCAGACTGTTGAGAAATGGTTGATGCTGTATTGGCCAAGCACAGCTCTGGGTACACAATGAAAAGTATGCGACTATTATCTAAAATTCCAATCTGCGTAAGTTGAAAAAAACTCCTTTGGAATCCAGATAGGTTACAAAAAACTTGCCATGTCCACATAGGATGATGTTTTTAAATAAAAGCACAGAATGGAGAAAAGACAAGCCACGTTTTATCTCTTCTATTTGACATTACATCATATTTCCAGGGGAAAGTATATAATTGGCTATGTGCGTGTGTGGAAGCCATGTGAGCCGTGGAAAAAGAGCATTTGCCTTTGAATGGTGGAAAATAGATTTTGCAGGGTAATATTATAGTCAAACTAAAAATATCATGGCATGGATCTCAAATCATATCCCTTAAAAAAGTTACTTTGAAAACTTTGACAGAGTGTGTATGCCTTGGTCAGCTTAGATGATGGAGCGCAGAAGACTGACGAGAAGCTGTTAAACTTTTAGTTTGTGTTTGTTTATCGTCCTCTATGTGAATGTCTGTGCTGGTATTCAAGGGAAATTAAATTTTTCTTCCAGGATAATGAAAATGGTAGATGGCTGAAGTGCTTAAGTGATGTTGTTACACACACACTGTGTGTACATATGTACAGACAGAGGGGATAAAGACTGTAGGGGGGGAGTGACCCCAGTCTGGCTGGCTGCATTGGGAGCTATGGGGGTCATAATGGAATTTCCTGAACTCCCCCCAGGCTCTGAGACAGATTAACCAAACTGGGGGAGGTGTGTGCATGTTGTGAGGATGCTAGTGCTCTATTTGTAACTCTTAAGTCATCACATTTGCTCATTTTTGAGTGTTCTGTCCATGTAAGTTAAAAAAGAAGGCACAGTCATCATGGTAGCTGGTTATATATGGATATCTTTATGTCATCAAGTCTTTGTTCAACCATTACACCTCAGTTAAAGAGGTGTTATGCAAAAGAATTTCTTTACTTCATGAAACTAACCACCGTGAAGACTGAATGGAGACTGGCACAAATGTGAAAAATTCAACAGTAACAATAATAATTTCAGCAGAAAGTTTCCTGGAATAAGGTGAGGAGGAATGTTGGAGACAAAAGGGGAAACATGGCAGCCTATAATGTTCTAACTCTTTTTCCATCTCTTCTTTCTCCCGTCCCCCTGTCCCCACCCTCCCTCATATCCAGAGTGAGGACTCAGACGAGGATGAGCCGTGTGCCATCAGTGGCCGCTGGACCTTCCAAAGGGACAGCAAGCGCTGGTCCCGTATGGACGAGCTGGAAGTTTTTTCCTCCCTGTCTACAGACTCTGCACCGTCCACTTTCTCTAAGGACCAAGGAGCCCAGAAGGGAAAGCTTGCCCTGCGTGAAGGCAACAGCTCAGAGAGCGTGCTGACAGACCTCAGTGAGCAGCCTGAAGTTGGTTCCATCCACAGCAGTGGGAGTGGAGGACGAGGAGAAGAAAGGGGCCATGGAGCCTCCTTGACAAGTGAAGTAGTACCTGTTGGTGCTACTCGTGCTAGCTCTGTAGCTAGCATGTGTTCATCCTCTGGCACAGGTGGGTCAGGGTGTGCCAACGAGGACTCTCTGTCTGATGGGATGCCTCCATCACCCCTCGAGACACTCGGACATTTTACCTTTGATGTGAAAACTGGGATGGGAGGATTAGGAGGAAGTTTAGACAGAGGAGGTGGCAGCGGAAAAAGCACACGCTCAAGAGCTAAAAGCTTCCTGAAGAGGATGGAGAGTCTACGTCTGCGCAGCGGCACCACATCAAAGAGAAAGAAGAAAAGCAGCACAGGTGGAGGGAAGATAGAAATCAGTGGCCCCGTCATCAAAGAGGGTCTGGATGACGACAAGCTGCGGAGGCTGAACTGTGTGGACATCTCCAGCATGAACCTGAACCAGAACCTCAATCACCACCGCAATCCCACCCAAACTATGACACTTAACCGGAACCGCTCTGTTTCCTACTCCACTCAGACCAGCAATGGCAGCACTGGGAGCTCTGGGAGCAGCCAATCTGAAGCCAGCAGTGGAAGTGCTGTCAGCACGCCGAGCCCAGTGACCCGAGCTCGAAGCCACAGCACAGCAGCTGGCTCAAGTAAGAGAGGAGGGATGTATTTGGAGGGTTTTGACCCTTTCAGTATCCTCCAGCAAACTTCAGATCATCAGTCCACACCACCGCCCAAATCTGCCCCGCCCATCCCCTGCCAAGCAAGCAATGGGATGACTGTCAATGAGCAGAACCGAAGGAACAACTGCAGCGTTCAAGTCGACAGCAGACAAGCAGAAGAAGAGGAAGACGAGGGGATGATCTTCTTCTATTTACCCGAAGGTCACAAGCCAGGAACCTTCCCCAAAGCCCTTCAGGATGGAAGCTCACGCAACAACAACGGGAACGATAACGGGAACTCAGTTATCCTCAGGGGGCGGCAAAGCAGACGTCAGCGCCGCGTGTCCTCAGGCTCCGTTGACAGCAGACTCAGTTTTTACGACAACGTCCCCAACACTGAGAGAGACCAAGAGGAGGAGGAAGGAGATGTGCGTAAACTGGAGGAAGTTATTCAGCGTGTCAGCGGCCTGCAGCGCTATGTCGATGCCTGGTCAGACACTGTGGCCAGGGAGGAGGAAGAAGAGGAGGAAGATGAGGAAGAAGAAGAAGGGGATTCAGATTCAGCGCTGGACTCTGCGTCTCCGTGCCCATCGTCTCCTCTGCAGAACCGTCTGGAGGAGACGGAGAACGGAAGTGACCAGGACAGCACAGGGAACCCACTTGGGGAGACAGAGGATGGGATGAGAGAGAGGAGAGACTCTGGTGTTGGGGCTTCTCTGACCAGAGCCAGCAGGTCAGTCAAAATATCAGAAGTTTCTCTTTTTAAATATGTTTTTAAAATTAAAGGGTAAGTTCACCTACATTGAAAGAGAACCTCACTCTAACTGAAACCTCTGCTTCCAAACTGGTCTCCTCTTTTCAGTTTTGTTGTGCTAAACCAAACTAAACTTAACATGAAGCATGGAAAGCTCAAAGACAACAACACAATAGAAAGACAAACACTCAAACAGAACAGAAAAGAGTTTTTCATAGAAAGTGACAGCAGAGGATAAACATGGGGACACGCTTCGACTGCTCTCCTTACGTAATGCGGCTGAATACACAGGAATGCTGCTTGGTCCCCATGGCGACTGCTGCTGCTCCTTCAGGAATCCACAGGCAGAGTTACATTCAGGGGCGTAGGGTTTTTGAGTCTCTTAGCTCGTGTCTTGATTGATGTGTACATAAATCCCTCTAATCCCTAACCCCTTGGCTTGGCACACAAAACTGCAAATACTGAGTTTATGTGCACTTAGAAGCAAGAAGCTTTTATGAGAACTTATTGTATGTTTTTTTTTGTTGTTGTTCAACTGTACTTCTTTTCGCATCTCAAATTGTGCTCTACCCTTTTCTCACCCTCTCACATCCAGACCGCAGAAACTTCGCTGGCCGAGCTTCCAGAACTCCCACCGGCCCAGTTTGGCTTCAGCCCAGCTCCAGATAAGCTGCCAGTCTGTGCTACAGATGAATCTGCTGCAGAAGCTTTCCCTGCTGCAGCTCACTGCTCTCCTGGAGAAACACACCCCAACAAACAAACATGGCTTCAGCTGGTGAGTGAACAGAGAGCTGAGGACAGCTATTTGTATATGATTATGTGAGATGCTTTCCATCCATTCGATTACTACCCTTCCCATCCCGGCTTTTCTCCCAGTGCCCTCTGTCTGCAGGTTGTTGTGTAGCGTGGTGACGGCTGTCCACTGAGGTTAGGTTTCACATTCTTTTCCCAGGCCCATAATTGCTGGGAAGGGGTGAACATTGTCTTTTTCTCAACGGGGCAATCATGGCAGTTCACACGCATGGTGTTACCAGAGCTGCAGGCTTGACATATCAGTCCCCAACAATTATCCCTCTACCACTACACCCACTAACAGCTCTCTGCTATTGGTCTGACATCTCTTAATACTCAGATTTCCATCTCTGCTTCAATGATCTTTTAGTTTCTACCAAATTTTCTGCTCCATTTTTAGCCAAATATTAGATAACAGAGTTGCAGTTGTTCTGGAAACTTTAAAATCAAAGAGTCTGGTGTAAGAGACGACATGACAAATATTGAACCAGGCTAGAAAAAAAGATATTTCTGGACATTTTACACCATCAAAAAGGCGCTAAAAATAGTGAAAACCTGCAAAATTGTTACGATTATACAACTTTATCTCTTTTAATGTCCAACACTTAGATAATGATTCACTATTTTAATGTCACAAGTTAGTTAAAAGTGAAATTGATAAAAGGTTTTCCACCTCCTGTCTGCCCTGCTCACTTACACAGGAATAGAAAGTGTTATGCCCCCGGCTTGTCTTATGACAGGCTGGCGCTCACTGAAAGACAGAGGCCACTTGTTGGCTGCTGGAGGCCCACACATATTCAGAATTCCGTCCTCGGATCATGATTCGCTTCTTTTCGATTTCTGTTTTCCAAAGTGTGGTCCCGAGAAACTCTTGGTCTTGTGAACGCTTGTTCTCACAAAGAGCAGTTTGTCCTGAGTCACGCATAGCGTCTCTGTGTTAAACACACTCACACCCATGAGGAGAGATGCACGGCCATAAATCTGCGGGTGCATTCTTGTGAAATGGTTGGAGTTGCATGTTTTAACTCTTAGATTGCGGTTGTAGACTTGGTGTACACACACACATACACACACGGGGAAACAAATTGTAAAACACACCATGCCCAGATGCGTGAAGAAGTAGGACCCTCCTCTTTTGACACCCCAGCATCCCCCCTCTCTATTTTCCCCTCACCCTGTACATCCTCCCCCCTCATAAACCCGGAGACAGGCTTCTGCAGAGGCTGGGTTTCCTCCTGACACACTTAAACTTACACACACATACACAAATTTTAGTGGCCTGACTAATTCTGTGAGTCAAATTCGTCTGAAGACTATTCAAAACATCTGAGAATAATGATAATTTTTGACTTTTAAATCTCTTAAAAATCTATTTTTTTCAGCTCAAATGTTTTTACAATATCGATATAAGTCAAAATAACCCCATACTAATGATTTCTCCCTTTCTTTGTTCCAGGGCTGTGCCAAAGTTTATGAAGCGCATCAAGGTGCGGGACTACAAAGACAGGAATGTCTTCGGTGTTCCTCTGCAAGTCATTGTCCAGCGAACAGGCCAGCCCCTCCCCCAGGGAATCCAGCAGGCCATGCGCTATTTACGCAACCAATGCCTTGACCAGGTAACATTAGGCACAAATAAATGCACACAGATTGGCGGATGTGTATGTGTATGGATGTGTATGCATATGCTGTAATTACAGTGTGCATAGAATCAAAGTCTATGTCTATGAGTCATTCAGCTTTAAATACTGTTTATACTTTGAACATTTGGATTGAGGAGCTTCTCTATAAGGTGCAGGGTTATATAATTTAAAGACATCTGCAATCAGTCAAATGTTCATCCCTGACTTTTTCACTAAATGTTACATAAGAGGCCGCAGTGACTTGGAGGGAAAAAACTGATGCCTGCCTTGTGAGCATGTGTGTGCAGATTCTGCCTGTCCCTCTCTTTTTCTTCTCTGTCACACACTCACTGGAGCGTAAGGCCTGGAGATAGTCAATGTGTGCAGCTGTCAAGTCCCCTGTGTGTGCGTGTGTGCGTGTGTGTGTGTGTGTGTGTGCTTCAACCGAAGACACTATGAAAGATTTATCTGTGCATATCAATAATGGAAAGAAAGAGCGAAGATGGAGAAAATAGCTGCTTATGGCTGGTAAAAGGAATGATGGTGTTCTTGTCAAAGCAGGACAAGGCGCCTCTGTTTCAGAGTGATGAAAGCTCATGGAAAGTATTCAGGCTGGGCAGACTTCTTCACTTCTCCTCCCAAGCTTTGCCCTTTCACACAGCCTTACATGGCTACTGATGAAGTTTTACACAACTTTAGTATTCAGCTAAATGCCCACCAGGCGCTATGGAGCTTCTGGTAAATACGGACAACAGAACCTGTTGTGATGTAACCGTATTGACTGTAAGCTCTGGATTTGGGCAGAAGTCAGGAATATTTTTAATGAAAACAACCTCCAGCTGTTTTTTGTGTGAGCTTTGGATGGATAATTCAGTTTTGAAAACAGCTTAATAAGAGGATCAAACTGAGTAATAAGGGAATTATAGTTCAAAGCTGACTTTATCAGGCTTATGTGATGTAACTCCATCTCTGTTTTTTTCCTTTACTTTGTTTCCAGGTTGGTCTTTTCAGGAAATCTGGAGTCAAATCCCGCATCCAAGCCCTGCGTCAGATGAATGAGACGAGTGGTGCAGATGGAGGGGGAGTCAACTACGAAGGCCAGTCAGCGTATGATGTCGCGGACATGCTGAAGCAGTACTTCAGAGATTTACCAGAACCTCTGCTCACTAGCAAACTTTCAGAGACCTTCCTCCAGATTTATCAGTGTAAGAATAAAGACATATAACATAAACATATTTTGACGACATCCACATGTAGATACGTTTCCAAACAACACAGCCACACTTCTGTAAGCATAGTGTTCAAGATCTGCAGACATTTCTCTGCAATGAAGCAAGAACTTGTGAAACTGTACAAGAACACAAACAAGATAAGTGCAGGAAATACCTGTGAAATGAGGTGATAAATGTAATACTCTATTGGTTCTTCCCCCTGTGACTCATGGACATCCTGTCAAGTATTTCTTTCCTTTATGATTGCTGCTTTTGGGGATGTTGATATGAGGTGAAGCAAGCCATGTGTAAAATATGACATGTACGTGCACACACATATGAGCTTATGTAACACACTGTTCCCAACACAGATCTTATCAAAGTTTTTTCTTGGCAGGGAAACAAAGGCGCCAAACAAACACCCTCTTTTTTGTCAGTGACACAAAAAGATGAAATAATACAGCAGGACATGTCAATGTTTTTCTGCATTAAAACAAAATACTCATCTCCTTCCCCAGACATGCCCAAAGAGCTTCGCCTGCAGGCCGTACGTGCTGCTGTTCTGCTGCTTCCTGATGAAAACCGTGAAGCTCTGCGGACGCTGCTGTGTCTGCTGAGTGACGTGACGGCGAGCGTGTCTGAGAACCAGATGACTCCCACCAACCTGGCTGTATGTCTGGCCCCTTCACTGTTTCACCTCAACACTCTGCGCCGCAAGGAGAGCTCCTCCCCAAGGTGTGTGTTTGTCTCCTCATCGCCAACTTTTTATAACTTTCTATAGTGCCATTGCAATGCTGCTCTTGACAAACTTATTGTAATAACAGCTTACATAATGTATACAATTCTGTACATGCTGAAAACAGGAAAGGGTCCTACTAATGCAACAAAAGAGCAGGATACTGTAGATAGAGGATAGAGATGGAAAAAGGAAGAGAGCAAAATAAGTAAGGGAAAGGACAGAGACACAGGAAATAGAAGGGTTACATAAACATCTTTACTGAAATAAGACACATGTTTTGTCCCATATTTGGAAGCACAGGGTGCATTAAGTTTGACTTGAACCTGTTTCTTCTGAAGGTGGATCAAGTTTGGGTGCAGTCACTAACCTGGTGTTCTTCTTTTCTCACAGGGTGATGAATAGGAAGCAGACACTGGGAAAACCAGACCAGAGAGACCTGAATGAGAACCTGGCTGCCACTCACGGCCTGGCACATATGATACAGGAGTGCAGGAAACTCTTTCGGGTTAGTAGTAAGGCCGGGCAATCAATTGCAAATAAGATTAAATCACAACATGGCCTGCTGCAGTATTCTAATCGCAGACAGTTCCATATTTCTTTGACCTCAAATGTATCAGAATATTAAATAAACAAAATGGAAAGTTGATGTTTTATGCTCTATACCAGTGTTACTCAACCTTACTCAAATAAAGAGCCAAATAGTTTAAATCTAGCTTTGAAATAGAAACAATCTGAGTGGTGAAAAGTGGCTAAAACGACAAGACAGAAAATAAAAATGAGTCAAAAAGCAGCAAAAATTGGTAAGATATTTGGGAGAAAACTTGGAAAATTGTCAGATAGTACCAAAATGGTCTGAAAGTGGTGAAAAAAGAGTGAAAAGTGACTACAATGGGCAAAAAGCACAAGCAGCAAAAAAGGTATTCAGAGCATAGAAATGAACATATTTTTCAGTGCCTGACAATTTTGTTTAAAATATCCTTTTTCATGGATCTAATGAAATGGTCTCACTTTTTGAGACACTGAATTCAGGGTTCTATGAGCCATAATCATCAACATTTCAAGAAATAAAGACATGCAATAATTTATTCTATGTACAATGAGCCTGTATAATATCTAAGATTCACTTTATGAAATAAGCAACAAAAAATATCTTCTTTTTTTTCATGATAATCTTCATTTTTGAGGTGTAGCTGTTGATGCAAACAGAGGGTTTGTTGTAACAAAATCTCTCTTTTTTTCCAGGTATGTGATTTGTCATGTTCAAAATGAGAATTATAAGATAGGAAAAGGTTGCTTGACAACACATGAGATGGGAACCTAAAAATAATGGCACAAAGAGTTCTTTTGCAACATAGGGAAAAATAATCACAATTAAATTACTTTTACAAACTGTTAAGCCCTATATGGTCATTTCAGATTCAAACAGACATTCTGGTTTCTGTGGAAAACTGCTAATTTCAGGGATTATAGTGCATTCACTGTTAAATGTCACCGTCAAACACATTGTTTCCATGAGTTTGTCATGTAAACAAACTCACCCCTGTTATGTAACGTGTTAACCCAATTCATGCTGCCACCTGCCCAAACAGTGTTGTGATGACATACAGAAAAGGTGCCACCTGTCTGAATATGAGGAGCATGAAGAGACACAAAGTCCATTAAGAGTCACAAACAGCACAAGGATAGCACTTGAACAAACAGGAAACAACAGCAAACAAACCGATCACTAATTCAATCCCATCTGTCCCAAAAAACGTGTCTTTTGCAGTGGGGGCTAACCAGCTCCACACTGTGGGTCATTACTCTGGAAACTTTTATTAAATTGCGAGAGAGCTTCCTGGCTTCCTGTCATGGACACATCACACAACACGGAAACTCAATTAACTCACAAATTATTTTCTCATAATTAGATTTGAGCTTGCCTGTGGAGGGCCATAAAAAGAAGCTGAGTCACGAAATAAGTGACAGTAAATTACAGGGAGCCTTTTATTATCAAATGAAAATCCTTTTCTGAGGCTGTAATGATGTTAGAGCTTCAGTTAACCTGGATGATTGCTGCTTAAAAGAGACAGGGGGAGTTATGATGAGCAGGGAAAACAGCAAGGTATAATCGTATGTGCTGTATTTCCATCACTCCTTCGTGTCTCTAGTCAAAACTGACCTTCCTCTCGTCCTCTTTTGTGGTTTTCACAGATCCCAGAGGAGATGAACCGCTGCAGGAACTCCTACGTGGAGCAGGCTCTGCTGCCACGTCGTTTGGAGGAGCTGGCAGGTGAAAATGCTACACAGGGAGGATACAGGGCATACCTACAAGACAGCCTGGATGCTCTCCTCAAAGAAGCCAAGGACAAGTTTAAAGGATACGACAGCTGCTCTACACCCGAGCACGCTGAGCTGGCCTGTCGTAAGGTAAAAATATCGTTCCGTGGCTGATTAATACGATAAATCTGCCTCGTATATCAAGAAAATAGTCATGAAAGATTAATAAGGGGAACAACAGATCATTCATCCATCTTTCAGCCTGTAAACAAGCCACACTTAATGAGGCTCACTCTCTTTTTGAAGCTATCTATGTTTTGGTCATCCAAACTCCCCTCTGCTCCTCTAAATATCTTATGGAAAAACCAGCAGTTTTGTTCAGAAACGTGTTCGTGTGAAACCATCCTGGCCCTTGCCTTCTTGTTCCCATTCCAGTACTGGACTCCCTCCCAGAATGACATCAGCCGGACACACACACACACACACACACACACACACACACACACACACACACACACACACTTTCAAACATACACAACTTTCTGCATTATCCCAGGCCTACATTTCCGGAGTCTAGTGTGCAAAGAGCTCTGTGTGTGAGGTTATCTTCCCTCATGTTTGAGAATCACAAGGCGCAGAGTGTGTTCTTTATCATCTGATGGCAGAGCAGACGGAGCAGCTGACTTGGCTGAAGGGCACTGGGAGGTTTTGAAACACAGACTGGCTGTTGTGAATTAAAGCTGGATTTCAGATTTCTGTAAATATGACTAATATGATTAAACAGCCTTGGGGAAGACTTGCATGAGATGCTTGGGGTTCTTATATGTTTGCCACCCACATTGATGTCAGAAGAGGCAAATAATCAAGGGGAGTTATTGCCTCGGTCTACCTACACATGAAGGACTTAGTACAAAGTGATATAAGTTTGGGTGTCCTTATAAGTTTAAGTGGGGATTATGCAAAGGCTAACCAAACGTCCTCTTTTGCCTGGACATGTCCTCTTTTTTGATTGTAAAATAGAACGACTTTTCCATCAGTAAAAATAAATAGATAAATCAACACTTCACTTAACACTTGACTTTGTTGAGAAATTTTGGGACCATCTTAATCCAAAATTTTAAGAGAATAAAGTTGAAATGATTGGATAAAAGGTCAAATTTTGAAACAGAAGTCAATTTTTTTAGATAAAAAGTTGGATTTTTTTTTTCATCTCATCAAATTGACTTTTTATTTCAAAATTTAACTAAATATAGGCCAAAAAAATTCAGTGGTCAGTTTGTTAATTTTGTCTTTCTGACCAGCAGAAATGGGATTCAAAATTTTATTATTGATAACATAATCGAAATGTTTTAAACAGGAAAGGAGTGTTTTAAATGAATGTATAGGGTATGACGTCACCAGGTCGTCTTTGAGCATCTTTGGGTATTTTTTTCAGGATATCCAAGAGACAGGGGTAGGTGGTCCTCTTTCGGGGGGGGGTTTAGAATGTGGTCACTCCAATTATGTCCAAACTGATGTGATTTGTCTCTTGAATCTTCAGGTCCATGACGGCTTCCCTCTGCGGCTGTGGAAGGTGACCGTGGAGTTGCCTGCAAGTCCTGAAGAGGTCCTGACCAGGGTCCTGAGGGAGCAGGGCCACTGGGACGAAGACCTCCTCGAGAGCCGTGTGGTGGAGACCCTGGATGAGAGGACAGAGGTCTATCAGTATGTCAGGAACACTATGGCCCCACATCCAACTAAAGACCATCTAGTGCTCAGGTAGACATCTCTACTGTCATTCCTACCCTCTCTCTCTGACTCTCTTCTCTCTCTCTCTCTCTCTCTCTCTCTCTCTCTCTCTTTGTATGTTTCTCCCTGATTGTGTATGATTTAATCCTGACTGTATCTTCTTCTCATCAGAACCTGGGTTACAGACCTGCCAAAGGGAGCTTGCGCACTGGTCTGCACATCCGTTGACCATGAAGGTGCACCTGTTGTAGGTGTCCGTGCAAATGTCCTCACTTCACGCTATTACATTGAGCCCTGTGGAGCAAACAAATCCAGACTCACACATATTTCTAGGATCGACTGCAGGTGAGGATCACAGAGCAGTTATCCTGTCTTCATAAATGATCTGTTTTGTGATACCACAGTGAGCTAACAACATGTTCCTGCTGTCTTCTTTTCTCCCAGGGGTCGATTCCCAGAGTGGTACAACAAACTGTATGGACACTTGTGTGCTGCAGAGGTGTCTAGGATACGCGACTCTTTCACCGTATCCATGGAGAAATAATTTAACCAATAGCTTCTTCATAAGCGAACTCAGAGAGGACTTAAAGTGACACATTTATTCCAGAGGTTTATAAGGAACCTGAGCCTCTTTATTCCCACACTTAAAGGACAAACCCTGGATCCTGGATTGAAGGACTTTTTCTTTTTTGCTCTGACTTTGCCACAACAGACTGATATTACTGTATAATAGACTGTTCTGTTGAAGCTCCGTGTGTGCTGCTTCACTTCACACAAACATTTATCTGGGCCAAAGGTTTATCTAAAAGGGTGCTATTGCTTCTGAGAAGCAACGCAGGATTCATCGAGTGTGTGAGTGTGTATGTATGTGTGGTCAAAGCAACAAACAGTTAATGAATATATTCCTCACACTGGTTACCAGTGGCAGCATAATGTGTACATACAGTATTCTTCACAGTAAGGCTTTGTGTCCATATTGTGTTACCTCTCTTTTTTTCTGTTACAGTGAATCAAATGAGGAGTATTAGAGGAGATGATATTGTGATCAGCTGATTGATAAATCCATTAGTGCAGAAAGATGTGAATGTGTTGACTGAATGAAAACAATAGACAGGATATAGTGAAATGAAACGTGGGTGATGGTGTAGAAGGTTGTCATGGAGAAAGATGGAAACAGAAGATGATGGGTGGCTGGCTCACCAAGAAGAGGAGAGGAATGAAATCCAATCAGTTTGATCAGATGTTTTCTGTGGTGAAATTTGTCACGATTATTGTCCAAAAAGCCATGTAGACTATAAACCTTAGAAACTAGCATGCTAGATTTTCACCAGATGAACAGACCTGAAAGGACCAAATGTGGAAAAAGACGTGAAAGTAAACACTTTCTCATTCTAAGCTTTTCCTCACCAGATAAAAAATCCAGTTAGTGTTAAAAAGAGCACCGTCAGTCCCTTTTTCTTGTTGTTGTAGTCCAGCTATCACTTGTATGCATAAATATAATAATACACCGATGTTGATGTACACAAAAAAAGAAAAAAAACAGTCCAAAATAAGATGAGAAGTAAGCAGAGAAACAATGGTCCTTTTATAAAGGTGGAGATTTTACAGGTTTTACTGTAAAGGAGAGGGCACACTGAATGTTTGTGTGATTTCAAAAGAAGGAAAAAATACTTTGTGTAAGCTTCTTTCTCTATTCTGTTGTATCAGTGTTTTAAAAAGAAGTAAAAGATTTAGGTCCTCATACCGAAAGTTGACCTTAATTCATAACACTTGCGCTTCGATCTAAGGACTCGCATAAAGAGCTGTATGATTAATACACTAAGCCATTGTTCATCATCGTACACATCTGTACCTTTAACTGTGTTTCTGCCAAATAATAAAGCATGACAGTGACAGTTAATTTAAACCGATATATTTATACCTCAAATATCTGTTTGTTTTGTATCATGTCATGTTATGTTATTTTATTGTAAATGTTCAGCCTCGTGTTACAGAAATGGACAAATGTTTTATCTTTTTTATTAATATTATTTCTGTACAGGTTAATCAAAGTGCACTATTAAATGTATTAAAATAAAAAAAAAACCTGTCCTGAGTTTTATCTAGCTCACACACACAAATAACTTCAGTGCCTCTTAATCTCAGTGACACTATATTCAACCCTCACTGTCCCTGAAGGCCACATACACCCACCCCTTTTCCCCAGCGCCATGATTTAGGAGGAGAGGGCTGCGTAGTGTGTAGCAGGGTATCAACTGGCCCTGTAGATGGTGATCTCACTCTTTATTTCTTACATAACAGTTTCATATAGTAGAGAAACAATGGGGGCCGTTGTACCACAGCTGGACCAGTCTGGACCTGGCAGACTTGATGAGAACGTGGGCAGTCACGCGTAAAAAAGGGGGTCCAAGGGTCAAAGTGGGGGCTAATGTGACCCTTTAATCACCTGACAAAACAAGAATTAGCTGTACTGTACCAAGCTGTCACATGCGTTGAGTACTTCGTTCACGCTCTCCTCTTTTCCAAACACTATAATTATTATCATCTATAAATTTGTGTTTACAAAACTCAAGGACAGGTACTTCCCACACGCGTACATTGTGAAGAAACAAGTGATAACTTGACACAGATATTCCACCAACGAGATACTTTCATTTCTCATCTGACGGACTGTAAACACTTTGTGAATGCAACAAAAGAACAAGTGACTAACCAGAGCCACAAACACTGACACGTAACCGCAGATAAACACATGTTCTCACCTCTGTAATGTACCCTGTCAGGATTTATCTTCTCCTGTTTGAACAATATAAACCTCTGTCTGCAAATTCTCTCTCTCTTTTTCTATTTATTTCTTCTATGTGTAAGTCCTGGTATGTTTTTGTGCTGAACTGTGTGCGTGTTTTAGCTGAGGACCCAAACACCTCCGGGAGATTATGAGGGGGTTAGATAAGGCAGAACAAGAGTCAGCACCAGAGCAGCATTCCTGTCCAGCTGTTTGAGAATCAGGGGCTGAAAGTTTCCCACATTGATAAACGAACTTGAACGTGCAGCTGCATGTTGTCATGTATGTGCTGAAGGTTTAAAAAAAATAGCTAATCTCATTATGCAATAAGTAGTTTGTACATTATTGGAGGACTCTTTCCTTGTGTTGCTTTTGATTGAATTCTACTTTTGGTTTTACCCCAAGAGGTATAAACCGCCATTTCTTAAAACAAATGATTGAATGCTCAGACTGTGACAGGAGGCGTCAGCTGGATAGAAGTTGATGCCATGTGTTATGCCGGCAAATTAGTTTTAACTGCACATTCAACAAGAAAAGCAGACAAAAAGTCAACAGCACTAGTGCTAACCTGCCTGTAGCACATTGACAGACAGTGAGTGGTCGTGTTGGTCACAAAGAATCAAGCATACCAAATGTCTGACAGGATCTCTGGGACACATATGTGGACTGGAATGCTCTGATGATGGATAACTTGTGGCTTTGTTGTGGCAACAGGAACGGTATGTCATCACGATAACACTGTTTTAAGAGACAACATACTGAAGGAGGACAGAGAATTTAGTCACAACATTTCTACGGCTGACCTCATATCATCCCTCATCCAGCTGGATACTCCAGGAAAACTACAACAGCTGAAAGTGGATGAGCAAAAAATAACAATGATAAAGAGAAGGTAGACCTTGTGGTGAGACATAAAATGTAACCCCAATACAATTGTGCTCATAAGTTAACATACCCTGACAGAACTTGTGATTTCTTGGCCTTTTTTCAGAGGACATAAATGATAACACAAAAACTTTTATTTCACTCATGGTTAGTGGTTGGGTGAAGTCATTTATTAACAAACAACTGTTTTTTTTTTCTCTTATTTTTTTCTTAAATCACAGTAACAACAGAAACTTCCAAAACCCTGATCAAAAGTTTACATACCCTAGTGGTTTTTGCCTGATAACATGCACACAGGTTGACACATATGGGTTTAAATGGCTACTAAAGGTAAACATCTTCACCTGTGATCTATTTGCTTGTAATCAATGTGATGTGTGTGTGTGTGTGTGTGTGTGTGTGTGTGTGTGTGTGTGTGTGTGTGTGTGTGTGTGTGTGTGTGTGTGTGTGTGTGTGTGTTCTGTCAGACCCCTGCATCCTTCATCTAGTGCTGCACTGACATTTTTGGATTCTGAGTCATGGGGAAAGCAAAATAATTGTCAAAGGATCTGCAGCTTAAGGAAATTGACCTGTATAAAACAGGAGAGGGATATAAAAGGATATCTAAGGAATTGGCGGGGGCCAATAGTTATGCATTCTGCCAGGGTATGTAAACTTCTGTGCACAACTTTATCCGTTTATATTCTTATAATGAAGGGTGATTAATTTCTGATTTTGTGAGGCACAACGTGACCCCCTATCAGTGTTTGACAACCCCCCTAAAAAAAGAAAAAAAAAATCTTTTTCTGAATGTTTACAGTTGTCCAGGAAACCCACAGCTTCATCCTTCTCAGCCTGGTAGAGCACAGACAGCTCATGCCTTGTTGTCATGTCACTGAAAAGCAGAAGCAACATCAAATGGAAGTCCTCCACAGGTCAACAGTGTCATCTAGAGGACGATTGGTGTAACATCAAGTCATGACTCTTGTCCTGTTTCCCGCCTTCTGCCCACCCAACCTTGCTATGCAAGAAGCTGACGTCATTTTATTTGCTCAGACACAAAAAGCCTGAAAGATATTGATTTCTATTTGTCAAATCAGCTCTTTCACTGCCTATAGAACTAAAGATATATAATATTTGCTGTTTTCTACACAGAAACCTCACCCTGCTGCGTTTGAAGTCCCTCAGTGGGGTTTCATCATTAAGTGCCTTTGGTGTCCTCATTAGAGTCACACAGTTATCTTTAAAACTTTATGGAAGAATGAAACTCGGAGGTCTTATTAGAAGTAGCCAAACATTTGAGCACATATCAGTACAATGATAAGACTGTTATACCATTTTCTTCTTTAGCAGACAGTGGTTTTGCCATGCACTACACACCGTCTGCTAACTACAATGTGTTTAATGGCTAAGTGGTTACCTGGTATTAGACCTGGAAAAACCTTGAAAGCTGTACTATTGGAGGTGCAGCATGTCACAGATGCTGTGTTAGCACCTGTGGAGCTTCCAACATGTTTCTCCTGTATTCGATCCAGGCTTTTATGTTCAATCTTCATTAAAAAAAATTAAAAAGTGCTCTGAGACAGCATTGTATGGCCTCCATATTTATGGGGTGTAGGTGGGCCACAAAGGTTTTTGAAATAGACTACCCATGACACAATGCCCTTGCAGCTTGTTGTTACGACGTATCAAAGTGCCCTGTGAATGTTGGATGAAAAATTCTCGCCCTTTGTTTATATAAGGTTTGTTCACCAAGTTTTGCACTATCAACTCCTATATGTCAGTGTAAAAATCATTGAATGTAGTTTTATCATCTGATTTTGTGTTTGAATTACAGTAGATTACCCAGTTTTTAAATGACCATATTAAATATCACATATTCTACTCACTACAGTTTTATTCAAGAACAAGCCATATTCAGTAAATGGAGAATTAATCAGTCTTTGTTTTCCTACAATAAACTGAGTAAATAAATATTGCTATCTGAGTCTAATTGATTAAAATTAAATTATTTTTTTCCTACTAGACATAGGATTTTGAGTGTTTTTTACCACAGCCCATCAAACAACTCTATTTCAGATTGGAGTTTGATGAAGTCCAATTCCTTATGTGCACACATACCCAGCTGTTAAATAAGACTTTGCTCCTGATTGTAATTCTCTGTTCATGTAGACGCAAAAAAAGGGGGGGCGGGCTCAGTACCAAGGGCGTTGCATAAAATGCAGCAAAGTCACTTTTAACTTGACATGAAATAATGAAGTGATTGCAGTTTAAAGTCACCACAGTTTAGAAGACCGATAAACTCAAGCAATCTGAAGACAAGGTTTTCCATTAATCAGGTCTTAGGTATATTCAAACACTTTATCCCCTAGAGGGCAGTATCACTCCACTGTTTAAGCAGTAGTCCTGGTCCTTCCACCCTGTTCGACCTCAAACAACCTGAGTTACATGTCACAGAGCTGATTAGAACACTCTGAACTCTTTTACACTGAGGCATGTTTGACATTTAAACACCAGCCCATTTTTACCTCACAGGAATATGCATTATTTCTTTTTTCTCTTCCTCGCTCCTATGCATGTGTAGACACGCAGCTTGGCCGATGACATAATTCTTGAAATTAACTGGGATTGGAAAGCCATTTTTCTTTATATACCAATTTTTCTATGTAGTTCTTGTGGAGTGGAACCAACGAATAAGTTCTCCAAATTGTCCAAAATTTTCCCAGAATTCAACAGCTTATACTTCAAAGATGTGAAGATATTGAACTTGTGAACAGGCTGATACTTTTTAGTATTCGACAGAGTCAGATTTGTTCTCCTGCTGACTCTCTGATGTACACTTAAACTCAAAATTAATCATACCCCCCTCAAAAAGAAGACATTTCTTAATTTTTTTTAAGTTACACATTGGTGTTTCACCTCAGATTTGATATAAATTGGATACACAAAAAAGTATGAAGCCATAACAAGTTTATTTCAGATAGGGAACGTAACGTTCCAACTAGGTTAAAACAAAATAATTATACAGTCCAGAATTATCCATACCCTGTTTCAAACATCAATTGCAATACCCCTATTTTTTATCACAACCTCTGGACTGTTTTTGTATTTGCTTATGAGCTTCTTGCAATTATCTACACAACTTATAGCCCGCTCTTTCTTTGGCATGTTTGAGATCCTTGAGATTGGAGGGTTTCTGTGCTGTCACCTGTTTCTTGATCTCTAAAGGTTGTTGATTCAAACCAGAACACTGACTTGGCCACTTCATAACATTGATATGATTGTGGTGACACTATGTCTTCACCATCTTGGCTGTAAGCTTTGGATCATTGCCTTGCTGATAGATCCAACACTCCCCCAGGTTCATGTTCTCTAATGTCTGCATGAGGTTTCAATCAGGAATTTTGACACACTGCTCTTTCCCTGTGATGCCCTCCAATTTAACTAAGTTCTCAAAAAAGTAGCCCCTCAGTATGATACTCCCACATCCATATTTCACAGTGGAATCCATGCCCTAAAAGTTCAACTTTTGTTCCATCTGACCAGAATTGATAACCAGAATTTCTGTCTTTCCTCTTCTATGCAAAGGTCAGATGAGCTTTTACATGCTTTGAGGTAAGAAAGTCTTCCTGGGTCAACATCCATAGGGACCATTTTGGAGTGTCTGCCTTGGTTATTTTTAACTGTTCATTAAGAAAAAAAAAGAAAAAAAAAAGATACATTTTAGTGGTGTGCATTAGTCTGTTAAATGTTTTCTTCAAATATATATTTTTCCCTTATTGTGTTTTTTTTTTGTTAATCTATTTGGACATTAAGTGTAAGATAAATGTTGATAGATAAGATGAAATAGATATTTTTATTCACTTAACTGACAGGTCTTCTAGGCTTTTCTATTGAGTAATTCAAACAATGACAATATTACCAAATTATGACTCTGCAAATTTGTCATTTTGTATGAGTTTTAAAATAACAGTGTATGTCACAGATGATTCTAAATATGCCTAAAGTTACATCGGTTTTGTGCTGTTATGAGAGAAATTGAATAATCGGAAGCATTGTTACATGACACAGTTAGTCAACTTCACTACGTCTCCTCCGTAGTTATGAAACTTTCGGACGCAGGTTTTGTAACCGAGACGTCCCGTCCAATCACAGCGGGACTTTGCTGCTCACGTGACGGTGTTTTTATGTAACAACTGGGTGGCTGTAAGACGAAGTCCGTTTATTACACTGCCAATGACGGCGGCAGCAATAGCAATGCATAGAAACGGGATAGCTAAATCTACATAACACAGCTTTTTAGTCTCTCTGGGCGCAACTATGTCGCTTAGACCGCAGGTGTCGGAGGCCTCGGAGGAGAGGAGCGGCTTCTTCATCGGCGCAGAGCCGGACACGGACTCTTCAGAGGAGGACCATTACCAACTCATACTGCAAAAGGCTAATGCGCTAGCGTCTGAAAACTGCCTCAAAGAGGCAATTGACTGGTTTACATTAGCGATGCGATACGGCCCAGTCCGACCTGGGCAACTTAGCACTTTCGTCGACTGTATCCTCCGCAACTTTAAGAGCAAATCATCCGGATCTAACTCACTCTCCGGTCGGTGTCGGGAGGAGGAGAGCAGCTCCACAGACGATTTATTTAACTGTCCCAGCTGTCATAGTTTTTTAGGTGAACCTGTCACATTAGCATGTGGACATTCGTATTGTAAAAGATGTTTACAACGACGACTGCTCTCCAAATGTAAGCTTTGTAAGGAGACCATGAAGGGAGAGGAGAAGGTGAATGTAATTCTGTGTGGGCTTCTGGAGAAATGGTTCCCTGAGGAGGTGGGCACGTCCAAAACGATATGTGAAGTGGATTGGCTTTGCAGAAAGAAGCGTTATCAAGAAGCTGTGTCACTAGCCACGGATATCATTCAGAGAGGTGAGTATTGTGTTATAACATGAGAAGCATAGAAATGAGAGGAGGGGGTGTCTCTTGGTACAGCGTGCTCATTCTCAGATAATCACTAAAGAGGCAGTGTTACTAATGCTTTAATTATATTATTCCAAGCGAAAAGAGTAACAATATATTACTGATATGGAATAGTACATGTGTGTTATCAGGGGGTGAAGTAAAGGTAAGTGGAGGAGACATTTTGAAAACAGGAACCATTTGTCCCATGTGTTGTTCAAGTGCACACTTCTCTCATTGGCTCTTCAGCGTCATGGTATGTGCTGCTTACGAAATACAAAATATACGCATGCGCGTCTGGTGGAAGTTGCGTAAGGCAGGTCATGACACATATTGGGGCAGGTTTTATAACTTATCAAGGTGGGGGTGGGGGCTTGTGCATTTTGTAATAGTTACGCCGTATTAAGAAAGCAGGTCTCGCAAATAGAGAAAATGGGACTGAATGCTCTGTGCAAAGACAAAAGTGATAGGCAGTGCAGCTGGCAGATGGTGAGAGACACTACCAGACAGTTGAACGTTTTATAACAAAAGTTAATGTTATGTAATACAAAAAAAGAGAGAAAAATATGCTGTTTGCCGTTGTCCAGTTGACATGGATTACACAGGATGAAAGGCTTGTGGTTGTAGACGATTAAAGAAAAGTGATGGTCCTGAGTTTGATCCCATCTTGTAGTACTTCATTACTTTCTCTGAGGCACCCAAGCCAAGTTTATTCAATATTTGAAGTGTCATCCTGTACAGCAATTTAAAAATGTAGTGATAATACATTAAAGTCAGGGTAAGTGATCTGGAAACTTCCAAGCAGAATATAGGTCAAATGATATAACACACATAACCTTGGTGAGTGTGTGAGGCCCTCACTGGTGGCTGCAGGACATATAGAGAACATTTACTTCATTTCAAGAATCGTATGGGAGAAACACATTCACTACTGGAGAGTGATTCAAAAAGTAATGACAATTCTTCTTTGATGTGTTCTTTATGATTCAGAGTACTTGTGCAAGGACATATTGTTCTTGTACGGCTATAAAATGATCACACCCTCTTCTAATGTAAAGATGCTATAACTGTCATGTTAAGACTAGGTTCAACTTAGAAAGACACATTGAATTTTTCAACGGCAGTTCAATTCAAATTGGCTAGTCCGTGTAAGATTTTATGTACAATCTCTCCTGCACTTTTTTGCCTCTGTCTTTTCAGCCATGGCTTTGCAGATAATGTGAAACAGCAGAAGTGCATTTGTGTGATGCATTTCTATAAGACTTTTTGAGACGTGAGGAGATATCACGGAGGCAATGCTGCAGTCTGACCCCCCTCTGTGACAGAAGCACTGCTACTCAGTGCTGCAGAACAGAAACCTCTGCTTATTCATGGTTTCTTCTCTTATGTTCAGTAATTCTGGACAGACCACCCAGGGTTTTACTCTCATTAGTCTCTGTCATACAGCAGAAAAATGACTCTCAAGCTGTACGTCTCACACAGAGTGACAAATCTTGTTGATGTTGTGTCTTGTGCTGATAAATCACATCTCAGGAAAAAGAGGAAATAGATCAATTATAGGTGAAATTTATCCATTTGTATGAAGCATTGGTCTGCAAGGCATGCTGCTGTAAAATGTTGAGAGAAAGTAGAATCAGATCAATGTCTCATGAGTGTTTCAGTCTCCTCAAATTCCTCCTCAGAACTAAAGACGTATATGTGAAACTTAATGTGCTTTTTTCCCCTCTTCACCTTTATCAACATTGGGGAGAAAAAGCTTTCACTGTTATATAACTACAGTTTCTTTGGCATTGCTTCCAGAAAATCCAGTGACACACTTAATAAACAATTTGTGCTTGTAATAGCTTTATGTAACTCGTGACTTGCAGGAAATGATGGATCATTGCAGGTCTATACGGTCGACTTATGCAAGATAGGATATGAAATTGGTAAAGTGCCAGTCCTAAAAGTACAGGGTGTTCACTTGTCGGGACTGATGCAAGTCTCAAATATTGTCCTCTGTTCAAGAAGATGATTTTCTTGCTTCATGTCTTCCTTCAGATCCAGAGATGACAGCAACAGCCCGGTTGTCTCGAGCTGAGGCGTACATGGCTCTCAAACAGTACCGCTCAGCATTGGAGGACACAGAGTTCTGCCCTGACTCTGGCTGTTGTGCTGAAGTAGGTCGCTCACCTTCACTGCTCTGATTTTTGTCCCATGACACAGAAAGTTAATTTTGATTCAAAGAATCTTTTCTGCCAAAGCATGTGGTTATGGGTTTCATCATAAAAAATAAACAGTTTCGCCCCACATGCTCTTGGTTGAGGCTGATGGCTGTGCCATTTTGTTTTACACTGCAAAAACCAAAATCTAAAAATATGTTTTTGTCTTATTTTCAGTAAGAATTTCCTGATTATATTTGATTTGGGCCACATTCAATTGTAAGTTCAGATGTACTTTATTTCCAGATATTGAAAGAAATAAGTAATATCTGAATTGCTTGTAACAATAAAAAATAAAAATCATCCATTTGTGTAAAAAGAAAGTTTCTTGTATTAGGACATTATTCTAATTTTTTCTTAAAATGACTTAAAAAAAAGACATTTTTATGGACTGGTGGAAAGAATGTGGCTCCTATCAAGTCCAAAAGGATATTTTTTACTAGACTTAAGACATACTGACTTGCTTGGGTTTCAGTTTTTGCAGTGCAGTGCTCACTCTGCTAACGGTACTTACTAAAGTCTGGCATAGATTCAATTAGGTGTATCAGTCAACTTAGTGTTTCCAAGAAAAGGTTTATTTCAAAATGTGGCAGACTGGGAGCACTAAATGTGTCCTGTCATTGGATTATAGTAACAAGTTAATATAGGCCATTTCACAGACGCCATTGATATATAAACATGTTTACTTACTCATACTTAATCCTGCACAAAAATACTCCCCTTGGAGTTGTTGAGGATGCACCACTCTGCCTTCATATGCTAAGAATAATGTCTGTGTCCTGTTGTCTTCAATCTGATTGGATGTGTACAAAGTATATAATTAACCTTGTGATATTTTTAGATCTAAATCAAAAGCCTTCTCATTAGGTAGACAGCGTATCATGACTTAAGAAGGCCTCTGAGATCACAAGACTTTGTGATTAAGGTCAGAGCCATTAAAAACTAGGTGGTCAGGACTACATGTCTGGAAGGAAGCCATGGACAATCTCAATCTGTGACTAAAAAATTCATCATGTAACACCCCTTACTCAACATTTTTATGAAATACATTTTCATACATCAGAGGGATTAACATACAGACACAAACAATCCTCAATCCTTCTTGGCTTTTTGCTTGTTGGCTTGATTCAATTGCCAAAGGAAACCTGATCTAGTTCTGGAGATTGATTTGTGACATATTTGCAATACTCACCCAGGATACAAAAACAGAAATATAACATACCTTTTTGTCTGCGTTCAGGCTGTGTTTAGGAAAGCTATGGTGCTGCATGAAATGGGCCAAGTGGATGAGTCTCTACAAGCCTTCCTCCAGTGCCTGGCTGTGGACGAGGACTTCCCGAGTGCAAAAAGACAAGTGGAAAAGGTGAGAGAAAGTAGTCATGATTTATCTGCTGGCCATGTGGGAAGAAAAGACTTGGTTGTCATCCAGTCTAGCACTTAGCTAAAATGAGGTCACACAGTGTAAGGGAATTGTTATCTATGAGTGTTAGTGTGAAAAAGCTTGTAGTTGTCACAAACGCCTGAGTTGATCTTCCATTTCAATGAAGCTTGAATCATTGCTGCAAGGGGACGTCGTTAGCGAAAGTGCCAAGACTTTGACTTAGTGGGCTACACATTAAATTTGTTCCCATTTAAAAAAAAAAAAAAAAAACTCAACAACCAGCAACACACACATGACTGCTCATTGAATCATCTACTTTTGCTACTTTCTGAGCGATACTGATCTTCAGTTATTTCTATTTAGCTCATCAGTCATGGCGTTGCATAACTTGTTGGCAGGTCAGGTCTTGTGACTGCCTTTAATGACATTACTACCACATAATAGACATAACTTAGTTTTGTAACTACATAAACGACACAGATGAGTCATGTTTGCAGTGCTGCTTCAAATTTCATAAGAACTGAGCAATCTAATGCTTCTGTGTGAAAAAAACTTCTCAACTTACTTTCAGCTGATAATGTCACTGAAGCTTTGTGCCTGAGTCATGATTGTATAAGGAAGCATACATAATCATATTAGTCATCTCCAGCTTTCTCTTGGTATGTGAGTGAAATTGATTGAAGCCGGGTTGCTTCTCATATTGATAAGGTGGAAGAGTTCTTATCTTTGTGATCCCTGGAGAATCAGTGCAAGGCAAAACATCAATCTGTGACAGTGTAGGGTCAAGACAGCTCGCTTCAGTAGACTGTCACATCACGTTTGTGTAGCTTGAAGTCAAGTCTGTGCTCATAGAGGCCATCCCAACAGGCATTTAATGAAAACTTAAAATTAAAGGAAGAGACAGTGACGGCAACCATGCTTGTTGTACTCTGCAAGACATGGTGTGGTTCAAACAATGCAGTGGACAGACACCGAAGAGAAGAGATACATGAATTTATGAGTTTAGTTAAGTTCAGTTCTGTTGACAGGGACCATGCAAAACAAAAACTGTCAAACTAGAGTTAGCTCCAAAACTAATAACATTGTTGCCCCTGGGCTGGAAGATGAAAAGGAATATGCAGTGCAAAAAACAACCTAACATTCAAAACAAAACCCTAGTGCTGGCTGATACAGGGGAAAAAAATGATCATGATATATTTTTTCATATCATCTGATCAAGATTATTATCACAATACTTAATATTATTTTTCAACTGCCAGTTTTTAAGCATCTGTACTGAATCTATAGAAACCAGAGATTAGTTCAACATTTAAACAACATACAAAGCAAAATTTCTGCCTCCTCGAGAAAAACGAAGACTCCTCAAAATATCATTATCAAAAAGCCATTGCACAGCATCTATTTCGTTGTCCTATGTTTAGCTCTACATTTTCTCACATTTTTAACTTCTCTTGTCACTTACAAACAGAAGTGGAGCAGGAAAAAGTCGACTTCGATTGGCTGTTATCACACACGTTTCTGCCATGTTTGAGCAATCAAAATGAAACTCACAGCTTATCACCGTTATGAATCTAAAATTTATCATCATTACAAATCTCAATCATATAATTGCCCAGCTCTCATACATACTAAACAGCAATCCATCATTACTAAAAAGACATTTGAACATTTATGTTAAATTTTGTGACATTTACTATCTGCAGCGTAAGTCCTTAAACAGTTCTAAAAGCCACACCATTCTTTATTCAACTGAAAAAGAAAAGAAAGGAGTGTTTGAACTCATTATCTTGAGGTTGGAGAGCACATTTAAGGTCTTGCACTTGGCCAAAGAAAGATTAGTGGTCTTTGCTTCTAAGAGCCAAACTTGGGGTTCAGACTGTGGTCAGGCTGATATCAGCTTTGTAAACAACATCAGGCGACTGTAAGAACTCAGTTTGCTCTTTCTTTCTTTTGACTTGAAAATGCCACCTGAATTATCATGGTGTGCTCTTGTTGCTGGTTTGTACATCATTGTGTGGTGGACTCTTTTGTCAGGGTTAAGGAGGGCAAGAAGCATGAAGTTCTTGGCTTTCAAAAAGGGAGAAGCTTTGGGAGTTTATCCAGTGTGATAATCCCATGGATGTCTTGACCTCCTCTATTTCTTGAGCAATCAGAAACGCTTAGTATGAAATTCAGAAAGCTCAAACTCTCCCCCAGTTGAGATATTTGTTCTTGATGAGACTTGTATCAGATGTTTAACTCACTGCTTTCTTACAGATCCTCTGTGACCTGCTGTCCCCTGATGATGAGAACGTTAAGGTTGGCCTGAGGGAAACAACACAGAACACGTCACCTCATTTGCGCCGTAAAACCCTTGTGGCAGACGCCCAAAACCAACCCCTGAGCCCAGTCCAAAGACAACCCCAACACCAGGCACGTGCCTCCTCCGCACACCATCATCCAGACAACCAGGAGGTGAGAGAACAAAGCTGAGATGTGATAGTTTTAGGCTGATGTCGCCACTTATTTATGAGGGGATCATCATCTTTACGACCATGTTGTTCTGCAGAAACGCTGGGAAAGCCTGGAGCGTCCCGGTCTGGGCAGAGCTCATTCACTGAGGGTGCACGGTTCTGGTTGTGGGGAGGAGGGCCTGAAGAGAGTCTGTTCTGCTCCCCAGCTGGGTGATCAGGAGAAGGGCAGTCTGCTTAAGAGGAAGCTATCGGTGTCAGACACAGAGCCGTGTGTGGTGGACAGCGGGAGTAGCAAACATAAAAAACAAGGTTATTGATCAATCCTTTTTATAGCCGTTTATTACCTCTGTTACTTGTGATGTCGATGCGAGAGGTATTTCTGTCACAGATAATCAAGGGGTAATTGTTTTCGTTTCCTATGTGAACATTAGGTGTAGCGAAAGGCTCAAAACAACAAGCTGCCAAAGCTAAGCTCTGTAGAAGTGTTCCTGCAGACCTGCTGGACCTGAATGACTTGGAGTGTTCTCTCTGCATGAGGTAACATTTCATTCCTGTATTCACATTTTAGTTTACACAACAGCAAACCTGTTACTGTCATGGATGAACACTAAAATGTCACTTCTTCATATGCGCAGATTGTTTTATGAGCCTGTTACAACACCATGTGGTCACACGTTCTGTAAAAACTGTCTGGAACGCTGTTTGGACCACACACCTCAGTGTCCCCTCTGCAAAGAGAGCCTGAAAGAGGTGAGACAGCACTCTGCATCTATTCTGTCTTCAAAATATGCTCCTTTGTGTTATATCTTCATGCCTGACTTCTATCCTTCTCTCTGCAGTATCTAGCATGTAGAAAGTACAATGTGACAACAGCCCTGGACACACTGATAAAACAGTATTTGAGTCAGGAGTATGCAGAGAGAACTAAGGCTCATCTGGAGGAGGCAAGAGAGCTTTCAGAGTAAGTTTTTCTAATTCTCAGGCAGTGAAACAAACTGTTTAAACAGAAGGATTAAAGAGTCTAACATGTTCTTCTCTCTTTATCTCTCCACAGTCTTACAAAAAATGTGCCTATCTTTGTGTGCACCATGGCTTACCCCACCGTGCCTTGCCCCTTGCATGTCTTCGAGCCACGTTATCGCCTCATGATTCGCCGCTGCATGGAAACAGGCACACGGCAGTTTGGAATGTGCATAAATGATCCCCAGAAAGGGTGAGCTCACAACAATGTGGATTACCGATCTCTGTGATTTCTGCTAGTGACATTGTGATCCCATTGTTCTAGTTAATTCCCTTTTTTTGTCCAAAATCTCCAAAATGGATTTTTGGGTTAAACTGCCAGAGCTCAGCTAAGCCTTGTATAAACTGTTGTTTCCTTTCTTTGCAGGTTTGCAGATTATGGCTGCATGCTGACCATCAGGAGTGTTCATTTTCTCCCTGATGGGCGGTCAGTGGTGGACACCATTGGAGGAAAACGCTTCAGGGTCCTGTCCCGGGGAATGAAGGATGGCTACAGTACCGCTGACATTGAGCACTTAGAGGACACGAGGGTAAGAACCACAATGATGTACACTTGAGTGATTGTAGTCACTAGTAGACAAAGAGTAATTGAAGTAATCGATAAATATATTCAATGCCAATTGATCAGTTTCTCTCTACTTCCGAACAGTTTTAAAGTGTTGTTTAATTTTGAAATTTCATTCCAGGTGGAGGACAGTGATGAGCTCGAGGGCCTCCAGGAGCTGCATGATGAAGTGTATGAACAGGCTCGTGTTTGGTTCCAAAACCTGAAGATTCGCTTCCACAACCAGATCCTACAGCACTTTGGACCAATGCCTGAACGAGAGGCTGATATACAGGTAAACATCCAACGCACTGCAGAGGTCTCCTTCCCTTTCCCTGACCACAAGAGCTGCAAACATATTTGATGACACACCAATAAAAGGGTTTGGATGCATGGGCCAGAATATAAGACAGTGTTTTCATGAAACTTAGGTTTGCTGTGACAAAAGAAAACAGTCTGCAGAGATCCCTTTGGTTTTATTTTGTTTGCTATTATCTTCAGTAGATGCAATAAAAGACCAGCTCTGGCTTTCATAACAAAATCCTGAACTAATGAATAGAGCCCTTGTATGCAATACAAAGAATTTTGTTATTCGTCTGCTATTTTGGTGTCTGTTTGGCTAAACAAAAACTCTTTTTTAACTCTTGTTAGTAGTATTGGTGGTGTTGTGCCATATTTTTTACAGTTGATGTAACTTAAAGGAAAATTCAGAAACAATCTACAGTTGACCAGAAACCAAGTAGTCAGAAATCAAAGCCTGGTCAGTGGGTCAATCTGCAAAGACCAGACGTCTGTGTTAAACCATCTGCCCCTTCTTTATGACTCTGATATACAGAACACGCAGATAAGCAAAGGAACACCAGAGTCCTGTGCTCAGCTCTGGCTGTGGTGCAGCTTGTGGTGCTCAGTGAGATTACAGGACAACCACTGGGCGGAGTCTATTGACAATATAGGCTAAAGAGCTTTATGGGTGCTTCTTATCTAATCCTGGCAGCTCTTTTGCGTCACAAGTCTAATGAAGAGAAATGCCCAACAAAACCACGTGGCTTTGACAGGATTTTTGCTGATGCCTGCCTTTCCAGGAATCAGTAATACTTTCAGAAGAGAGAAATGTAGAACACACCAAGAAAGGATCATTTGCCTCAAATCCTGCTGGTGCTAAGCACATTTTGTAACTGGCCCAGCCTTTCAAAGTAAAAGCCCTTTAGAAGATTACCGTAAAGGGCCAATTTCTTGTTTGAACCCATTCCACTTTTGAAGAGTGTAAATGTAAGGGATTGCAGGCCTGTGATAACTGTGGTAAAATGCTACTGAATTTATTTTATGTTTTAATACTCTCAATCCTGTTCCCCAGGCAACTCCTAATGGCCCGGCCTGCTGCTGGTGGCTCTTGGCTGTTCTGCCGATAGACCCAAAGTACCAGCTCTCTGTCCTCTCCATGACCAGCCTCAAAGAACGCCTGGTGAAGATCCAGCACATCCTAACATATCTGCAGAGCATCCCCAACAACTAGAGCTTCCTCCCGTCATCACAAACAACATCCTTTTGGACTTACACTTAACATTGAACTCACCCTCCATCAGCATCTCAACAACCAGTTTTGTTTTGTATACCACCTGACTCTTCATTTGACCTCTGTTTTTATCTCACTACAACAGTCTTTGTGTATTCTTTGTGTTGAGCTCACACCAGATCAGAGCAAAGCTGAAACATCCTTGAACTGTGGATCAGCCAAACCAGAGATGTGGCCAAACCACCTCAGGGATACTTCCACTGACACACATTGTGTGAGACTGGCGACAGTTATTTAAAAACATGAAGACAGCTACTATTTTCATCTGCTCACTTTCATAATGCAGTACATTTTCATATGAAGTTTCCTGTGCGACCCTGTTGAAAGGAGAGGATCTGTTGACGAGGACAGAGTGTGGACTTCGTACCAATCACCTTATAGTGTACCTTATAATACTTTTTGAGTGGAACTGAAGAGAGTGTTGACTCCTTCCTGGTTGTAATATTTCTTTCTATGAGGGCTGAGGCAGAGAGAAAATCCTTGATGCTGAAAGTGAAAAATAAGAGCCAGATGTAGTTTCAAGAAACCACTGAGAAAAACAAAATGTGCGACTAAAGGCGAGTGTGTGTGTGTGTGTGTGTGTGAGTGAGTGAGTGAGTGTGTCAAACATGAATGAAAGTGTTGTATTATCTCTTCCAAGCTTCTTCTTTTGTTTTTCCTTGACTTTACCTACATACTAACCACGCACAACTTCCATCGCTGCCTCCGAGTAGTGATAATTAACCTTCATGCTGAAAGAATGAAACAATTGTTGCTTCTTTCCATCATTTTCATCTTTCTTTCTTTTTAATCTGCCTAGCATCAGATAAAAAGGAAAGCTCATGCGCTCTAATTCGTGATTCCATGCTTACCTGGCGCTTTTCCTCCTCTCACCTTTAACCTTGGGATGGATTCACATTCTTCCAGAGAGTTAGTTATGACCTTTTTTGCCATCCTGCCAGTGTGAAGTCTTTTTGGAGAGGTGTGCAAAGAATGGTGTGGTTCTCTTGTATTACGTGTCTCCTCTGAACCAAAAGATTCAGCTTCCCATTGAATTAAGTTACATTAAATTAAGCTGTAAGCAAAATAATATTTGTACATTTTAGGAAATGTGTCTATATAAAGATTCTAAGGGGGTCTTGCAATATTGTGAAAAATCAAAGGATAAAATAGAACACATTGAGCTGATAGCTGCTGTGTCTGCTTGGAGGAGAGAGGACGGTACCTGCAGTGCTTCAGTGGAGACTGCCTCTGCCTTATACCATTTTGCATTGAGACTCAAAAAACCACAATGCATTGGCTTGGCTACCATTCCTTCTTTTGCCACAGTATGAAGTATGTTATATGTTTCTTTCTCTTAGTTTGAGGCACAATTTGTTCACAATGTGTATAGAGAAGTCATTGCAAGAAAGAAAGCAGAGTCGAGACTGTTTTATGTAAATCATCTGTAAAAAGGCTTTTTGGACAGATCTTGATTTTTTTTGGTTTCTGCTCAATGTTTTAAGTTATCAATTTGAATAATAAATGCACTTCTTTTTCAATTCTACCTCTATGAATGATTTTTTACAAAATCATTATCTGACTTTTATCATTTGGTGCAGCTTACAGACTGCAAGCTTTTTCCTTGCAGTCAAAAATATGATATGCCTTTGAATTAAATCAAACTCATTTATTATATACTGATTTTATGCATAGAAATTCAAAGTTTAAAATAATCCTTCACCAAAGATTTAGTGTTCTCAACAAAGAAATTCACTATTTGACATTTTACATACAAATGCATTTATGTTGGGTCTTCTAGCAACAGCAACCTAAGATACTGTGACAACTTGGTGAAAATGTGTGGTCATTACAAGAAAAGACATTTTCACACATTTATGTCCACCTATTTGTAACGTTTACTGTGAATATATAAATAGATGTATAGAATGTATCTACAGACCAAATACACCATTATGAGTCTTCTTGGAGCAGTGAGAAAACAAAACTCATTTAACTTCAGTGTCATCACCACCTGCCACAAGGTGGCGACAGTAAACCATCATTTTGTCCACAGCGTTCTGTTTCATAACTCACCCTCAACCATCTGAACATAGCAACAATCCATCATAACTTTTAATTGTCAAAAAAACATCAAAAACGTCTTCATTTTGATCACTTTTTTCCATGGCCTCCATCCCAGGCAGAGAACGGAGCTGATGGGCTGCACTATGTGGCCAATCTTCTTCCATCAGAGGTCACCGTGCTGAGAGCATCATAACAAACTCTGCAGAGGGAGACAGAGACAGCAGCAGAGCCTCTGATAAGGCCTAATGACAGTCAAATAATATTAAAAGACAACACAGGATACAGCCAACTTCCTGAAAATTTACACAGCTTGGAAGAAAGTCAAAGGTTTAAATGAACAAATAAAAATCTGAGATGGAATTTCAACGGGTTTATTCTGATGTTGCACAAAAAGGTGAACTGACAGCAGATGTGTTCGAACATGTTTACTGGCTCAGCGATTTGATCCCCATTCGTGTCACTGAGCTGCACCCAATGTTTCAGATCCACTCGTCAATCAACACAACTATTGATGTTTGCAGTGTATGAGACCCAGCACCTGAGAGCTCCTGGCAGGTTTCACTGAATCCATCCAATCAATCATGCTTCCTAAAGCGCTCTGCTTCAAAAGACGCCTGATTGTAGGTGAGAAACCATTGATTGACTGAGTACTACAGCTTAATTCCAGATTAACCCACTAACATCATCTCCAGTGGTATTTCTTTAATCATTTTCTATAAAAAGAAGTACATCCAAACAGAACAGCGGCTCAGGCTGAGTCGTCTTAACACCTGAGATTGACCCGTCACCTGTGTGTCCATCGATACTGTCTCTGCTGCTGCTGACAGCCTATTTTCATACATGGCTTAACTGGACACACACAGTCCACTCAAACTCTGCCCTGGGGGCTAAATGATGGTGATGGTGATGGTGATGATGAGGAGAACCACCCCCCACCCCACCTCACACACACACACACCTATCCAATCACGTTTCCAATAACTATCATTGATCTAGATGCTTCAGAAAGACAAACAGGATCACATCTTAAGCTGCTTCCATGCGCTGTACTATATAATTGCATCTTTGCATGTTGTGTGTACTCTGTGTGTGTGTGTGTGTGTGTGTGTGTGTGTGTGTGTGTGCGCGCGCGCGCGCGCCCCATTGTATGACTTGGGGTGTAACACGTACATGCAGTAATGACATTTCTGCAGAAGTCCTTGAGCTGTCCACCACCATTTGTGTTCTTTGTTCTCTGTGCTTGACATGTGACAGGTGTCCAGGCGTGGTCATTGATTGACTTAATGCTCTGCTGATTAGATTGGATTGGCCCCTCCAACTAGACTCACTATCACTTAACTGGTTCTCTCTTCCCATTTCACCTCTTTTTCCCCACCTAATTCTTTTCCTGTGTTCTCCACATTGGTACCTTACTCTATTCTTCTCAGTTCTCAGCTTTTGGTCTAGTGCGTGTAAGAAACCCATTCACTGAAACGACTGCCATGTTCGCAAACATGTCCCTTTGTTGATAATTGACTCTAGCTGTCTTTACTGTGTATGATGCTCTTCATCACACAATAAAAGAAAAAACAGAGGAAGAGTATTTCTCTACCTTTTGACCACTCACTGAATACTTCCTAAGCATTAAATATAAATCATGTTCCATGTATAAACAACTGTTTATTTGCAGGCTTATTATTCTTACCTTGAACTATTTATACTGTATGTTCTGAGAAACTGTGTAATCAGAACTAACAATAATTGGTGCTTGTCGGTTTACTCAATGGTAACTCACTTGCTTGTTATGGTATTTGTATGTTACTGAGTACACACCTGACTGTGTATCATTGTCCTTTGTGTAATATAGAGTCGTATCATTTCTCAACCCATCATATGTATCAAATAAAATCATAATATCATAAATCATATTATTTCGTAACACAACATAATATCATTTATCAATTCATATCATATTGTGTTGTACATTATAACACATCATATCACATCAAATCATAATATATTATATTTATCTATTCTATTGTGTATTAAATAAAAGTTATTTAGTGTTGTGTCTCATCCTGTTGCAACCCATTTTAGGAGTCCTATCTCTCTTTATAGTAGTATCTTAAAAACACAATTTACGCTTCTTTTCCTGCTGTAACCTTTTGCATCCCGTTGTTTAGTGATTCTTCATGTTTTGTCATAACTTACCATATCTGACACAGAACATGCATAAAATCTATAATAATATTCTTATGTATTTAAATGTCCTTTTCATTTGTTTAACAATCAAGGTTTATACGTGTTTCAACCAACGTTCTATCTTTACCACCCACCATTCTCTAGATTGCTTATAATTTTACACACAAGGTTAAAGGGTGACTCCTGACTCCTAAAATGGTAATCAGGTTTTGAATTCCTTTTAAACAACAAAACAGAATTTTTATTTATATGCCTTGTGGTTGGGTTCAGTAAAAATAGTTGAAATGGATCCTTTTTTATACCCCCAGTACTGCAGCACTTTCCTAACCCCTCTCTTGTTGTTTTCTTATTAATTGTTTTTGGGCCCTTGCACACTTTGCCCTTCTACAAACATACTCCCCAAAGACCCCAACTGCTCACCGTCAAAGTCAATGTTGCCATCTTTGTTGAGGTCAATATCAGAGAGGATCTCCTCCAGCTCCCCTTTCTTCAGCTTCTCCCCGAGGAGGGTCTTCATGCCCTCCTTTAGCTCATCCAACGAGATCTTTCCATCACCGTCACAGTCAAACTTTGAAGTGAAGAGTTAGAGGTAGAGAGGAGGTGGAGACACGAACATGTGGTACATCAGATAGGGAAGGGAAAACTTTCCATGTTTCAGGGCTAATGAGGAGGGTAATGAAGAGAGACTGAATACAGAATGATGAGAAGATAAAAGAAAAACTCAGAGAGGAAAGACACAGATTTATACAGATGAGCAAAGAGGCTGGTATTTTAAGGAATGCAGAGAGGAATTCAAACGCAGGAGTTGAAATTTAGTTTCTCACCATATAGTTACAACATGGCTACATGAGGTCCATAGAAGTCTGAAAAACAGCTTGAGGGTGCAGACAGGGCCCTGCTGACTCATGAGGTGTTATAACTGAAGCGAGAAGGAAGGAAGACGAGACTACGAGGCTTAAATCAGAATATGAGCTTGTGTGTTCAGGGAGTTGATCCAAAGTTTAAGAATTTTCTGGTAAAGATAAGTTGGCTTAAAGTTATTTTTACCATGGGTCCACCCTGTAAAGAAGCCTGACCTATCAAAAATAGAAATTTCTTTGTTTGTCAGCTAAGGTGTTCATTAACTCTTTTAACAAAACTCACAAAAAGTGTTGTTGTATCATTTTGTTAATGTTTTTTTTAAAATCCCGTTTGACAAATTGGGTGGTTACAGCATCTTTTGAGTTAAGTTCTTAGTTAAAGAAAGCATTCTTTCAATACGGACTATACTTATTAATAAAAAACAAGTATCAGTGAAGATTTTATTTTTATCGCAACTTTTTTTAATCAATGATTTATGTTGATAATCTTACAAGAGTAGCTATTTAAAAAAGGGCCAAACTACAACTTCAGTTGCCTGTAGTCGTAAGATAATCCTGAGGGGCAGGAAAACTTTTTTTTTTTTAAACTAGGCTTTTAAGGGAACAATTTATCATGTCCATGAGATAGAGGTCTTTGAAGCTCGTATACCAAATATGATACAGTTGGTATCCTGTGGTAAAAGCCATGTCAGAGAATGTTCATTCCTGGGCTTTGACGACTTGTCCCTTCATGCAGGAGCATTTCCTTGATTATCTTACAAAGAGTTAGTTGGAGAAAGAAATATTGCTCCAAAGCTCACTGTGATGATGCCATTCAAGACCAGTCAAGGATGGGTAATTTAACAGACACATTTAATTTTATAGCTCCTATCTGTTGTGTTTTAATGTGCACAACTGTGCGCAGTGATATCTCCCCTCTAAAACACTTCCCATGCTATAACAACTTATTACAGGATTTAAAAGTTGTTTAACCATCATTTGAACTGCTTTAATGACTTACACCAATTTCATTCTTTCATGGAAGTGTTTGCAGCTACAGTGTTTACGGAGATAACTTAATCCCAGCAGCATATTGCTCACTGATGTTTCAGCTGTAATCATTAAGAGCAGATTATCAGTGTCGTCTGTGCGGCAGAAATCATTACAAACCCATTATGTTGTGATGTGTTAAACAGATGAACCCAGGTGTGTGATGCTGTGCTTATAAATAAAATGATCAGCTCATTTGTTTTGCTTGGTCAGAGGATACGTCACACTATGGCTCTGCTCTGGGCAACAATCAATTCAGAGCCTGTGTACCTGCCACTGTATCGACATCAGAGGGAGCAACTCAATATCAGGAGACTTTCTTCAGACTGATAAGGCACAGTAAATTAAACTGGCATCTCAGTTTGCTTACATCAACAAATGAGACAAATAGAGAACATTTTTAATGTGGATAGCTCTACAAAAGTACCATCAGCATGCACACTTTCCTCTCCTCTTCAAACCCTTTTCTGAATTCCTATCCAGCATCAGCCCCCTCCCTGTTTCCCCAGACTTGTTTACAAGTAAGAGCCATACACTCTTGGCTCTCTCCAGGGAGAGGTCCTGTTGCACACTTCAAAGTACTGTCATAGTGCTTGGGCCCTTTTCAATTGCTTGAAGTCACACTTCTTAAGAGTTTTTCTAGCGGGGGATCTCTCACCTGTTTGAAGGCACAGCGGAGCTCTTTCAGCCCGACCATATGAGCCGTCTCAGCCAGCATCCTCGGCCCCATTAAAGCACAGAAATCATCAAAGTCTACATGACCACCCCCTGAAAAAGGACACAATCATACGTAAGGATACATGATATGTTGTATGCATACCCCAATGTAGCTATGTTGTGCTCTATGCAGGTGTTAGACGACATTTCCACAACCACTCAGAGTGGGCAAAATCTGGGAATCAATGGAAACAGTGCCCCCACAGACTTGTACAGTAAGTAGTAGGCATGATGGGTGCATCACTTTACCTGCCTCTCTTCTTACCCTGATGCGCCCATCACTCTGAAACAGGGTAAATCTGGACTCAAATCTGGCTTGTAGAAATTAGCTTAAGCAAATCCAGGTGGCAACATTTTTTTTTTTTATGCCAGGCAGTGTATATAGATATCAGACTTTTTCAGGATCACAGAGAAACTCCTTACAGTCCCTTTAATAGTTCTTCTTGCACCCTTAAACAAAAACCAAAACACTAACATCTGCCTTAGAAACATGGCAACTAATTAATTAAGTTGTAGCTTGATATAACATTTCTTTTACTCTCTGTGTCTGTCTTCAACACCTTATTTTTCAATTGTTTGTAAACACACTGTCGAGATGCATTTAAGTAAAATGAAGTTTTTTTCCATAAAAGATAAGTGTCTTGCCTTGCTCCCAAAGACTCAAAAAAGAAAAAGTTTTGCAAGAAATTCTCATTAAGACACTACTTAAGAGCAGTGCTTGAGTAATAGTAATGCATTAGGCCTTTCTTGCCTTAATGCCAAGCTTGAGGAGTTTTATGAGCATCCTCGGGGCATTGAGACCGTAACAATGCAAACAGATATCGTAATGCTCATAATGCTTCCTAAACCCACTCAAGGCTGGCCCTTTTAGTTTGATCCCCATGGTAATTTTCAAAACAGAGCGCTACACTGGGAAGGCCTGTGTTATTAGTTGAACAAAAGACAGGCTTATTTGATAGTGTGGACCATAACGCTGGGCCTGTTTTCATTATCTGAGGCTGGGTGGATGTGAAAGGAGACGCCAATAATGCCATGTGGTCGTTTTGTGGTTCTTGTAATCAAAACGATGCTCTGATACTGAACAAAGTTGGAGACTACTATTGCCAGCTCTACTTGTATGAAAGCATCTCTAATGGAGCTGAAGTGTGTGACTAATGTTCACACTGTTATGTTTTATGTTTTAGTTACAACTGCAGCTGCTGGAATCTGAAGTAAAAGACCATCCAGTTTATGATTTTTGACAACTTTCATACTTCCCTCAAGGTACAGTTTATTTTTTGGCTGGCTGGCTTTACCCTTGTGGAGCAGCAGTCTGTGGGGGATTCCTGTCATTGTGCCTTGAATAATTTCTGCGCCTTAACTGGGTCAGTGTATAATCATGAAGTGGCAAAACTCTCCCGAAAGGAGATTATTATTATTTTTTAATTGATAGTGCAATATGAGTTATATAAAAGGAGAGAATTTCATGGTATTAATGGCTCTGTGGGGATTATGCTTGAGAAATTAAGGCTGAAATATCTAGAGCCTATTTTACCTTTCAGGTCAAATGAAAACAGCTGTGGACGATGAATAATTTGCATTTCACTGCATTAAATTTACAATGTCTCCTACAAAATTCTATGAATATGTATTATTGGTTCCCCCCAAGATGACTATGGCAATATTAAAGACATATCCTCAAACATGTTTTGCGTCATATATTATTTCTGATGCTCTGTCTTTGCAAGAGTTTTAAAAGGGGGTTTAGGGGCAAAAACAGTGGTTCTTTGTCACAATGCATATCAGAAGTAGTTGAGGATATACTGGCATTTTCCTCCTTCCCAAGATCCTTGTTGTTGTCCTCCTCAGCACCTCAGCACCTCAGCAGGGCGGTCTCCACCCAGGGCCCCGGTGAATCTAATTAGCTAGCGAGTACAGAAGGCAGCTGCACTCTTTTCCCAGAGGACCACAGCTGAGAAACGCTCCCTCACTGTATCCTGTTTGGTTCCCCGACAATTATACCACCCAAAGTCCAATGTTTGGCTAATTGTAATTGTACCTGAGTGTTGCTGTCTTACGCTAATTAGAGAGGACACTGAGTAGATGAGGTAAGGGGGATGGCAGTGGGAAAAGCAGACAAGTGACTTTGACATGGGCCAAACTGTTCAGAGCATCTCCAAAACGACAGCCTTTGTGAGGTTCTCCAAGTCTGCAGTGGCCAGCACCAACTACAAAAAGGTCAAAGGAAGGAAAACTAAATGCTAAATGCCAAAGTTGTTGGCTGAAGTTGAATGCTGGGCACTATGGCCTGAAGCACGAACTGTTGAAAAAGCTGGTACTAGTTCTGGTTGGGAGGTGTCAGAACGCACATCACAGCTTGTTGCATTTGGGGACATGCTACTGCAGACTAGTCAGGGTGTCTGTGCTGACTCCTGCCCACTGCTGAGAGGACCAACAATGAGCATCGAAACTGAACCACAGAGCAAAAGAAGAAGGGCTCAAATTAAGCTTCCGTGGGATGAGCCAATGAGGAGTCCTCAGGATTGATAAAAGTGAGGAGAATCCGTTCGAAGTGGACTGCAAACTGTGGTGACTTGTGTATATGTTTTGAGAGGTAAATGGGGATTGGATGTTTCTTTAACACTACTTCCCTTTGTTCAAGACAACTTTTTATGAGATACAATGCAACAAGGTAATGTATTCATCAGCAGTTGTACTGATAGTGCTGTTGTTTGAAAAATGACAACAAGTTAACTTTGTACATTTGTACCGTAGTTTAGTCTCAGGCTACACTGAGTGCTACTCACGGCCTGGTGACCCTAGACTGATCTGTAAAAAGTACCGTTAGTCAATCCTGGTTATGTCCTGCCTGTGCTCATCTACCAGAAAGAACAAACATAACCTGGCTCTTCATTTTATTGGCAGACTCTCAAGTTTGAAAATATCTCTGTAAGCTTTAGCACAAACAGATTAGCCCTTATTTTAGCTTTAGCCTGTGCTCTATCACTCTCCTATTTAGCTTTCTTCTGCTCTTCTGTGCTTATTCTGTCGGACAGTCAAGCTCTGGTGTCCACTATTACTAACAAATAAATCACAGAAATCATTTTCAGCTGAAAAAAAAACCACAGATCTCTTATAGCTGATTAACTTTGTCAGCTGGCATTGTGTTGTCATAGAGACTTCAGCGTGCAGTAAATCGATCCAGTCCAGTCCGACCTGATTGGGGAGAAACATTATTTGGAAACCTATTTTGGTGCCAATAATATCATGTTCAGTGGGGGTTCATGACCAGGCATATTTCTAGAGATGAGACTTTTTAAAGATTGCTCAGAAAGTTCTCAAAGTCCCTTTAATTTTGTTTTTCTTGGAATTATGTTACTTTTGTCCTTACTTGACAAATGGTCATTTGGGAAAACAATTTTGCATCCTTCATAAAAAAAATTTTGTTGCAAAAACGTTTTATGAGATTATCGACTTTCTAAAACTCGACAATCAACTCTCTCTCCCCAACATACAAATAAATAATAAATATAAAAATATATAAAAACAAATAAAAATTAAAATAGATTAAAATGAATGAAATAAAACTAAACAAAATACCCCCACGTGTTTATGTATATTCTAATTTTCTGCCTGGTTATCATTTCCTGAGTATGATCATTGATTATCAGTTACGTCATCCCCATCAGCTGCGTGATTGTCTTCGTCAGTCTTTGCTGCTGTAGCTTGTGAAGAAATGCAGTAACTTTTTTTAAATTTGATGATTAGATGTTGACGGATTTTTTTCTATCGTTGAGGAGAAAGGCGGGGGGCGGGGGTCGAAGCTCTTCACAAAACTTGGTGGAGACAGAGCCATGCCATTTTTGACACTCAATGATGATGACACGAGGGACACATGGACACGTGGACACATGGACACATGGATGACTCAACGTGCTGCATTGATCCAGTAAGTTCACTTTTCTGGGCATCGAGTAAGCTGCAGCTGTTTCCAGTTGATGTGTGATGAAAATCCACAGAGGCTTTCTGTGCTGACTTCTATCTGAGAGTTTCTCTGTTGTTGTTGTTTGCATTTCACATTCAATAATTTGGATCGAATCAATTCACGAAAAAAACCCATTTGTACTGCGATAAAACATCTAGTGATGTGCTAATCAAATGTTATCCAGGGAACATAGATCCATTTTTTTCTCCAGCATTGTTACCTAAAAGAGTTTTACCCTCTCTCGAATAATTAGCACCAGCTGTAAACAACGGAGACCCCCTGCCCCCCCCCATAAGTCCTAACTCCCTGGTGCTTGCTCTAATTTAAGGTACCAAAATATAACAAAATGCTCAGCAGCCACCATCACTTTCAAAACAATGTCCCCATGACTCTGTTTTATCTAAAAGCAAACATAACGTTCTGCATTGCTAATTTCAGACAAGTACAAAGTAAGTATATTTGTGACATTTCCTGTTATACTAGAACAGAAGAGTTGGGGCTAATCTAGCAGTTAAAGGGGCAGTGAGGACTTTCTGGGTGACCTTACAAAAGCCTCATATCTGTATGTGCCTGATCACATTCCACAAGGATTAGGTCATCAGCGCCAAAATAAAGTGATTCCTGCTAATTCTTAGTTTTCCAATCAGGATGGGCTGAACTTGATGATTTGAAGTCTCCATGACAACACCACGCACACAGACAAAGTTTTGCAGGGAAAAGAGAGATCTGTGTTTCTCTCTGCTCAAAAAATTTCTGTGATTTATTTAGTAATAATAGTGGAAACAGGAGCTGGGCTGTCTGATGGAAAAGGGGCAGAAGAGAGGAAAAAAGCAAAATACAATTTTAAATACATTTTTTTTACTGCAGTGGTATATGCTCAAACCTGAGAGTCTATCACTAAAAGAAAAGCCAGGTTACAGTAGCTGTGGTTTATAGATTTCAGGATTCACTAATGTTACACAGTAAAAACAGCATTCCAACCCAAACGCCAGAGCTGAATGTCTGTATTTTATGTTGTTGCAAAATGTTGACTTTAAACATTTCTGAACGGAAGCCACGTATCATTTTGCGCATATCCACTATGGATCTGACCGCTTGTGGCACTGTGGGGCATTAGGAAAGGAAATAGTGTGGTTTAAAGCTTCAAAGCAACTTTCTGCTTCTGAAATTATGTAAAATAATGCACATTATTCTCTTGAAACATATCAGATTAGCTTTTTTGAGCCTGTTGAACAATTAAATCAATCTATTTGTTTTCCTGAAGCTCCAAACCCCGTCATCATAAAAACATTCCTTACACAAACCCAATTTCACAAAGCAGCAGAATCCTCAGTAAAACAATATTTTGGACAAAAGTTGTTGAAATTGCCAGTATAATTTCAATTATGGACACATCTTTTTGATTATTATCTTACACAATATAAACCATGATCCACAAACCGAAGTCTTAAATAGTTTTCACAGGTGTATAGAGCTCCTGAAAGTTGTTTTAATGTTTGCTTAGGTTATCAGGCTTTTCAGGAATTTGCCATCAATCTATGAATCAATGCAGTGATGATTCACTGTAACATCCAAACACTGTCCATGTAGAGCCATATGTTTACTCACTGAGCAAAAAGCAGGGAAAACAAGCTCCTGTGCAGGAGCAGAAGAGGGAAAGTTAGAGCCAAACACACATTTTTGATACAGACTCACACTCCTGCACCTGCAGCATGGGGGCCCATTAATCAATCGACTAAAATACCTGGAATGTCCTGAACCTCAAAGACAAACATCGGGTCCACATGGAATTGCGCTCGTTTGTGCAAACCACAAAAACCAATTACTCAAACATTCCCGCCTTTCTTCAAAAAGTCCCATCAATCTTCCACACATACGCCTTTAACCACAGAAGGGATGAATAGGTACTCTTCTCACAAACACATAAGCAGAATGATGAATACACACATCTCATCTTGATTTGCTGTATGATCTCGATGAGCTCCATCTCTGTTGGCATGTAGCCCATGGTCCTCATGCAGTCTGCGATGTCTTTGTAATGGATGTAGCCGTCTGCGTCGTAGTCGAATTCCTTAAAGGCTTCTTGCAGCTCTGACAGACACACAAGCAAATCCCAGCAAACCGTTAAGTAGGGTACAGGATTTTTCCCCCTCCACAGTCAAACACACAAAAGACGCACTGTGCACAGAAACTGATAGTTACACTTTCAACAAACTTTGTTTAATCCAGCAGAGAGAACTAAAGCCAGCTCCTGAGGACAGAGAGTGATGTGGTTAAATTGATTTTATAGCTCTGAGTCATTGGTAAACAACATTTCAATGCAGCCTGAAAAAAAAAAAAACATTGATGTCTGACATGAGTCATGGGGAGCTGCAAGCCTAATGGGAGAAATCATCAACACGATTGATGAAGCTGTGTATGAATCAGTAATTTCCAATATTTTGCACTTGAACTTCAACTGAAAGCATCACCTTACCGTCCAACTCCCCTGGCATGAGATCGCGCTCCTGTATAAAGCAAAACAAAAGAAAGAGCAGTTACAAGACAGTGAGGACAGAGGACAGGATGTAAAATCAATGTTGCCTTTAAACAACAGATCCTCCTGAGAACTACCCCTGTGATTATCTGAGAACTACCCCTGTGATTATCTGTTTTTTGATTCCTAAATTAGAATAACATGCATATCATGTCAACAGTGCTGCATGCTGACTGTCAACCCTAATGGGATTTCACCCAGCGACATGTCTTTTTAATTTGCAGTATGGCACAATAGCACACACTCCTTTGTGAACACACACACCCACGCACACACTCAGGCACACACATCCATGTGCTACATCTGCATCCTGAGGGAAACGCAGCAGTATGTATACATACACACCACCCACCCGCCACCATTTGTCAGTGAGCTGCACAAACCTTACACCGTTAGGAGCACAAACGGATGTAAACCAAGACACAGATACACACACCAATGCCTGCGAAGACACAAGACCCATCATTTGCATACAGCCTTGTGTGTGAGCACTCAGTATTCTCAGCCTTGTTTTGACATTTGCACAGGGTGAGAGCTCCTTCTCTTTCTTCCTCCCTCTCCCTCATTTTTAAGTGTTTTTTCAGGAAAGTTTAGGCAGAGATAAGAGCTAGGAACAAAACCTCTCACTCTGACAGGCATGAAAGAAAATATTTTCGAGTGAAAGCAAGGCGTGCTTCGAAATTAAAATAACAAAATTTAAAAAAGGGGGTAGCAGACAGATTTTTTTTAATATATAACACTGTTTAGTTATCAACTGCAGAGCAACCCCTTACGCAAGAAATTAACTAACATTATTTGGAGAAAGTAGAATTTAGATATTTGGGAGTCTTCCCATTGTACACAACTCATAAACAAGCTCTTTTCTCTGCAGAACAAATAAACAAACAGCACATGAGCACATCTATATCACATGTATCAGTCCTTGAAACAATAGTCTAATTAGCATGACCTAGAACATGTAAGATGTCGAATTTGCATATGTATAATAATAGACATTGAAATAAATCAACCTTTAAAAGTGATGCGAAAGTGTGTCGAAAGCGTAATGCCTTCTCAAAAATCTCTCTCATGCCAGCTACATCTTGACTCAAGGGCTTACTACAGTGTGCAACACTTTCCCAGAAACATCCCATCCTCAAGGGAGACGTGAAACATGCAAACTCAGTCAGCTTGGTATAGAGCAGCTAAGCCTGACATATGGAGATATCATTCAGCACAAAGAAACCAAAGCCCCGGGAAATCTATAAGTTCAAAGAAACAAGACTGACATGTAGGCCTAAGAAAGCTCTGCCAGTAAGAAGTGTACTGAACACAAATTTGCTTAAGGGCTTCTTTTTGTCTCATTTGTCATGCATGCGTTAACAGATTATGACAAAGGTGAAAGAAACAAACTCAATTTATCTCTAGGAAATGGCAATCTACTATCAAATTCCCATGAAGTCAGACTTTGCTATTCAGATGGTGGGATTGTTTTCTTTCAGGAGTTATTACATCAAAAAAGCAAAGTACTTAGATTTGTGTCATAGACGAGTAGAGGAATGTTCCTATGTGTCTGATTTCTTGATTGTTCAGACAGTATTTCTAGATTCCCACAAACTGAAATGTCCAAAAGTCAATGAAGTGATGCCTACTTTTTACTACTTGGACAACCAGTTTAAAATCCTTTTAAATCAATTCAAACAATTTCATTTCCATATTTAGCATAATTTAGTGTTGTCTGAATATGTACATTATATCATTATATGAAATATCACCTGAGGCGACGAGCAGGAAGACACAATTTTGGGACCTTAATTTTGAAACCACCTCAGAGATAGATAACTTCATTGACCAGACACTTCTGAGGAACCCAAATGAAACACATGGAAGATTATCAAGTCTTTCTGATATTTGTAAATAAACCTAATTTCTAACTACTGGAGAATACTACCCACTTTTGGGTATATCATGTTGGGCAAACACCCAAAAACTGTGAATAATACGTTGTATCTGCAAATCTTTAAGCCTGTCATTCTTAAACTGTTAATTTAATTACTGATACTTGTCAAACTCTTAGTCATGTCAAAGAAATATATATTAATTTTTGAGACAAATTACAGTCACCCCAAATTGCTTTTTTAAGGCTGTGTCCTTTTTTGTCAACTTAGAAATCTTTGTACTGATTTTTTTTTTTTTTCTTTGCATAAAGGCATGCGCACACTACATTTCCAAATGTTTGAACAATGGTCAAATATATTTCCTTATTTTTAGCATTTTTGAAAATGGCCTATCCAAAAGCCTTACCCGTCAATGACCCTTAAATATGTGATCCTGGTTTGCAGATGTTTGATATCACATTAGCTTGAGCGCTGCTGCCCTGGATGCTCCTTGCAAGTTAGTATTCACATGCATGTGCCCTCACAGATTATTCTGGTTTGGTGGTTTGCCCACATATAACTGTGTCTCTATCCTCTCAACCAAAACACTGCTCAACTATGAAGCACACAAGTGCGTTTGCATCCCAGTTGAAGGGCATTGTGGCAGAAACCATTTGGTGACTTCTGTACAGCTGAAACATGACTGTATTCTTCCATTTCTCATCAGTGATTTTGTTCTCCAAGCTCTCTTGGTACCATTGAGTTTAGGTGGGTTAGACTTTCTCACATCACTTGAAAATGTGGTTGCTCTGTCTTTAAACCAGTTCAGTGGTAGACTAGTGCTTTATCTCAAAATCCACTGCCTCAAAGAGAAACCTCTGTATATCTCACCCTTTAGTGCCTTGCATCACTCTCCTGATCTCAAACTGCAGCTATTTTCTCTATATGGTATTTTTAAATGATTATTTCAGGAGGGGTGTTGGTGAATAGTTTTGCTAAAGGAATCCTCTGTGGCCGACTTGAGAGTTTGCTTCAACGGAAGTCCAATTTAAATCGTTATCCTAGTTAAAGCTTTTAAATTTTAACAAGTTGCTCTTTAGCAAGTGTCCTCTCACAACTTTTTGCTCTTCATACCAAAGAACGAGATATTTTTTTTTTTACTTTCAGCAGAACTTGTAACACTCAGAAGAGACATAACAAGATATCAGTGCAGCAGTGGACCTGAAATCAAAGCAAAGTGTAAAATTTTCCTCTTAATACGTGTTGGCACTGAGGGTGGTTAATACATAAATCATACAAGGTCATCCTGCTCGAGAGCACAATGACTTGAGGAAAAAGGAGAAGCCCTGTGGTTTATTTGGAAGCTGCTTGGTGTGGCAGGCGTTCAAATGATTATTCACTGTATGATATTGCCAACAGAGCTGCAACTCAGACTCAATGCCAGGACCCAGTTGAACCAAGAGTTATCTAACTTTTACGTGCCGTCCGGCTCGTCTGCTAATGTTACAAACCTCTTAAGTTTCAACGTTTCTTTTAAAGTGGCACTGCAACAAAAGCTGTGTTTTTCAGCTGCTGTTTACCCTGAACAGGATCCTGATGCGTACAAGGACAAATTTATGATGCAAGGTCAAAACTATTAATTGGATTTTTTTTTCATCCAGAAAGGATTAGACAGCATAGCATGCAGACTTTCAATTCATCCGTCCGAGCGAGACCATTAACAGTTAATTTCATTCTGTCTGCATTCACATGGCCAATTGGGCACCCTGGTGCTTTGTAAGTATCACGCATGGACATATATGAGGGGTGGGCTCATGACAAACATTGGAAATACAGGACACTTCATCTCATAGTTACAGTATATTAACTGGTCAGTGTGGGTTCAGACCTTTGAACTGCACAATCATGCATCTCCTTCTCTGACATGTAAATGCATCAATTGTTTTTCTTGGGCTATACGTCTCTCCCGGCCTCTTCTTCTCCTTTTGAATGTAATGAAGGCTGACAGTGAACCTTGCTGAGGGGGTTATTAATACTTGTGTTGAGGCAGGGATTAGTACCGCTGCAGGATGGATGGTCTCCCTGCCTAAGTGTCAGGGCATCAACCAAAACAGGGTGTCGTCTGTCCCATGGACATGGTGCAAAATCTGCACCTGGATACTCATAAATTTATACCAGGGTGCAGTGAAATGAGGCAGATCTATAACTGGCAGGTGAGTTATAACTCAGGTGTACATGTAGAAGCGGGACCACATCCCAGCCCAAGGTCACAGATTTTCACTCATAAAAAACTCAAAAACAAAAACATGGTCTTGTTAGTCATGAAAAACCTGGTGATGAAATATCTTTAAAGAGTTCATTAGACACACTACTCCCCTGGTGTATATCTCTGTTATCTTTGAGTTTTTAGTAAGTCTCTCTCCTGTAATGAAAGCATTTATAGCAGAGCTTCAGGCTCTGCTTTGTAATTAGGTCTTACAAGGTCCCGTATCACTTCAGTGATTAAAAGGATCTTTTCGTACCATATAACAGTCAAATTAAAGCTGCAGGCGTTTTAACAGGGTCTAAGCAGGTTGCAGGTATTTGGATGCCCATTTATTTTATGAAAGCAAAAGTCTGTTTTGTGAATGAAATTCATTGTATTCTCAAATTGAACAGTATCTAGTTCTAACAGAGTCTGCTAATATATTTTTAACAGAACAACTTCTCACAGGAAGAAACATTCTGAATAACAATTGGCAACCTCAGTTCAGTTTGCAGTTGGTGAATTGAAATTGAGTTACACAACATTAATAAAAGGATGGAAACCACCAAAACCATTCAGATCTTTACAATCCACATGAACCAACCTCTGTCCAAAAAGCCCAACAATGCTAAAAGAAATAATCAATGACCCTGAAGATTGTGTTATGAAGAATTTAAAGTTAAAGCTAATTGAAACTGATAAAACAAAAAAAAAAAAAGTGATTGATCATTTTTGGTCCCACTCTTTGGTCAATATAGCCCCGTTTACACAACAATGGTTTCAAGGCCGAAGTAGAGCTGGAGCCAAAAGGTGAGCAAAACATGTTGTGTATTGATTGAGCGCTTCTACACTGATTTCAGCATATTTTGTTGAAAAGCAGCCAGTAGAGTTAGTACCACAAGCACGACACAGTAGTTCGCTTTGTCACTGTTGTTGTTGTTGTTGTCCTGGTTTACACATGGCCATACCACAATGGTGAAACAGAAAAAATCCTCTCTGGGAGCCGATTTCAAAACTTTGCGTCAGCTCAAATGTCATTTCGGTTCAAATGAGATGGTGACACGCAAAAAGACCTTTGCATTTCACCTTGAAACCGTTGACATGAAAATGGGCCAGAAGGGTTGTTTTCTTGAAGTTGAAGGATCCTGGAATTTGCTAGCCCAAATGTTTTTATCTTTCATCGTATGCAACCTGAATGATTTTTTTATGAAAACAAAGTCAAAGATGAATCATACTTCTCATAAGAAGAGTAAGTTAAGTTTTCAGTCAAACAATCATCCCAGTGAGAACACTGTAGGACAAAATGCCCTTCACATTCACCATCATATGATAAAAAGCTGATTGTTTCATTCAAACATTGTTAATTATTTAAACAGTATGTCTTGAAGAGTTATGCTGCCCAACAAATCTAAAACATAGATTTGTTGGGCAGAGGTAAAATTGACTTCTCAAGGAGTTACTGGATGTTTTCATCCTTGTGCCATGATAAACAAACCTGTTCACCAAAATGATGTTATTATACAAGCTGCTATTAAAACCAAACACATTTTGAATGAGAGATTGAAATTGTTTTCTGTTAACATAATGAGCCAGTGTAAATATGCAACAGAACAATATCTGTTATAAATGGATGTTTTTGTTAAAGTTGTTTTCAAATTTACCCAATGTGAAAAATAATGAATAGCTGTTGCATCGTCAGTGAATTCATAAATGTGACATCCTGTATGTGTTGCTTTAGCTTTCAAGTTTCAGTTAAACACAGAATTTAACATTGCTATTACCATCCATCTCCCACCAATTATTTTAATGGGCATTTGCCATTCAGGGTTCTTCAGGGTTTTTCAGTCAGTCTCATTAACATCCTGGATTCAGTCCACGTCCATTTTCTCCATACAATTCATAAGCATGAAGCCAAGTCATTCATCTTGTTTCCCGCTAACACAAACAGCAAACACCAGTCTGTGTAAACTTAGGTCTGGCGCACTGATCCTATGCATCTGTTTTGCAAAATGCCAAAAACAAGGAGTCCAGTGTCTTTCTGCTGCTTTTACGATGAGTTTTTTTTTTCTTTTAGATCTGGTAGGTCTGGTGGATAAAGGAGCCGCTGTTGCTCTTAATAAGATGGCTTCATGTTTGAATGAACACAGAGTGAGGTCATGATATTAGCTTTATACATTCATTGTCCAATTCTGTCACAGCAATATCCGTTTTTTCAGATAGTCATCGTTCAGTGCAATGAGCCCCAACCAGTGTTTGGATTTTCAATCCATAGTCACCACTTAGCATCTGCTAAACAAATGGATCCATTTTCCAGCTCCATTCTGCAAGACCTTTATGCGATTGTAGAGCTATTTCTTTCAGCTGTGACTCAGTTTATCAACCAGCACTTTATCGACCTTTGCTTTGTCAGATCCTTTTAACTGCCCCTCTTAAATCCTCGTGGCCTTTCATTTCAAGTTAAGTCATCTGCAAGAAAAACATAAATATAATCCTAGAACTAGCTCATTTTAAAAAAATGTGCCTAAAAAACACATCAGTTTGTTTTTGCAGAATTTTAATCAACTGTTTCTTCAGTCTGACTTAATGAACCAAGCCAGTTACATAACTGACTGTGCTCAGTTTTTCTTGATTAAAAGACAACAATGTCATGAAATGTAGCATTACAAGTCAAAATAGTAACAGAGAGAGATGGATTAATCAGTTTATTTATTTTTAATCAAGATTTTTCTTTCATCTGCACACAAGATTAAAAGATAAAAGCACAGACACTCCAAAAGCCCAAACACACTCACACAGATTAGACATGCACATCATCTTCCAAACCTGCAGCCTGACGCAAAATCTTTAGCTTCACTTTGCTGGGATCAGGTTTTCCCCCCTGACCTGCACCGATCAACGCTGTGACCAGCTGCCTGAAATAACGTAGAGCCTTTTATCACTGAGTCAGAGGAGTTTTGTAACTCCCAAGGTGGGATTTAGATTGAAGGAATTTGTTAGTCATGTCAGTGCTACAAACCCACTCACACTGGTGTATATACATCACTGTGACATGATTTCTGTGCCAACATTTCTCCACTCGAGTGACACCCCCATCTACTATTTGTGGGAAATTTAGTGAGTACCTCATCTCTCTCAGCAAACCTGCCTCGAGACAGTAACTTGAGCAATAGAAACAGAATAGTGTTCTTCTGTTATTGAAAGAAAGGATCAGGATTATTTTTTGCAATAGAAGAAAAGTTATGTGTATTAATAGATAACTTGTATTAGAGGAGGAGCCAAATAAGTCACCCACTGCTTTGTGCCAGTCAGAGTCAGATGACTGCTAGAGTCATTTATCACCTGAATGTATGTCACTCTGTAGCACTCTCTTAAAAAAGAAAATTCTGACGATTTTCAGTCTCTCAGGAACGGTTAGAAGAGTCAATGTTAACATGACGCAGGGATCATTGTGTGCTTATTAGTGTTGATCTTACAAGCAGCTAAGCCTGTGACATCATCTGCCTAATTGATATAATCAGCTGGCACACCTGCTATTTATTAGATGCTGTTCCCTGACACCTGCTCCTGATGCTGTTTTTTCTTTTTTTCTTGTTTTATAAAGAATGTTAAAAATGCAGCTTTGTCTTTCCTAGATCACTCAGTAATGTAATGTACTCAATAACAAAGGACATTTACAGTTTGTCGTCAAAATTACCATTGGATGCAATTAAGTAATCACTACTTTGACATTTTGTTATATCACTGATGGCACCTTTATTTCCAAATTTAAGCAACATTTCATCCGTGCACTGTGTGGACAATAACTCTTTGACCCCCAGCACATATTGTCCTCTTTATCATGACTTTCATGTAGGCCCTTTCGCTTAGGATATTCTCAATCATTGCTAAATTTATTACTTTTGAGCATATACTTTGTAAGGAGAATTCAAAACCAACTTGCCCAATGTACATTTAAAGCAGGGTATAAGTTTAGGCAGGTTATGTGTAGAATTAATTTATCAATCCTGCGAGGTACAATAGCTGTTGTTTGATTATTGTGTTCTTGCTATTGTGACTGATTCTTTATTCAAAAGAAAATAATATCTGGCCGTCACTTTCTACTCCAAAACCTCTTAAAAAAAGGATACGCATAGTTGCGACTGTTTTTAACAAAGCATTTTGGGCCGTATTTATCACAGAGGAGTTCCAAATCATGGAGAAAGAGTTGTGATATTGCTCAACTCTGTCACTGACCAAGCACCAAATACCACTAGAGCCCTTTACACTTGTGTGGGATCAAAGCTTCTGCGTAGCACACATACCTGAGCCTAGGCTTAAGCCTGTAGCTGATATGCACCTCCTCCCAAATGTAACTTCTCGTCTCAGCTACAATGGAACATAATATGCTCAAAATTGGTGTGAATAAGTGAGCAGAAAATGGAGCAGGACTAGCAACAGGTGGCACGCGATTCCCATGATGTTGACAAAGTGACACACCTACTTGTTTGGCGATTTGTTGCCTTTCATATGTTTTGTCTGACAAACTGGAATCTGCTTTTTGTAAAAGTCAAATGCATCAATCCCTGAAAATGTGCTATGGCAAAAGTAAAAAAAAAAAAAAAAGTTTTTCAATTTCTGTTTTTGTGGTCTGACACTAAATTAGAATAAAGTAGTTGTTGATTTTGTCATGGATTATCTTGTTGGCTTTTGTGGCTCAGGCAGAAACATCAGTGTCAGTCAACTTTTCACACAGGCTTTGAGCTGACAAGGGGTGAATGCGCAACATTTTTCATGGTAAAGAAAACATGTAAAATCAAACTGACCTGTCCAAAGAGTTTATTGAGATATGAGATGTAGGCTGCAGCCACTACAGAGCTGTTGCTGGTCCTCTTGGTCCCCTTGGTCTCACCAGAGTCCTTCCCCTGGGCTGCAGAGGACTTTGACTTTGAGCTGTGAAGTGTACATTTACTGCAGTTTAGAGCTGCCGTCATCAAAGCCAAGCTTATAGTTTTTTATCATAAAAATCTAACACAAGAGCTTTCTATATGATTACTCCAGGCATCCCTCTTTTAAATAATTGCTCAGCTTAATTGAAATGATTAGCTAATGTTAGCAGTGCTATCAGCTGACTCTCAGGGTTACATCTGATGCCAGTATAGGAGAGAAGAAGACATCAGGAAAGTGCTTTAGGAGCTGGAGTTTGGAATACTTTGGACTTGTTTGCAGCAGATATATGAACCAGTGACACTAATTGGGTGCACAAATCTACACAACTCACGGCCCCTCGTCCTAATTACTGTAGATGGAAACAGAGGATGATAATAACCAGAATTTCTTGGAGAGGCTGAGCTGAAGAGCCTTGTTCTTGAATCTCCCAGAAACTGGAGATCTTCCAGAAGCTGCGCCCCTGCCGCCTCGTGGAGACAAGCTAGGAGAGAAAGGAGACTTAATCAGATTTAAATGAACTTAATGTCTTCTGATTTAGATTAATAGTTTTTACAATGACAAGCAATATAAATCCACAGTTAGTGTTTTTTTTTTCACTGAAACTGTTAAGACTGCTGATGGACGGCAGTAGCAATAGGACAAAACTGTTTCTATTTCTAGAAGTTTCACAGACAGAGCAGGCTCTTAATTTTGAAATATGAGGAAATAATTCCAGGCAGATTAGAAAAGCACCACCCCTCTGTCTCTCATTGGGAAATGCTCACTTGTAATGCTATAAAAGATATTCATTGATAGTTTCTGTTATAGCCATATTTTGTAATTTTTTCTGATTTGATTCTTATTTCAAATCTCACAATCTCACCTCTCAATTGAAGCGTTGATTACATTTGTTGATGTTATTTTTTAAGTGTATTCATCACTGACTTTCTGCAGTATTTGTCATTGAATCTCACTGACCTGGCTGCAGATGACGGTCTACTCTCTGAACCCCCCTTTGCACTCCTCACAGACATCCTGGCTGCAAGAAAGACAGAAATGCACACAGACGTGTCTGCTGAAAGTAAAAACAAACAAAGGCATGCACATTCTGGGCCAGATAATAAAGTAGAGCTACATTAGCAAATTAAAACCTCATTATGTGACTGTTTTAGCCAGTTGGATAGCAAACATTTTCCAGTGTAGTCCTCAACATCCCATTAGCTGTCATTATTACCCAGCTCTTGCTAATAGCTGATCTGAAAACCTGATGCTGATTGGTCCAAACTCCTTCACTACAGTTATTAATGTCAAAAAAGAAAAAGTGAAACTGGAGACAGCCTGATCACATTGATCAAATCAAACTACAGAGAGGAGTCAGGGCACGTCCAGTGTACTTTTCATGAGTTCACCTCTCCCAGCTGGCAGTCTGACAATAACATTACTATCCAATAGCAACTGTTGACAACATCCAGGAAATGTTTTAGTATTACTCTCAAATGATTTGGAGAGAACAAAATATAATTGGTTTCAGATGAGAAGTCAAAAGAAGAGAGAAGGAGATAATAAGTGGGAAAAGTGCTGAATAACGTCCACGTTATCGCAGAAAAACACAGAGCAACCACAAACTTCAACACCAAAAAGAAAATGCCAACAGAAAAATTACACAAGGAGGAACTTTTGAAATGTTGCTTCATTCGTCAAAAATCTCTTAAACAAATACTCTTTGATTTGCTCTGGAGTTGAAAACAAAGTCATGGACATGGGATGCTGTTTACCATGCTGTAATCATTTCATCTTGACAGAGGTGGAAGATTAATTTGTTGACTCCATTGCTGAGACGGTAATTCATACAAGAGAACACCCAGCCCAGGAGTAACATTAGAATGATACATGGCGTCAGATTAAATGGACACTTATAGGCCCTTGAATAGATCAAATAGATCAAATGTGCTTCAATGAAGGATGGTGTGAGAGTGTGAGTTCAGATGGAGAGGAGACTGATGAAGAAAGAGGGAGTGAATGACACATGTTGTGGACCTGAAGATGAAGAGGAGGAGAGGGAGGAGAGTTATTATTTGAGAGGCACATTAATGTTCGGTGATGGACCTCTTCAGTGCTGGTTATCCGTTGCTTGCTATAACCTTCATATTAGGGGCGAATGTATTATATGCACATGACCTCAGTTCACCATCCAACATGCAATGTGGACAGATCCCAAAGATCTGCTTCAGCAGAGCCTATGAGACCGTGAGGACTGTAATGAAAAGAGACGTGGAGACCAGAGTCCTCTAAATTACACCCAACCGTTTAATGTGCCTCTGTCAAACGTGCCGCTTTCCCAGTTCCCTCTGGACCGAACAAAACGTAGCATCACAGAGCTGTGATTGCCTGTCTGTGACAATTTCATGCAATCAGTGTGCAAATGATACATGCTGATTACAACACGCTTAGTGCATGTTAAGCTGTACTACGAGAAAGGAAGGGCAGTCCACACACGGTTACGTTTGTGGAATTTCCTGAAGAGTGTGCAGAATTTGTAGAAGCTATTTATATTCGCGGGCACCTCATTCTCATGCAGTAGTTTGTTTATGTAGATGTATTCAGTACATACTGGAAATGTTTTATTCTGGTTTACCCAAGCTCTAACATTAAGAGCTCAATGGCTCCAATCTGAAGTGTCCACTGAGGTTTGCTCCTAAAGCATTTGAAAATCCTCCAACCCTGGATTAAAAAAATCAAACCTTACAGCAGAATCCACTTAATGACCTTGCATTGACCCTCTGGTGCATAGTGGTCACATGAGGAAAGAGGGAAAGATCTTACCACTGGTTTTCATATTTCATGTGTCAGAGGGTTAAAATATGTTACAATTAGGCTTAAAGTATGATATGGTTGGCTGGTTGTGTTTTCACAATCAGTGTCAAGTGGGTGCTGCCTACTGCAAAGCTTAATCAAACAAAATAAGATCAGGAAAATGTTAACATGTATAAATTAGGTAAATTAAGTGTGGGGACATTAAGGAAACAGTCCAAAGGTAAGGTTAAATAATGTATTGCAAATGAAATTATGAAACACATTAAGATATAATATACATAATAAAGTTAAAAAAAAAAAAAAATACGCCTTTAGAAAATCAGGGGAAAAACCCAGACAAATCAGGCGTGGTTTCATCTCTGCTGTGCCCCCATGCTGCATTGTATAGTTGATGCACAGTTTGCTTTAACACACTTTTGAGCATTACCTGATGTAAAAATCCCTCACAACAAAGACGTTTTAAGGCTTCCTCTGCTAGATTTCACATGTATCATTATTACTTTAAATAGAAGCTTCACTTTACTTGCGCCATGCCACCCTCATGTTAACACCCAACGCAAACAACACTGCAACTCATTGAGAGACAAAATAATCCAAGGCATCAATAATGGAAATACATTTTCAATGCTTTGATTAATCAATTCTTATGGGTTTCATTGATTCGTCGTTGCAGCCCTACCTGGGTTTGATAACTATGGGCCAATTCAGTCATTAAATGATACATTTCCAAGGTGTCAGGATTGTTTATGCCTCTCGAGACTATCAGTTAGCATTATATGATTGATTGTACTAACTTTCCATTCAGGAAGTCTGTGCTCAAGGTTTCAAATTGAGGAAAGCTCCAATCTAAGTGGCTGGAGGATTGCACTCTCCTTACCTCGCTCGTTAGCTCACAGTTGGTTTGGACATTTATTGATTTATTTCTGGTGGCCCCACTTAAGGTGTCAGGAATATTGGCTTCTCCCAGCAGAGATAATGGCAGACAGCAATGATAGTGTGATTATTGTGTTAAAATCTTCTGATAAATCAAAACAATGACCAGAAATCCCCACAGATACAACCTCACACTGATGTGAGGGATACAAGCTTGTTTACCAGCTAATGAATTAGCCATGGATATCGATGGTTTAGCTGATAACTTGGCAACTCTTGCTGCTCTCCAGCTCTACACTCTTCTCCAATCACTTATGGCTCCATGGCTTATGTCTGCAGCTGAATGTGTTGATTTCATGGCTTTAAAAATTCAGTCACATACTTCTAGGTTGTGATATATCAGCTATGTTAATGATTTAGACTGTCTTTAGCTGTACCTTATGATAAGTGATAAATGTTTGCAGAATCATGCTGATATGCAAGCATTAAAACACACACACACACACACACACACACACACACACACACACTTCCCTTGTCAATGTGTGCATACACACATGAACGCACACACATCTGTTTGCCAAACACTCACAATTCCCGTGTGGTTCAAGGGAGATATCTGGACTTTCTATAGTGTTTGGACTCGCATTGTTTGCCTTAAGAATTGCTCTCATCTTCAGTGAGCACAACTCCCATCAGGATAAACAAACACACGCCCCACCTCCTCCTGAAACACACACACACACACACACACACACACCTTTCACTGCACAAGCCATTGAGCAGCACTGTGCGTGTCTGCAGCTCTCCTCCCTAAGTGGCCAATTGCTGTCAATCACCGAGCCTACACAAGCAATTTTAGATCGTAATCAGGCTAATTGAAGTAATGAAATGGAGGGCCAGGTGGACCGGGGCTAAAACAAACACAACTTACACAGCTGGCGATGAAAGGAGGGGGCTGCACTCAAGGGCTGTAAGAGTTTAGGGAGTTAGTTAGCTGGAGCGTTAAGGGTTAAACACTAAATGGATAATCTAAATATATTTCACAAGAGCCGCTAGAGTGAAAGACCCAGGGATTTATTGTACATGTCATATAAACAAGAGCAAAATACACACACACACACACACACACACACACACACACACAAACTCGCTCAAAGACACAAAGCAGGCAGAAAATAGAAGGCACTCAAGGAGCTCATTACTCCTCAAAGACTGCACCATCCTTTTTCTGCATCTGGATGTGAAGGTTTGGCCTCAGAATCATTGCTGATTGGTTGATAGTGGATGGGGCTTTTAAAGGATACTTAAGTCTTATTTTTCAAACCAGTCTGCACAAATATATACTTCGTTAGCTTCAATTTTCTCCTTAGACTATGACTTCTTGTCCCCTGCAGATAATATCTCAGTCCCCTCAGGATTTTTTTTTTACATTTTCAATTTTTTTTAACCATGTGAGCAACTGGACTGACTCTTAAATATGTCTACAGATGAGATGAGTAGGCAGATGCCCCCCTTCGAAAGACTCTGTGTTAAAATGCCAAGAAAATGTACAACTAATGGAATAACTTAATTAAGAACTTAAGATCTGAGCCCACTGGAGATACAGGAGGATTCATCAATTTTGCATTAAAGTTGTGCTGATCTGCCAAATTACAGCAATTCAATTAATCCTGACATCCCAACTTCCCGGTGAGATTTGTCTTGTGTGTAAAAATTCTTCTTTCCAACACACAATCAAGTACACCATCCTTTTTCAGTGCTTAAAATTAAACACTGATACCACTGTCTAGATTTTTGCAGCTCTTTTTAGACCTACCACTTGTATATTTCTCCTTTCACAATTCGAGTGGTATGCCTCAAGCACTGTCAACACACTGATGTTCTGTATATCATGAATGATCTGTTAACTGAGACTAAATCTTGCTGCAGAAAAAGCTGTTTGGCACTGGCAGAGAAGATTTAGCAAATTTTTCATGGGTGCATGTAGTGAACGCTGCTACTCAACCCACAATTGCACCTTTTAACAGGGAAATACACAGCTTTGGCAACTATATCATATTTACTCTAGATTTATACTGTTGCGATCCTCTAATCACAGACAGTGCAATATTTCTTTAACCTAAAATATGTCTGAGTACCAGACACAATTTTTTGCAGTAGATGTTTTATGTTCTACAACCCTGAACTCAACCCTCCTCAACCAAAGAGCCATGATGTCGAAGGCCACCTTTGCAAGAGCAACAAACTTAGTGTTAAAAAGTGGCTAAAAGGGCAAGAAGTAGCAATAAACACAAGTTTAAGGTGCCAGAAATTGGGAGAGGACTTGGAAAAAGTTGAGAAAGTAGTAAAACTTTTCAGATGGCTGACATTTCTGTTTAAAATATCTTTCTTTATTAATGTTGTGTAAGATTCTAATTTTCTGAGACACTGAATTTTGGGTTTCATTATCTGGAAGCCATAATCATTGACATTTCAAATAAAGGCTTGAAATTCATTCTATGTATTATGAGTCTATATGATATGTGGGGTTCACTTTCTGAAATGAGTGATCCAAATACTTAACTATTTCATGATATTATCATTTTTCAGATGTATCCGTACAACAGAGTAAAATGGAGTTTCTTTTATGGAGTTTTTTTCTTTTTACAAAAATACTACTTTTTTCCCTCGTGTGTTTTTCTTATTCAAAATGAGAATAATGGAAAAAAGAATAATCCCCATCAATATGGAAATTGATATCAAGATCAAATAAGGTGAGGAAACCAAAAACAATCACACTGTAAATTGCAATTTCATTTTTTTTAAAGTTATTTTTTGGCTTTTGTGCCTTTATTTGGAGAAGAGAGGACAGTGGATAGTGTAGGAAACGATATAAGACTGTGGAGTAAAATGCAGGGAAGTGGCCACAGGCTGAATTTGAACCTGAGTTGCCTGAGGTGAACCTCATGGAGCACGACCTTGACCACTAAGCCATCTGTGCCCCGCAATTTCAATTTAAGGAAAAAATAATCCCTTTTTATCTAAACTGTTCGGCCAAGAAATAATCAACCAAACATGAAGTAGAAAACCATATGAGAACAACAAATACCATATAGTGAACCTAAAAAAAAGACTTTCAAAGCCACAAAGAAAAACACCTCCACAAGAATTTACTGAGTGAAAGTGCAGCCCCCACTGCCTTTCCTCTCCCCTTTTTATTACTTTTTTGTTTTCATTTTATCTTTCATTCACCTGCTGTCCAGTTAGAGGATAATCAATCCCAAAGGGGCTGAAGCAGTTTGCGTCTGATCCATAAACGACCCATACTAATGCAATCAGGTCTGGCACTCCATCTTATCTTCACCTGCCTCAACACTTGTCCTCCAACCCACCGTCCCCCACACTGTCTCACACACAGCACTGATTTTATGTCACAGCTCTGAAATGAAGCTGTCTGCTTCAGTCGTGAAACAGAAAGAGGTGGACCAGAATGAGACGTGTCTCTCAGTTCCACAGACATCTTTGCTTGTCTCTTAATCTTGTACAATACCATATTTATGCTTTGAGTAATTTTTGTCTCATTACCACTTCTGTTTCTGGAGACCAGCCTGATAATCACGCAGAAGCTGGTTTTAATGCTTATTGATGTGTTTACATTACAGCAACAGGGGCACAAATATTGAAACAAAATTGTAGGCCGACCATCTGTCAACAAATATACTGAGAATCTATAAAATAAAGTCCTATGAAGCTGAGGAGCAGACGTCCATCTGGGTGTGAGCATCTTCCTGAACATACTCTGTACAAGGTGAGCTCACTATAAATGAGTCAATCTCTGATTACTCTTTGATTATAGCTACAAACCATTGCAGAGGAAAGCAGGCAAGTAATCTGCAATGAATAATTAACACAGAAAATAAACCCGTACACATACGCTTACCTTCACCAGACCCTGGAAGAAAATAAATAGAAGATTTTATCAAATGTTTATCCTTATTAATCTGATTGTTCTCCCTGTTCTCCCTGTTTGCCCGTGTTGATAAATGGGAATGAGGTGTGTCTCTGTTGTATGAAGCCGAACCTAACAGAAGGATTATATCATGAGGGTGATTATCCAGCTAAATATGTCAGGATTAGAGATGTAGTCAGCTGCCTGTGTCCTCAAGAACTAAAAGGGCAATGATATTGTCTTACTGCTGGTATGTTGAGGAGACAGATGAGCCATATGAAGCTCATGCTGTAATTCAAGCTATTTAGATTTGAGAAATATGAACACGGTTCATTATTAACTCCAAATAACCATTAATAAAGGAAGCACTGCCAGCCTAACAGAGGTGTATGACTTTTCATAAAATTTTTTACCACATGAGAAAAAAAAATATAAGCCTCGATTGGAACACATTCAGTATTTATGTAATCACTAACATATTCAAAACCCCTGAGAGGAGTTTTTGACTGCTTGTGAAACTAAATTAAATGTGTATCAAGATAAGCTGTACCAAGGAGCTCTTTAATCTTCCAGCCATGTTCACATGTAGCGACATGAAACTGCATTTCATGTCGCGTGAACTACGCTCAAAGCGAATATTTTAAAAATTTCATGTTTACGCCGGGCAACTGTTTTTGGATCCCAAGCGAAACAGTTTGTGACAAAAATGCCGTTGATGTCACGTGTGATGTTTGTTTATAGCAGGCATGAATTGGGCGAGCATGAATGCTACGGGTGCGTTAGTTATAACTTTGAAGCAAATATCTTTTGCTCACTCATTTCTTCAAGTGTATCTTAGGACTCATTACTTACGTTGCAGAGCAAACCTACTTAACAATCCAAACAAAAGATCCCGGGGCCATGTTTAACTCTCTAGCTGAAGAGACAGAATGACAGGGATTCATTCTGATTGGCTGGCACCATATCAATGGGTATAGATACCTGGAAAAAAAACTATCACCCATGGGTCCGGCATGCTCAGAGCCACACTTTTGATCGATTTGCTTTGTTGCGTGTGAACAATTTTTAAAAGTGATTGAAGAGGGTATTACCTGGATATTATTTTATGTGAAAGTGAATGTGAAAATATGTGGTAAATAAATCCCCAGTAAGAAAAGGAATTAGGGTTGAACTGAAACCTCAGCAGTGGATAAGTGAGGAATTAAACCTGCCCAAATTGTAGCTGTCAGCCTTGTTGGCAAAAAAAAAAAACCCAACTGAAATACCTCCAAATTGCTGAGCCACCATAGTTTTTTTCTTCATGCTGTTTTAGGTTTTGCCAAGCAAAATTGCACAGATCTATAGACACCAATGAACATAGGAGAGCACAGACCTGACTAAGAACTTGAATCTGTATTTTGATGCTGTGTACTAGATACCAGGTTTAGTGCTGCATCCCCACAAGTGCGTTGTACAAGGATGATCGTTTTTAACAAAAAATGACCAAATGCCGTTGCTAATTATCTAATACATCTGTTCACCACAGTTTCAGGAATAACATTTCCAATAAGCCCTGAACCTTTGCAGATAAAATGTCATGGCTTAACAAAAGTGAAGTGTATGGGGTTTGGTCAGAAATACCTGTTATATTAACAACACTGATGGAAATCTGTGTTTTTGACTCCAAAAATTAGATTTACACTTGATGTGTGAGTTTGGTGGTAAAAGGTTAGGTGAGTTTGCTAAGTAAACACTTTTGAAATGTCAAATTCTGCTTTCTTCTAAGGATGTTTAAGGAAAGCTGAGAGACCATTCTGCATTTTTTGGATGGGTAAATAAAAAGGCTTCATGGGCACACAGGGCAGCTGACTGAAATTAAGGCAGTGGAGGCTACCCTCATAAATAATGTCCTTATGATAAAGATAACGGTGTCAGTGTGTGGGTAAAAAACAGCTTAGCCCCTAAGCACACACACACACAAAGTTTTAAGGTCTTTTCAGGGATATAGAAGAAAATAATGATGGCAGTGGAAAGGAAAGTTTACAATTGTACTCTTGACATTGAGAAACCTGCACTTTATATTGAGTAATATTCCTGCTTTTCACTTTTTTCTACTTCATGAGATGTTTGTTAGATTTTAATTGAGGTTCCAGAGTGAACAGATGAGGACTTTACACTGTATACACGACTCAAAGAGCACAATTTAACCCACCAAATGGAAATTATGAGAGGGGAATTATGAGTTCAAGAGGTTAATTAACTAATAGCTAAACAAAATGGCATCCGTTTAAGTCCACAAACCGGCTCATGATATATCTAATATTGACAGTATCCTGACACTGTCCCATTTAAACTGCAGAGACTTTGTCAGGCACTTTCAGCGGGGCAGAGAAGTGCTTACTGTGCCTGTGTGTGCGCGCACTAAACATACAGCACAATACTTCACACACCTCTTGTCTTTGTACTCTTGATCCTTTCATCACAGAACATTTCCCTCCACTTTTCACTGGGTGACCGCTGTGCATTTAGACATTGCGTGTCCCTCAAGGATCTTTTTATTGACTCCTTTACTGCTCATTGAGGACGAACTTTTTCCCAACATGTGCACTACTTATTCTGGAAGGACACCTCAAGTGTAATTCAGGAGTAAGCTAGGAATTTTTGTTACATTTTGATCTATAAATCAGGTCTCTTTTTTGTATAAAAGTAACATAAATGACCCATCTCCAGTCTCTGTGGACATGAAAGAAGTGTAACTGTCCATATAAATTCTGTTGCTCGTCCCTGTGGCATTTTGCTCTGCTCTGCAGTGGTCGGTGTTTGAACTTTGTCTCACTTCAATGGACAAACCAGCTGTGTGACCTGAGACTCTTTTAAATGTCACTCTTCACTTTGAAATGTTAAAAAAGTTTAAAATCTATAAATCTTCCCCACCTTTTCACTATAGTAAAGAAACGTGCTCTCAGGACTCCTACGACACAGAGCTCACTGACGCAACCGTGTTTTAAATAGGCAGGTGATAGTCCAGCAAGTAGAGCAAAAACTTTGTTGTGCTGATGAAAAAACAAAAACTGCAAGTAAGGCACAATCTAATTTTTATGCCTCTTGCCCATGTTTCTCTTTCCCTCCCCCCTTCTCCTTCTGTTCTCTGCCCAGTGAGGTACAGCTGCGGTGGGAAACTGTTGAGGAACCTATTCCCCCGTGTGATCAAACCCTTGCCACGCTCAAATATGCTTAGTGCGTCCAAGCGAATCCCTTATTTAGCGTTTTGGCTTTTTTTTTCTTACCTTTTGAAGAGGTGGAAACTTATTTCACCCCTTACCTTCACAAAAAAAGACAAGAGAGTGCAATAATGTCACATTTCATGCACCAGTCAGCTCCCAATAGTGCAGTGCTTTGAATTGTTTCCCTAAGTGGAAATAAACTTCTGTATTTTGCATGGCTGGTGTTGACTGAGAGCAAAGAAGCGTTTCTTTTTTTTTTTTTTGCAGCATATGCAGATGCCAGTGCAGTGATACATTAGACATTTCTCCAGCCCTGACCCTGATGTTCACTCTGCGGGTTCTTGTGGTTTATTTTATGTTCGTGTCATCACTTCTCTCTTTCAGATTTCCCCATTTCCTTCCTGCCTCATGTGTTCGCCCCCTATATGTTTTGTCTTTTTTTTTCCCTTTTTTTTTTTTTTTTTTGTCTGGGCCAGTGATCAGTTTCATGAGTCCCTCACCACCCTTCCTCCCAGGTGTATTTAGTCCTTGTGCTCTCCTTGTTCATTGTCAGTTTGTCTTAGCTGTTTGTGGTTGCTTTAGCATTCAGCTCATATACACATACATTTGCCATTACCCTGTGTTGTATAAAAAAATGTGAAAGTGATATATTTCAAATGAGTCATAATTGGCATTCTTGCATCAAAAAGAGAGCTAATATCACACCGTTTGGTTACCCTATCAAGTGCCTTTTTCTTTTCTTTTTTTATTCCAGCTATCATTCTGGGTTCATGAAACCATTTATTCACAATTCCTGCAGGGATAAGTGATCCAGTTGATATTTAAGCTAGGGCTGGTACTTAAATCCATTAATTTTGATCACTCAGTTGCAGAAAAATGTGCATTATAAAAAAATGACGCATTTTAACAATTTATTGTTGCAGAACAATTCTCACGGCATGAGTTCCTAGCAAATCAGTCACAGCGATGCACAAGGTGACGCCTCCTAATCTGTAAAGCGCTCAAGTAATGCCAGACTGGCAACAAACACATTGGACAAGACAGCATTTCTTGGCCCGGTTGACTGAGAATTAAAGTAAAAAAATATGAGTATAAGTGTGTTTAAGAGCATTGTTGGCACCAGTGTTCATTAATACATGCGTGATGAGATGGATACTTAAGTTTCAGTTTCTCTTTACTTTTTGTTTGTTTGTTTGTTTTTATCTTTGGAGAATGCCTTGGTAGATTCCTTTATGGCAATAAATCCTCTTTTGTATTTCTTGCTTTAGTCAAGTACTGTTTATGTGTGGGAAACACTTGTGATGCAACATCAACTGGAAATACTTGGTCTTCTACAGATGAGAGTCACTGATGCTTAACAAGAGACATCAATAGCACCCACTGCTATTTCAAAAAGAAACTGACATTCATTTTTCATCACAGAGCATTTCCCTCTGTGTCTGCTTATCTTTCTTGAGATATACCATTCTACCTCAAGTTCAAACATAAATGTTATGGCTTAAGAACATGTTGTTTATACTGTTAATCTATTACATATTCAGCTCCCTGTAAACTAAAGCCACAGCATTTTCAGGCAAATGACCACAGACATGGTGTGGCACAACTTCTTGTTGAGAAATGAAAAAGGAAAGCTTGCCAGTTTCTTGTCTTCCATGATTTATCTACAATAAAAGCCTGTCTAATTCCACATTCATTTGTCAGAGACAGCTCTTTATTGTTTTCCTGCTATCAGCAGCTTTGTCTTATTAGCAGCTACACCAACAGGTTGTTGGGTTTTGCGTAAGCTGACAGGTAGAAGGAGACAGGAGTTTTTGTCAGTCACAAGGTCAGTCATGCAGTTTGAATGTACATTTGAACATTAATTGAAATGGTTGATGATGTAAAAGCTTACACCTTTTACTACCTGATCATCACCTCATATTTTACTTTATTCCCCGCTCCATTCTATGGTTTTTATTAATAAAACACACCTACAGCACTTTTACATTTCCCACATTAAATGAAAACTGTGGTTGATCCTTTAGGCTAATGCATTTCTCAGATAATGGATGGATGATTGGAGTTCACACTTAGGAGCCAGTTCCAACACTTCAATCAGTGCTTATATGGAGCTACTAGGATTCACTTGGTTACTGGGGGAGAGGAATGGTGTGAACCACTCGTCCATCCATTAACTCTGGTCCAAAGAAATGCTCTACAGATGCATCCAGTCCTAAGTGTGGAAACAAGCAAAGATTCTGTGCATTTACATCATCTGGTGATTTGTATTGGATGGAGGTAATATGGAAGCACCACATAATGTTTCCCAACTTCAACAGAGTCACCTGTAGCAGCAGCAGCCATACTGCCCTGTCAATCCAAGTGTCAGCATCATTGTCATTGCTCCACAGAGGTTTGATGTCCAAAGGAAGCTGAAGACAGGAGATTAATGAGCCCACTCTTGTCATGATTTTCTCTTTGAACTCCACCCTGAGTGTCAAATGTTTGTCTGCTCATTTCTCCAGATTACAGTTCTCAGCATGCTGGATGAAATCATCCCCTAAACTAGACTTAATCCATTTGACCATTGCCTTGTTTGATCACCTGACAGAGGTGCCTCTGAATTTTATGTGGACATGTAGAAGAGCAGAGCACACCTAGAACAGAGCCATATCCCCTAGTATAGCTTATTGTATGCGAATTGATGAGAGCAGCCCTGTCCGAGACATTTTCAAAGTGAATGTGAGGAGAATCCATTTGATGTACACTACAGCGACTCCTTCAGTCAGACGACTCAAACAAGCTCTTGTGATGAAATGACTCATAACTGTTTTGAAAGATGAATGAAGATCCGATCTTTCTTTTAACACTTATTTTCTTTGTTCAAGACGAAAAGCAGGTAAACTTTCTAGTTCAGTAGCCGGCTTCATTATGCACTACTCACAGCCCAGTACTCTGAGGTGTATCGGTACAATGTAACTGCAGAGAAAAACACAGGTCTCTCTCTTCTAAATTTTGTCAGCCAGCATGGTGTTGCCATAAATCAATCTGGTCCAGTCTGACCCACTTGGGTAGTTAGCAATTAGCATTTAGACATAACCTATTTTAGCACTGATAATCTCATTTAACTTGGGGATTGGGATCGAGAGATGAGACTTTTTCAGGGTCACTTAGAAAGTCCTCACAGTCCCTTTAAAGATTTCTGCCTCAAATGTGCTGCACAGACATTCCCATACATGCATATCCTTTTGCAAAGTTTCAAAAAATAACATTTATCTTGTGTATTTATTGGCTTTACTGTGTACAGATTGTGCCCGTCACTCTTAAGCAGGTCAATAATCTGTGAGTGTGGAGCCAAAGGGGTAGAGGCTATAAGGGGTCCCATGGTTAATGATGCGTTCAGTTATTGGTGACTGATAATGTCATATCAGGAACTAATTGCCTGCACTGTTGCCTCATTAAGCACAGCATGACGTCCTGCCATGGGGCACTGGGTGCACACCTCACTGCAATCACTGCTCCTTCAGTACATCCTCTGTTTTTACTCCTTCATCCCCCCGCCCCCTGTTCATCCTCCTGTCATGTTCTGCTTTAAGGCTCCTTCTGTGATGCAATAATAAGAGCTGTTTTTCATAGATGTATAAAAGATTGAGGAATAGAGGTTTATGCTTCTCGATTCTCTCTTGGGGAATTTTCATGACATCTTCAGAAAATCCATCTCTTTCCTTATTTCTCTTTTAAATTTATCTTTTTCTTTAGGATTGACTCCTACTTGAATTTATTGGTTCTTATCTAAGAATCGTATTTATTTTCTGCTTGCTCTCAGCATTAATGGGTATGAATCTGCTCTTTTGATATTTACGTTCCTCTTTCATGTCATCTTTCTCTCTCTGTCTTACTCTGCAGTAACCTTCACACCCCTGATCTGGAGCAGTTGGCTCATCTCCCTCGTTCCCACTCCATCTATTCACCCCTCCATTTCGCACATGCCCACTGCCCTGCCTCTGGGCAACACTTCCCCTCCACTCCCCCTCCTCCTTGCTTCCCCTCAACCTCTTTCCCCCTATTTTATTTACGGGAAAATGCTGATCAAGCAAACCTTGGTTTAGAAAGAATTTTTCTTGTTACGCAGGTTGCAAATGGAAATTGAGATTAAAAAAAATGAGATGGCCAGAAGAGTAAAAGCGTACATCCAATTAATCATGGAGCTGTCATTTGTCCTACAAAGGAAAGCCATTCATCAAAAGAAACAAAGAATAACGAGAGGATAAAAGGATGAACAAATGAAAGAGAGAAGAGAGGGGAAAAGAGTGTGTATCACATGATATATGCGGGATCTAATTGGGTCAATGGCAAATGGTGTTACTCTGTTAGTACTGCGCTTTGCTGTGGAGTTGGAGGAGCAGGCTGGTCGGAGATCAGAATCAGCAGGAGAGTGATTCAATCTCAAACCCTTAAATCCAATTGCATGTTTCCAACACAAGATGTAGTCCTGCAAGGGCACACAAGAAGAATGCCAGGCCATTATTTCCCATCATACATTCACTTCACAGTGACTTCACATTAGATACTGCTTGACATTAAACATGCCTGATAGCTCCATGTTCCCTAATTTTAGAGAACCATAGGGCTCTGAAAATACTTCTGCATGCACCAACACTTTACCTGAATGCTGACACAGGTTTGTTTTAATGATTTCATTTACTTTCTTGTGCCTCACAAAAGCCGCTGCATACAAAACTTACGAGAGAAAGTGACGAGTGCAAAGCTGCGGAGAAAATTGCAAACCTAAGCACAGTGTGTGAAAAGAGCCTGAGAGAAAACATTTTCTCACTTTCGGAAATTTGGTTCTCTGCTTGTGAATATTGTACGATCCTCTGGGTGGCAAAAATAAAACTCGACAGTTGTAGGGTAGCCATCATTCACCTTTTACAATGGCTGGGTATTTGTCTCATTGGGGGGAAAAAATAGTTGAGATGCTGGAAAATGAACTGACTACAAGTTGATTGCCAGGGTTCAAAGCTGGAGAAGAGTAGGTTGATGTTCAGGATTAAATATATATATATCCAAAATAGACAGAGAGTAATTTGATGTGGAAGAAACCTGATGTTAAATTGATTGTGTTCATTATCATTTGACGTTTTTCTGAATGAGCTGCATGTATTGATGAGCTAGCAGATAGAATTGAATTAGACAAATATGTTGTTTGTGTTGTATTTGTGAATGCTTGTATTTCTCTAAGAATGAAGAGAGAAAGCTGTGAAATCCCCTGTGTACAGGCTTTTTGTGTTTTTAGTTGTTGAGTTTTAAAGTGGGTTACTATGAAAGATGTGTTCGTTATAATGAAGGTATGAAATCAAATCAAATCAAGGGACCTGTTCAGTGCATTCATTTCAGTCTTTAAAAACATTTTCAAAATGTAAACCTAACAAAAACATAACCAAAAAAAGTGGGTGACCAGAAAAGAAAACTTTGGATATCACTGGTCTGGCTGATATACTAAACACTGAAATGTGAAAAGCGAGATCTGTGTTTACATTAGAGTTGAATTTTTGAGTTTCTCACTGTACAAAGTGAGCTCAGGTGTGTGCAACACTTATGAGATGGTTTCATCATAGTGTCAGACAGTTTGTGTGCTTCACACCTTTTGTGTTGAAACCAAAGGCTTAGAGGATGAAGTTGGGATAAAACTGCTGCTTACAGTTTGGACGCCGCTGGCTATGGAGGAACCCTGGTCTTTCTGGGTTTGGTCGTTAGAAAAAAAAAAAAGAAAAAGAAAAGTTAGAACCGGGGTGGGCAGCCTTCAGAGTGGAACAATATTGATGACAGGTTAAAAAAGTCAATGTTACAGAACTCTGATAACTAAGTGTTTGGTTCACAGGAGGTCAGGAGACGTTGCAGAAGAACATCAGAGCTGTACAAGAGCTTATGAAAAATTGGCAAGAAGAGGTAAAACTAAGAATAAATCACACATTTATCCTGAGGCATTGTAATAATACTAATCTTTCATTTTATTTGACAGTGGGTCATCCTTTTGTTTGCATTACTGGCTCAGTCTGTCAGACTAAATTAGATGAAATAAAACATGTTCGGTGACATTGTGCATGGGCCTGCACTACAAATAAACTACGTTTGCTCTTTTTGTAAATGCCCCTGCTTTCAGAGTTTAGGGACATATCAAAGGCAGATCTGTGTTCAAGCAGCACTTAATATGGAACAAAACTGGTCAAACAAGGGATAGGTTAAACTGGGGGTGGTGTTGGTGGTAAGGGCTGAGAGAGAAGGACAGAAGGAGCTCAGGCTTGAAGTCATGTGGGGCTGAAGTTTGGGACATGACGTGCACTGAAAAGAATAATACACCTTGACAGAACAGCACTCTCTGCCAACACGACCAATGATTCCCCCCGAAGCTCAGTGATGTGGAGCTCAAGCAGCACCTGTGACACCAACTGCCACCCCAGGGAAACATCAGCAACTAGCCACCTGTTAAAAAAATGCACTCGCCAACATAACATTATAAATTCATTCAATATCTTCTGATTTGCGTCACGTTTGAATGCAACAGCTCATTTTCTGAAATCATATGTGACTCAGACACTTAAGAAAATTAGCATCATTTACGTGATGTCCATGTATGAAAAGGTCCTTTTGAAGCTCCTTCTGTTCGAGATGCCTTTAAGAGCTACCTAATGGGCAAATGTACAGGACTGATGAAAAGCATAATAACCCTTTCTAGGTCTTACAGTGAAAAACTGAATTAGTCAGGAATGAAATGCGTCCTCGCCTCTTTCATTACACTGGAGATCTCTCTTACGTGTCATGTAGTAGTGTATGACTAATCTTTGCATTTTCTTTTCATAGAAAGGTCTGTAGCCAGGTGTCCAAACTTTTAGGATGAGAAGTTTGGCAGGTTTTATTTGTTGTATGAGAAGTCTAGTCTCAAATGAAAAACCACCGCATAACAATGACTCGAAATGATGATCATGTTTCACAAACATTCACAGGTTTTCTTCAGCTATTCATTGATTACAACTGAGATACTTGAGATCAAAATCTGACATCTTTTCAAGACAGGAACATGTTTGAATTTGTTTTCTCCAGACAAAACTGACAGTGAGGATTTTTACTTAAAGGAACTGTGAAGACTTTCTAAGTGATCTTGAAAAAGTCTCATCTCTAGGTATCTGCCTGATCATAATCCACAACTTAAAATGAGATTATCAGTGCTAAAATGGGTTATTTTTAAATGTTATTTCTTAGCTTCCTGGTCAAGTTGAGAAAGGCATGCTATAGTCTCTGACAACACCAGCTGACAAAGTTAAGCAGAGTTGAACAGAAAGACCTGAGTTTTTTACTTCTAAAAACAATTTCTGTGATTTATTTACAAGTAATGATGGAAACAGAGACTTGATTGTTTGACAGAAACAGAACAGTAGAAAGTTGTAAGGGAGAGAGATAGAGCATGGACTAAAGGCTAAAACACAGGCTGAGCTGTTTGTCATGAGGTTTGTTCCAACTCACATGCAGCAGTTATTCTGAGCAGTTATTCTGCAGTAATCTGTTCAAACCTGAGTCTGTCAATAAAATGAAGAGCCAGTTTACATTTGCTCTGATTGCTAGATGAGCGCTGGTAGGACATCACCAGGATTCACTAACATTACACAACATGTCTCATAGCACTTGGCTTTGAGTAGAGTTTAATCTGGCCATTAAACTATGATACAAAATGAGTTCACAGTTTGCGCCTCTAGCAACACAGAACTTATAAATAACAAATGTTAGTTAAAACCAAACCAAGATCTGACATTTAGAAAACGCACCCTCTTGGTTATTCTAAAACCTGGCAAAGTGTTATGTTCCAGCAGTTTTTGTCATGTTTCAAACAACAGCACTGCTTAACTGTCGATGTATATATGTCAAGTTGTAAAAAGTTGTCTTGAACAGTTGTGTTGAAAAGAAGAACAGCTCTCCATCCAATTTTCCAAAAGGAAACCAACACAGAAACTAACACATGCCTTGGTTCATCACGACAGTGGGAAGCAAAGGCTTATGTTAAGCATTGTCCTAATCGCTAGTGCTATTGCCAGCTTAACTTCGCATAGCTGGTCTAAGAAAATCAAAAAGTGTAAAACGAAAGTTGGTGCCTCGTTCATGTTTAACCTGCTGAAACAGGCCAGGGTTAGGCCTCTGTGCAACCTGAAATTTCCAGTGAGACTGACAATAAACTGATGAACAGAAGCTGCTCAGGGGATGAAATAAACCAAGAAAGATGTATCAGAACACTTTCAACATACTGTTACTCTTTAAGTTGCTGATTGGGCTTTGCAGAATACAGTTTCTGAATAGTGAGTCTAAACTACAAGTTCTTGGGAATTCACTGCTGTCTACAAGAGGAACACAGTGGAGTTGCTTTTCATTCCTAGAGGCATGTATCCTGATCACAAGGTTTTTCAGATTAGTGTATGACCCTTTCACCCAACACTTCATCCATTACTCTTTGACTTTTAGCACACAGACTCTTATAGCACATACTCAGCTCCACATTATGTGGAAGAGTAATGAGTGGAGGAGTAACTCAGAAATTCAAGATGCATCTGCTCTCAGTATCAAGGACAAGTGTGGGAAAGAGTGAATGGATTCTTTGATCTTTATCAGAAAATGTATGCGATCCCCCAACTAGTGTGGTGCTAAATGTTGAAAAATTCATCATGTGGTAGGGCCTCCGGTATGTAAATGGAGGTTTACTTAATCTCACAGCTAATGGCTGGCTGAGAGACTGGGGAGGCTGTGGTCGGACACTTAATGGAAAACCTGCACTGCTTTGTGCTGTCGTAATGGGAGGAGATTATCTTGCAATGCAGAGGGAGTGGATGAATGCTCCTCCACAAATTGGTCATACCCTGTCTCCCCTTCCAACCAGTCCCTCTCATTCTGGGTGTTTATTATTTATATTAAACTCATGAGCCACATGAATGCTTTATTCATGCCGACATGGGGCTGAGGGGCATACGGCTAATGTTTGGTCATGCATTCAAATTTCCAACTCAGTTCTTTGACACTGTTGAGGTCGGTTTTGTGACTTTTTGTGTTTCCTCTGTTTTTTGAATAAATATATCTTCAGACCTATTACTTAATTATCATATTTCAGTCCTCAGGTTAAATATCACATCAATCCATTTTTTGGATTCCTCTGACTATTATTTACTTTTGTCAGGTCATGGGCAGTGCCACTGTGTAAAAATCCAATATCTAACAGGCTACCTAGTGTTTACCCCTGAGAGAGATCAATACAGTAGCGCCATCGTCCAGACTTCATTTTTCAAGCACAATTGATTGTGTTTCTTCCTCAGAACTGGTCCAGACACGGTAGACTGGACAAATCCATGTTGTGTGATGTCATGGTGAATTGTGTTAATTGTACCCATGTCTGTCCAAAATTACTTTGTCACTGCATAATCAAAGAGTACTAATGATTCTCTCACCTTTCTGTTTGGCAACTGTATTGATTGTTTGATTAGATGAAGTCACCGCTGTGCCACTTTTCAGATGAATTAAGACAAATTGCAAAAATGTAGAGATGTGACTTATTGCCAGCCAGGAATTGTTGTGAATTGCAGTCTTAATTTAACATAAACTTGGTTTTCCTCAACCATGTACCACCATTTGTCTCTTCAACTTAACTTTACCTGCACTTTTACAAGACTGCCAGCACACTGACACACCTTCCTTTGTAGAAAATGCAGTGGTGAGTACATTTTTTTCAACAATGTCCAAATGTTGATGACGAGCAACAGGAAAAAAAAGTGAGATTGAAGAAGAGGAATCGTTTTCAGGACAAGAATAGCAGGAACTTGCCATTAACAACCGCATCACCGTAGTGTGACATTGAGTCACTGCTGAGGTGTTGTTAAAGCTGAGGTCGGGGAGTGGAGGGTGTAAAGTCAGGTGTTTTTCCATCATCGCTTTGAAAGATAGTCTACAGATGTTCTATCAAGTTTGGGGACAGTCAAGCTCAGAGTTTTGTCATTTTACATTCAACAAACCAATTTATAGTTTTTATGGCACTGTGGGCAGGAGCCAGGTCCTCCTGGAAAAAAGAAATAAGCATCTGCTTGAAGTGTGTTGGCAGAAGGAAGCATGAAGTGCTCCAAAATCTCTCGTGTGATGACTGTATTGACTTTGGTCTTGATAAAACACAGTGACTAACCAGACACACCACAGAGGGTAGAAACTGTGCTTGGGACTTCAAACATCCCGGAAAGAGTGTTGACTGTTTTTCTTGGCTCTGACACCATGATTTCCAAATGAAATACAAAATTTACTTTCACTTGAAAAAGGAAATTTGAGCCTCTGAGAGGTGAGTTTCTTTCCTCCTAAGGTAAAATATCTGACGACGTTTCTTAGTCAGGGGTGTGACGATTAAAGCTCGTTTTCATGTCTCAATGCTTGGTGTACTCCTCGTCAAACTCTACTGAGTTCTTGACTTTACTGCTCTCAACAGTGCTTGCAAGGCTGTGGGTATCCCTGATTACTGGTCACCTTTCATTTCGAGTCCACTTCCCACTGATCTTCTAACAGCACTCTGGGAACATCCAGCCTTTTCAGCTGTGACCTTCTTAACCTGCTTGTGGAGGACGCCAATGATTGTCTTATACGCGACTGTCAAGTCTTTCTTGAGATTGTGCTTGTGTTACTGAACTTGACCAGAAGAACATGGAAGTTATTTACTGAAACTCAAATGAAATCTTTCAGTACTTTTAGACAAGTATTTTTCTGTTTCTTTTTTTTTTATCTGTATAGCGCATAATGAATATTCAGATTGAAATTAAACATGCAAGAGAGTCAGGTCCTTATTTTAATGGCTATGTTGAAGTCTCAAAAGATTAATAATTTTTTCTAACTCATATCAGCTGGGCTAAGGAAAAAAAACAGAGATCTTTTTCAGTGTCTATCCTTAAAGGTAACATATGTCCGAAACATACCAGTCCATTGCAATCCATTTATATTTAGGGAAAAGTACAAATCCTGCTATAAAGCACTCCTTTGCTGCCAAGCATAAAAAGTCCTGTGGAGACTAATTTATTTGTTGGCTCAGTCTGGACGATGGCGTCATCAACCTAAAAATACCCAGCATAGTGGCAAAATATGGACTTCCCATGGTTGCCAGAACAATGTATTTCCTGAAAAAATATTGTGGACATGACTTTGTGTGCTCAGTGTTGTGATAACCTGAGCAAGAGACCACTCAGGATGTTTGTTTGTATATTTCCTGGATGTGGTCTTCTGGTGTTATAACTTGCACCACACATCTTCAGCGTTCTCTAAATCAGCCATGACCTTAACATGTTGAGACTGTGATAAGTGCTCTCCTGGTGGAGTACAGTGTCCTTCGGGTGCCCCGCCACATAGAGAGCTCTGTCTGAGAGTTGAGGTGGTCAGCAGGTCGGCTGTGAGAGCTCTGCGGCTGTCTGATAGCTGCTGCTCTCTTCTGGTGGAGGAAACTTGAACCTTTGCACAGTTGCACACATTTTTTTTTTAGAGCCTATTAAAAAGGTGTGCAGTCCTGTTTAAACCAACAGCATGAAGCCCATTAAGAGGGATCTTGTCATCTTAAAGCAAAGACAGGGGTGCACTTTAGCAGCATGCCTGCATCAATTTCAAGCCACTTAAAGTATGTATCTCTGCATGTCTGAAGCACCTATTTAAAGAGGGTTGGTTCAGCTGTGGTGGACTGCTCATTCATTTATCTCATTTTAATTCATTAAGTGCTCATGTTCTCTTTTCATATTAATGAATATACAGCGTAATGGTCTGTTAACGCAATATTGATGATGTGATGCTGATAGTCAGGAGATGCCCAAAGTAAATCAAAGAGCTCGCAGATGGACGAGTGCATGCATTTACACTTAGAAACTCCCCTTCCTCCTGCGTCTGACCATTAATTTAATAGACCAGGGTTGTTGTTCATCTGTTACTCTTCAACCGTGAAGAATTATATTGCTATCAATTAGTGCTCTGATGGTTTTCCAGACAGTAATATGTCATTGCAATGTTCTTTCTAATCATCCTCTGCCTTTATAAGCTGTAAATAAAGCAGCCTGCCTCCTGTATTTGACAAATTTGTTATTGCTAATTTTCTTAATTGCATATTTTATATTATCTGTGTTCATAGACGGCTAACTGGGTCGATCATGAAGAATGTTTAGGTTAACTCTGAGCATCAGACTCAACAAAGCGTGGTTTAGATACATCAATCAGGCTCTACGTGAGAGGATCCCTGCACAAGCGTATTATGTGTAAACTCCATGCTCATACTTTTGGAGACCAGAAATACGATAGATTTTTCCCAGATTGTATGTTATGGCAGATTGTCCAGTCCTTTATTGATTTCCTTATCACTTCATGTAGATTTTTCCACAGCCTGCATGCTGCTTCATAAATTCAAACCTGATGTGTAACCAGACATCTGCTTTAAGATGGTATTTGTGTCTGTAGCAAAGTCATCATAGTTAACTGAAACTGTGAAATGTGGAAAAACACTTTCATCGGCCCAGAAATAATTGAAACTGGGACTTGATCGCAAAACTATAATCAACTTACAATGTGTTCTGAGTTCACAAAACTAACCTAAATATATTTTTTTAGAAAACATCTCTAGCGTTCTGTCTTATACATAAACTCAGTGTTGGATTTTTTCCATCCGACCAGTCGCCAGACAGAGTAACACATTTTATTGCTTTATGTGGATGGTTGTCTATCTGTGCTCGATGAATACATTTTTGAAATTGGTATGATGTTCTGAGTTGGCAAAACGTGACATCTTCTGACATTTCTTAATCTCTACACTTACAGAAACCTCATATTACAAAACAGATGACACCATATAAAAAGGAAAGTGAAAAAAAACCCTTAAAGGTAGGGTCTGCAGGATATTCCTAAAAAATAAAATGTCAACTTTCATGGAAATAATCCTGCTCAATAGTCGTTTGTGGGCCTCTATGCAAGTGTGCCAGTGTCTGTGGCTGCCTCAACCCCCGTCTTTGCCTATATGTTGATGTTTTGGTTGATTCTGGACATTTCTGGGTGCAGAGTGAGCGTGATGACCACAGCCAATCACAGTGCCCAGTGTGCAAGTGACTGGGTGTTGCTGATAGCAAGTGGGAGATGCTTTCCCAAGCGGCTGTAACATGGTTAAAAAATTATACAATATTTGAAGGATACCTCATTTACACTCAGGAAGTGAGGTGTATGGCTCTTGAATTTCTCTAGAAATGCAGGGACTCGCTAGGCTGGTGAGTGTTCACGTAGCTACGGTCGGAGGCAGTGGATGTGAGCTGCCACTGGCTCTGAGCAACTGAGAAGGAGCAGAGTTTGGATGTTGTGTTTACAAACAGTAATGTAAATCCCTACAGTCCCTGCCTTTAACTGAAACAAAGACTTCAGAGAATGAAAATGACAAAAAGGAACCAGAAACCCCCTTTTAAATGGGATTAAGATTAAGGATTAAGATTCATTCTGATCAATATTATAAATAAAACGGGAAAAGTATAAATGTAAATAGTGGTAATTCTACCCTGTGTATCAACGATTGATAAAATGAAAGGATACAGTTTTGCACTCTCATCGAAATATGAAGAGTATTACTACATTATTGACTTTTTCCACCCCTAAACAAGTCATTTACAGGCTCAGATTACATTCTTTGCCCATAATGCTGCTGCTTATGTGTGACCCAAGCAGGTATAAATCCCTATAAAAACCTCTTATGAGAAATCCAAACAGGGTTATTGGGGATTTGAGATTAGCATGCTGTGTAAACAGTCCTCTTAAGACCGATAATATATTTAGTCTTCATGCTGGATGTATTAAATCTGAATTACTTTTATTATTTCCTGTGTCCACTTGGTTTTCACTGCAGCAGCAGCAGCACCCTGCACATTTCTACAATATTGATGTGTTTGTTTCATTTTATCACTCAGGCTGCAGTTATGATGGAGGCTGCCACAGTTGGACGCATGCAGACAAAACACAAGCACGGACTCACACACTAACACGTATGCTTGGCTGATATTGGCCATAGTCATAGCCAACACAATGCAATCTGGCTGTGTGATTGTATGGCTGGCTGTGTTTTCTGTTAAGCTCAGTCAACACGTGGAATTTAATTTCCTCCCTCTGTCCTTCAGCTGTTGGATCTTTGTTTTCATCCCATGGTGATATTTCCATTTTTGTGTGTTCAGTTTTTTTTCTCCCTCATTTTTCTTCTAATCTGCTAAATAATTAAGTGTACGCATTTTTGGGTTTGCTTTAGCTGTTGCCTTTGTGATTGTCTAGATCATGCCAGTTTTCCTTCTCATCTGTCTCTCTGTCCCCATCTGTCTGTCACTTTCTTTCTCCGCACACCTCCTCCTTCCCACCAAAACCATCAAAACACATACATCTCTTTTTGCGCGGGCTTCCTTAAATTTCTCCACTCCTGTGAAAAAAGTGAGTGACAGCACTGTATGCACAGTCTGCAGCCGACTGACGGGGATTTTAACCAGATACGTCACAAGTAAAGGGGAGAGGGAGAGAGGGAGGGACGGGGGAGAGGAGAGGAGAGGAGAGGAGGAGAGCAAACGAAGAGACAGGAGAGAGAGAGAGGGAGAGAGAGAGTGTACAGAGGGATATATTGACTCAAAGCTGGTCTGCATGCTCCTCAGTGTGTGAGAAACAGAGGACGTGAGAGCAGGCAAGATGGAGTGCTGGCACAGATGAAGACTGTCCCTGGGTACGTTCTTCTGTCCTTTTTTTATTAATGTGTGTGCACGCACAAGAGGCTGCATTTGTGAGTGTCTGCATGTCACAACTGGTGTGAGCGATTTGAGTTCAAGAGCAACATGCTGCAAGTGATCATTTGGTGCGTGGGGGACACAAGCGTTGAATTTTGGGTTCTGTTACATTTCAGATATGTGAGAGAGTAAATGAGTGGAGGTTATGAAATTGGAGCAAGCTAATTGGGGTTCTGATCTGTGTATCATACTGCACATGTGTATGTGAGGAGGAGGAAAGAATCAGGGTACTGAAACTCAGTATAGTGAGGAGAGAAGCATGTGCTCTAATGCAAGTTTGTAACTGAGATAAGTCTCTTTCTGTTTGGAAATGACCTTAAAGCTTCAGCATGGGAAAAAGTGAGTAAACACGCGTCATTTATATGTTAAGCAAGTTTCAGATTGGGTCTGACTGTAATACAGGTTTACAGAATTGATAGAAACAAAATGTGCCCACCTAGATTTAGAAATCAACGTCTTACTTATTGTGTTTAATTGTTGCATCCCACCTGTAGACATTAGAATGAGTATGTTTTAAAATTCTGGGGAGGATTACTCTCGTTCAACTACATTTTTGTGTCCCAATAAGAGTGAAAGTGAAGAGAGTCAAGAATCTAAGAGCGATTTATTGTTTGGATCTGTTATAGAATTACATCCGTTTTGCCAGTATGTAAAGATTATCCATTGGCCAAGCTGTTTTCTAGCATATGTAAGTTGGCCTCTGTTTCCAGCTCCAGAAGTTTTTCATATAAATCAAAACATTCATAAATAAAACTCAGGTATGTCTCACAGAAACTACAGAAAATCATCATTATCACCCGTAATTGTATAACCAAACAAGGATTCAAATATCCAGAAAAAGCAACAGATTGAGCGATAATGAAAATATCAACCTAATTAGTTTAGCCCTGGAGTTAAGACTTTGATATATGAGCTTTCCAAGCAACACAAGACAAATAGCAGGGGACTGAATAAGCTATTTATTTGCGTCTCCATAACAGATGCATCAATCAAAAAGTGAAAGAGCTAGATTATTTGCATTTAGGGAAAGACATAGGCTTAAAAACTTCTACGATATACCAGAAAGTCACTGAGACATCTCAGGAATGACATAAGTGGCATGAAGACATATTGTATCAAAGGTGGATGATGAGTGACTTCCATCCTTAAATGACCTTTTTGTGTAGTACTCTTTGCATGCAGTTGTGTCATGTAGTTGAAGGCAGAATTTTTAGGTTTCAGCCTGCAGACACAACATTTGGATTCAACCCGTCTTGTCTGAGTCACTGACAGTAGTGAACCACTTAAATGCGTCACCTGTTTATTCCAAAAGGTGCCATGTTTCATGACAAGGTGTATTATTTTTAATGTATGGGTTGGAGGAACTATTCACAGTTCAGTGTTCTGCTGACAGCAATTCGTCGCCTGTTTATTGTGAAGGCTGTAATATACTTCCTGCTGGTTGTTACAGCACCTGGTTTTATTCAGCTGCACAACACAGTGTTTGAAACCCCCAGGTTACAGTGCTGTGTACAAAGGTTTGTGGAGTGTTCATTGTGAAACATGAACTGAATGGGTTGTTACTATTTCACAAAAGTATGCAGATCACTCTTCTTTTTGCCACAATGCTGTTTATATAGACTCAGCATTTGATTATTAGATTTTTTAAAACCAAAATATGATTTTATATTTTTCAAAACAATCTGTGGAATTATACAGAGTGAAGTGATTTGTTGGAAACTTTTCGTGTAAAATCCCTCTTTAACTAATCCAGTAAGTCTGTTTTACTGATACGGAATTGATTGAAATTGTTTGTTTTTTTTTCCATTGGTTATGAAATGAGACAAGGTGAATCTGAGTACATGAATCACTTCAGCATCTGATAATCCTGCAACTGTCCACTTGTGTGTCAGTAGACTGATGTGCTGGTTTTCTTCCTAATGATCGGAGCAACAAAATTTGGTCCTTGTCTAATTTCATCAAGACTCTGTCCCCAGAAACACTTTGTTCCCTTAGTATTGACTTATTATTAAGAACAAAGAGAATCAAGTACCTAACACTGCACAGTAATACACCTGGTTGGAGTCACGTCCTTTGACCCATATCCAGAAAGGTTTGTGCACAGACCTGTCTTCAACAAAGAAAACGCAGGCAAAATGTGTCAAGTATCTGTCCAGCTTAATTTTTTAGGTGAAGACGCTTCAATTTGCCTTCAACAGTTAAATCTAGGACAGCACCAGCAAACAAACGGAAACACTGCCGTGTCCCAGTTTGAGGTTTGTCCCTGTGATCACTGAAATCAAACTAGATCCAAGAAGAAAAAAAGCACAGTGGCAGTGACGGAGTGCGTAAGAGGAAATCTGTTTTCTGTCTCTCTGCAGGGAAGAAAGAAAATGATAGCATTTGGCTTAATGTGGTTTGAGTTTGGTAACATTTTTTACACTTGATTTGACAAATATGGTAAAGACCGAGCAAGGCTTGGAGTAGTATTATGTAAATATCGCTCAGGGGGCTTGCAGACGCAAGAGGGAAGAGTGAAAGCGAGAGATAAGGGAAGGATTAGAGGGAAGTGCAGATACACAAGTGACATCACTTGTTCATACTTTACTGCGCTACATTTGAATATTAATTCAGAGTGCAGACTTGGTGTGCTGACACGATGTGTGAGTCACACTTGAAGTGTGAAGGATTCTGGCAAATTCTTTTTTGGACTCTTGAAAAGTCAGGTTTGCATCAGCTGATGGGAGCAGACGCGTATTTTGGTTCTCTCCTGTAGCCTCTAGATGTGCTGTGAATCTTAACATATTGAGAACATAAACTCGCCATGACTAGAGCTGACCCCTGCTGCTGCTGCTGCTGCCGCCGCCGCACTAACTAACAATGAGAGGAGAGTTAGACGCTCAGGATGTGATTGTTGTTCTGTTTTTCTCTCCCAGTTCTCAGCCTCTTGTTCCTCCCCTTTGCTATGATCCTGCAGCTTCTTTTTCTCCGTTCTTATTTCTTTCTTCCTCTCTCCATCTCACCTCTTCATTCTCATCCCACAGCCCTGTTCGACAGTCCACATGAGCGTCTCCAAACCCCCTCCGCCCCCCTCCACCTCCCACCTCGTCATCCCTCCCTCCTCCACCTCCACCCCTGCCTCGTCCGCCACCTCCCCCTCGGCAACACCCCACTCCACCCCCCTCCCCCCTCCCTCGCCAGTCAAGATCTCTATGCAGGAGCACTTTGCCATCAACGTTTGCCCGGGTCCCATCCTCCCCATCCCGCAGATCTCAGACTTTTTTCCACGTTTCCACGACTACCCCTGCACGCCCCCACCTCCAAGGGAGAAGAAGATCCTAAAAGAGGAGACGTTCAATGGAGAGACAATTGGAGGAGGGTACAAGGATGGGGAAAGGAGGGAGAGCCAAGATGGAGAGAGGGAGGAAACTGTCGACTCAGATGACGATGACAGTGAGTGAAGTAAAGAAAGTAAAGCAAAGTTTAAGGTGGAAAAGTTGTGGAGAATCAATGGAGAATAACAAAGCAAAACAGAAGAAAACAACACATCCAATTTTGAAAAACTTTCCCCGTCATCTCTTTTCCTTAACTTAAAATGAGATACTTCAGTTTCCCCTGAAGCACGACATATGCTTTCAGAGTAAATATGGAGTCAAGCATTTTGCCAAAAGTGTGTGTCACTCCCGCTTTGTGTGACACGGCGCCTCTGATGATTTATTGGACATTGTTGCAAAAAGTGGGACTCGGCCTGCAAGTTTCTGCTCATTCCCAAACAGTAATCAAACAGGACAGATCAATTCATATTAGGCACCGGCGTGTTTTTAAGAGGCCATCTGCTTCAAATATGACTCAGAGCTTGTGTGTGTGTGTTTGTCCTTTCACCGGCAGTAATTGCTGTTATTTGTGTGCTTTACTTTTTCAGCCTACCTGGGAACATTGGAGTTCAATCTGCTCTTTGATCAGGAGAACAACTGTCTTCACTGTACCATTCACAAAGCGAAGGTACGCATAATTTCAGCATCTCTTTCATGCAAACAGAACTCTGTCAGTCTGTTTGTCTGTGTGTTTCTTTGTATGTGCGATTGCGTAATCCTCCTTGAAAGCCCAATAAAAACAATTCTCTTGTAATGCTTTTAAGTTTGCGCTAGACCTCAGCCGGCTTTTTCTCAAAGTTGCACTTCTTCTGCCACAGCAGCTTGTCAATTTAAGACAAAATCATCCCTTTTCTGCTGCTTTGGATACATTTGGGATGTCTATTGTTCAAGAACGCTGGACTTGCATTACACATTATGTACTGTGACATGATTTTAATTATGTAAAGCTCTTTGAGTGGTTCCCCTGAGGACAACACAGAAGGATCTTGAAGGGGAGAATGTGAAGCAGCATGTGAGGACCAAACATCCAGAGGCACTTTACAGTTGTAACTACAGTATGAAGAGTCTGTGGTACTCTGCCTCTTTCCAACCCTCCCTGCTGTGAGTGAAGAGTTTGAGGCCAATATGATGTCACTTTAACACAATGTGTGAGTGTGTATCTTTGTGTGTTTCTGTCAACAGGGACTGAAAGCCATGGACTCCAATGGGCTGGCAGATCCATACGTCAAGCTACATCTTCTCCCCGGGGCTAGCAAGGTCATTATTCCAACCTCACCTCAGTGTCAATTAATGTAACATGCTACCATACAGGGCAGCTCCACACACACTGATACTGCCTCATGAAAATCCCACAGTGCAAAGGAAATTTAGGGGGTAATAGCTGAGGATAGGAAACAAAGGAACTATCATTTAAGTCAAAACACCAAACAGAAGATGCTTTTTTATTGCATTTCATTTCCTGCAGTTTAAGTGAACATGTTGTTCTATGACATTGCACCCTCGTGTCATATAGTGACACAGCCCTCCCCTCATTGGAAATGTTCTGTAATTGGATATCAGTGCTTAACTCTTCTGCTTCTTCTTCCCTCAATGTTATGATACCACATCCCACATACACACACAGGACTTTCTAATGTAAAGTGCCAATCAGTGTTAGCTAATATACACGCCGTCACACTCCACTGGCTCCCCCTTCAGGAGCAAGTTTGGGTTCAGTGTTCTCAAACAAAGACGTCTTAGTTTCCACCCAGCCACAGCCACTCATAGTAGTTACTTTTACCCAGTAGTTGCAGAATAAGATCCATACCATACGTTTTGAAAGCTTCCATATTTCCGCCGTTCTTCTTTCATTGAATATCCCGATTACAGGGGCATGGTGGGAAGGACCATTGAGTGATGGAGGGGAACTTTTAGGGATGGGCATATTAGGCAGAAATATTTATAGTCACTGCTAAATGGACATTCACCGATGAAATGGTTCTATATCTATCCCGCAGAAGACATGGATACATTTAATGACTGTGGAAAGCTCTTTTTGACTTATCACATATAATAAAAGCAGATATATGATCCATGCATTAACAGAAACTATGGTTTGATCAAGCAGAGTTATGACCTTACTTTATTTTTTGCATCCTACAACTCTTTGGTCGTGTAGAAGTCTGTCAGTTCATGTTCTTACATTGCCGCATCCAATTTGCCAACAACTATCATATATGCTCCCTTACGACTGTGTATTAGGGCAACTTAAAGAAAAAAATGAAGTGGCAAATTTGCAAGTTTCGCATCCACCAGACTTTGTAGAACAACGCTGCGTTTCACTGCATCACGGAGCGACTTCAAAGCCTTATAGGGTTATACTTTCGACCTGGTCTCAGTGATAAGGAGATAAAACTGGTTTTAGCCCAGAGTCATCACATTATTATGAGCATTTTGAGGACATCTCTTAAGCATGGCAGCTCATGTGCATTGTCATAACGTCCAGGACTTCGGAGTATATAAGCAAGAGTATTAAAGTTGAGATAACAGTCACGTGAACCGTTCAACTTTTCATCATTCATCAATTTTATTGGTTGAATCAAAGAAACACATCTGAAATACGCTGCATCCGTCTGCATTCCATCTCTGCTACGGTGCGTGTTGACTTCTTTTTTCAACTTGCACCAGCGGCATTTTACATCTGCCCCAGGGCTGACAGACAGTTGGTGTTGATCAAGGTGTTTTCATGCTTCCCACTCCATGCATAAGTCTCTCATCACTCACGTTGGGGTGTAAAACCTTTAACCTGCAAACTCCTGGCGTCTCTGCTCATTTTGACCATGTATCGCTGTAGTCAAGCTAAATACGATCTAATTTCGACAGTTTTTTATTTTGAAAGTCAAAGCCTCTTTTTCAGTTGCTTCTGGGCTCTACTTCCTGTCCCGCTCAACATTCCCTACGCTAAATCAACGCGTCACAGCTGCATCTTTTGACAAAAATAGGATTGCTGTGTATTACTTGCATCCTATTTGATTTTGTGCCATGACAGAGTGGAGATGGAATACAGCCAGGTGCAGTGTATTTTACCTGTAACAGAACAATTTCAGCAGTTACCATAAATTCTATATTAGTTGATTTCGTGAGGACTTTTTGCAGATGTCGGTCCTAACAAAGGCAAACTCTTCTAACGATTGCTGAGAGTGTATAAGGAAATGATCCCATGCGCCCGTTTATCTGCAAACTAGGGCTTGTGTTGGCAACCAGTCACCAAACACCAACCATCTTGGAGGTTGTATCCCCTGGACATAGCAAAGTGAAGACATACACACAGAGGGGTTGGGTGTGTCCTACGTCACTGCTTTGAAGATACTCCAGTAAATAAGTTGATACATATTTCTCCATCAAAAATATGAAATGCTCTTGAAAACGGTTTTGTTTTAAGGCGTGTAGCAGAGCACACTGCAGTTTCTCTCAGCTTAATGTGGTCAGTACATGACTCTGCTTTATCAAGCACAAACATGTTCTGGTCTGCTGCACCCCTCCTGTCTTGTTTCAGCTCAAGCAGCAGGGGAAGATAAGCTTTGCCACGATATACCAACCTTTAGCTTTGTCAGACTGCAACCTGTTGTCAGCCATTTTGGCTCAAGGTTGAGATAAAACAAGGTTATGGGAGGTGTGGGGAGGCCGCTGAGCAAAGACAGGGTTGAACGAGGCAACTGTCTGAGGTCTAAGGTGCTAACAATAACAACGTCTGGGGGATTTTTTGTGTGTCCTCCAGCCTTCCCGCTCAGTCTGTCTTCCTCTCACGTTGTAATCACTCTCCTTTCCCCACTTTCCGCCCATATCTCTGTCTATATCTCACATCCGCCTGTGACCCTCTTTGACCTTGAAATACCAACAGTGTGGGGAGAGAGGAGGGAGACAACTGAAAGGGAGAAGAGAGAGAGAGAGAGAGAGTGAGGAAAGAAAGGGAGGGAGGGAGAGATAGATGAGGGGAGGACAGCAGCAGGTGGTTGTCATGGAAACAGGGAGGATTGTTACACGGCTCACGTCAACAGGCGAGGGTTGATGGAGGGGGGTGGGGAGGTGTAGAGGTGGTGCAGGGTGGTGAGAAAGCATCAATGGGGTAGGTAAGTACCCATGAACGGCAGCGTGTTAAATACCCACCAGACTGGGGCCGCATCACTTGAAAAAGGCGGGAGCGTACGCATGCAGAAGTGAGGATGACGGACGCAGTCACACACCAGCTCTTGTCGGCATTCAGGCTCAGCATGTGAGCATAACAATGAATAACACAGAACACAAAAGGTCTCACTTTCTGCGAGATTGAGTCGTCAAAATACAGAGAAAGGCACACAATGAAGTTTTTTCCTTCTCTCAGTCCCTCACATCCTCCAGCACATGCCCTATATCTACTTCACGGTCAGGCATGCCGTCTTGTGATGAAAAAAAACTGCACATGCTTCAACATATATACTTCTATGACCTTGCAGACACATGCTTAGGCTTTAGTCACAGTCACACAGTGATGCTGTAGTCATCCATTTCTCCCTTTCTGTCACCCTCTCTCCCAGTCTACCACGCAAACATGCATGGACACTATAGCTACATCTCTTTATCATCATTGTTATTTCTGGAATGGAGGTGCATGGGAAACTCACTCACAGTCTTGACTTCCTCAACCCCAGCTCTGGGGAAAGGGAATCAAGAGAACGGAAGTGTGAAATGCATAAGATCCGTGCAGACAGATGGAGAAAAAGGAGAGCGAGTGTGATGGACAGATGGAGGGCTAGAGATAAAACATTTAGAAACAGATGCAAAAGCACAAGTGCAGAGGGAAAATGGAGCCAGGGAGTGACAGAGGGCAAGAAGACAGAACTGGTGTTTTAAGTGTTTTTAGATGAAGCATGAAAGAAATGGGCTGAGAAATCCAACCGGATTCAGTCAATGAGGACTGATGATGAGTGAAGAAACAGTTGCTTTGGCACACATAGATTTGTGAGACCCTCCAGACTCTGACTCCACACAGCTCCACCTGCACGTTATTAATGAATCAAACAAATGACATGAGTCGAAAAACATTTGTTCCCCTCATGGAGCAGGCTCTGGGGAGGAGGGTGCCTCTTGAAAAAGAGCCAAAAGTTTCTTGCAGAAAATGGAGATTAAAAAGGATACAGTGACGGGAGAAAGGAGTGAGAGAGGGGAAGCACAAGCAGAACAATGGGATGTGGGGACAAAAACAGACCAAGGAAGGAAGATGGAAAGGACAGTTCAGGATCAGACCCTGAGGCACTAGCAAGAGGCTGGCTGTGGCAGAGGGGAAAAAAGAGAGTTAGAGATGAGGTGTTTATCTGCAAAGCCTCAGACACCAGCAGGACTTTATGAAAAGAAAAACATCTTCTCTTTCTTCCCACAGTCACACACAGTCTCTGTATAATTATGCATAACCAACAGCGGTGGAGGATCCTTCACTCAAATAAATTAAAGCAGAAATACCAAGATTTTGCATAAAAGTGCTCAGCTGTAAAAGAAGGTCTGTGTATAAAACATACTTATGAAGTATCAAATAAAAGTCATCAGTATGCAGGGAGAGTGACTGTGTCAGTCTTACATTATAAAATTTGTAAATGGTGCATTACATTTCCCTGATGCTGAAGAAAGGGACGTCTACACTTCCTTGTGCCAGCTGCCCAGACAAATAAATGGATGGGTTGATACTTGAAAATGTGTGCAGCATTTTAATGTTCCTGGTAGATGTGGAGATATACCTCCCCGCTCTAAATACTGCTGGAGAATTTAGACGGCTGGCAAAACACACACATTTTCCCTGTTGACAACAAACAGCATAAAAAGACCAAAATGAACAAAATGACCAGTCTCGCTCGCTCTCTCTCTCTCTCTCTCTCTCTCTCTCTCTCTCTCTCTCTCTCTCTCTCTCTCTCTCTCTTTCTCTCTTTCTCTCTCTCAATTCTTCAGACTTCTCTGTGCCAATCTATGGCACACAGCTCTGAGCAGATTTATTCCTACAAAAGATGTGAATCTTTAAAAATGGGTCAGTCCTTTAAAAAAAAATTGAGAACTCCCTTAAAGAACCAGCGTGAAGATTTAGGGATCTATTGGTAGAAACAAAATAAAATATTCATAGGGATGTTCCTGCTCGTGTAGAACCACCTGAAGTATGAAATGTTAGGGTTTGCTTTTATCTCAGAATAGGTTCATATCAAAGCAAATGTCAGATCCTCTTCCAAGACTTCACAATGTTTCACCACTGTGTCTTTTTAAGAGCATCACTTCAGAAAAAACCTGTTTCATTTTTTCAGAATTTCATACATACTGTATGCCCTCCTACTCATCTAGAAGGGATAGTCGAATGGAGGGGTTGGAATCTGCAGCAACATCAGTTGATCCCATTCAATCAAGGAGGCGTGTCCTTTAAAGCAAGGTTAAATGGTTATCATTAAATGTTTCATCCTTTGTCACCCAAATGTTAATCAGTATATTTATTTTTGTATATGTTTTGAAACTCAAACTGGCTGTTCAGCATTTCTGTGGTGAAGCTTTTTGGAATGAGAAATCCTTTTACGAAGCATTTCTACAAGGCTATCCATGTCTGGCTTGTTAGATTGTTGTTGGCTTTTCCCAGAGAAAGTACAGATGGTAGTGAAATGGGCACTCACTATTTGAAATTAGCCTTTACATGACATTGGTCTGATTTCTTTCTGGAGATTCTGGCAAGGGGGCCAGTGAGTCTGCTACTGTCCTTAAGCTTTTTTAGCTTCCTCAGGCGAATGAGTCAACACTTGTGTTCTCATCTTGTTGTGTTGGGGTAAACTAGCCAATTCAGTCTGATCCAGCAGCAACAGAGTACCAAACATCATGGCAGCCAAGTAGCCATCAAGGCTTTCTTATGAGCAGAGAAAAAAACCAATGGATGACATGGTCTATTATGGATCAGCCAATGTGTTTTCAGTGATCCTAAAGCTGACAGCAGAATGGTCAGCATTTTCCCCATGGGGGCCATCAAGAAACACCATAACCTGAATAATGAAGCTCAAATGTCTGTCATCCTGGGGTTTCAATCCTGGCATTTCCCAGACACTTGTCCATGTGGGTTGCTTTGGGCAGTTGTCGCTGTCATATTGTGTTTCTCAGATGTGCGTCATGATTTCTATGGAAAGTCTGTACTTTAAGTTAGGAGACATTTTCAAATGGAGGAAGATTTTTGCAGCAGCTCTTATCAATACCTTTTACCACCCCTAAAGGGTTCCCCCTTTGATGTCTCCTGGGTGGGACTTAAGAAACCGGAGCATTGTTTTAGCTAAAGCACCCCATCTCCTCTGGGCAACATCTGCTAAAGATGAGCATATCTAAGTCAAAGTTGAATGGTCAACATATCTGACCAAGAAGTAGGAACTTTTCTCTCCAAGTGAATTCCACCAGTAAGAGGAGTTTCACACCTTACAATTTTCTCTCATATCTATCCCCAGCAGAGAAAACTCTGACGTCAGCAACAGTGAATTAGCCCTGAAGCAGCAGAAACACTGGAGACTAGGCTTAAAGAGGCTGGATAGATGGACCGTCACCTTCCTAAAATAATCCCCTACGTCATTTTCCCTAAGTTTTTTCAGAAAATACTCAAATCTGAGCTGTTTCCTCAGGAGTTCAGTCAGGAAAAAAAACCTCAGGCAATCATTTTCAGAAGGTGAGGATATGAAAGTTGCTGAGCATGCGAATTCTTGCTAGTCTAGATGGGATTAAAGTCCCAATGCAGCCTCTTGGCAGAAAAATCAGAGTGACTGGTAAGTTCTGTCCTCAGGCCACATCTGCAGAGCTGGTAGATATCTGTTGGTTCTCAATTGGTTCTCCTCAATAAGGTTCTGTTCAGCTTCGATCAAACAAGCCAAGGGTTCATCCAGCCACTGTCTGTTCCAGTATGGTCCTGGCCCCTTCTATGAAACCTCATAAAACCACTAAAAAAAATAAATATGCATTATTTCTTCAAAGGAATCCTCACGAAAGGATGTCAGCAATCTATGGTCATTGAATCTTAGTTTTGCAGTCTCTTTATGAAACATGAAATCATCCCTTCTCTTGGTTTCAACCAAGCAATGGGCAGCCAAGGCTAATCTTGAGAGACTGACTGTTCTGTGTGACACTTCCTCTCACAACCCTAATCTAAACTAAGGCTGTGTCTACATGTAGCCAGGTATCCAGGACACCACATATATTTTTGGGAGTTTGAAGGTTTTGGAAAACTCAGGTTTCATAGTTTTGTGTATACACCAGTAAACAGAGCTTTTGGATCTCAGACGTCACAGCTTGCAAAAAAAAGTCCATTGATGTTGATGCTGCAGGCATGTTAGTTTCAACATTGATGCAAACACTTCTTGCTTGTTTATTTCTTCAGATACATCTTATTACTTACATTGAAGAGCAAACCCCAGTACTGATCTAAAAGATCCTTGTACCATATTTAAATCTGTCAGAAGAGACGGAATGACAGGGATTCATTCTGATCCTTTTTCACTGCATTCACAGCTTCAAACTTTTCCTTTTCTATAAACAACACAAGAAATGAAGCCAATTCTAGCAGAACATAGGGAGTTGGAGTCCCTGGGACTTAGTGGAGTCATTTTGTTTTTTGGTTCCTGTGTTGCGCAAATTTCATCAAGGTTTTAATTATTGGGATTCTTCAAAATGTTGAGATTTTCTGTTTCAGCTCTTTTCTGTCTTAGATTAGGTTACGCTGGGTACTTTTTTTTGTAGCTGTAGGTATGTTTGTTTTCTTGAATTCTTGCTTTGTTTTTAAGTAACTTGTTGCAAACTCATGTTTTTAAAAGGTATTTTATAAAATAATTTATGATAATTATTTGTCATTATGAAAGGATTGAAGCCATTTTCATGAGCCGCTAATCATATATTTGCTAGCCTGTTGCTAACTGAGGAATTTGCCCCCTACTCGCTGATAAAAAACCTTGCTTTCTTATGACCTCCAATTACTGAACCTTTTTCGCAGCTTTATTTCCTTACAATGTGTAAAACTGTGTATATGTGGTAAAGCAGAAGTACACTGAGATACAATTGCCACGAAAGTTAAGTATTGGTAACCATAGTTACAGCTAACTTTAGCTGCAGCATACAAGTTAATATGCCAACCATGTATAGCCCCTCCTGCTGTTTAGAGAAGCCAATCATCTCAGACTTTGTCTCTGGGATATTTTATTATTTAATGCAATTTGAGGAAGTTTGGCACGACACAACACTGAGCTTTGAACCGAGTATGGTAAAAACATACATGTTTGCAGCAAATAGAAAAAGATGAGGGCCAATTATCTTGGAGGGATGATACACATTACAATATAAACATGAGGAATTCAAAATAAAAACCCAAACAAGATGAGAAAAACCTGAAGGCAACTATGAGAAATGAGGCAGCAAGTGGCTGAAAACTTATTTATGGATGTTGAAGCTATTCAGGGCTTGTGGGCATTTCCTCTCTTAGAAAGCTTTAATTTTTCATGCTGAGTGTGTTGAGCAGTTTAATTGGCTGCTGTGTGTTTGAGACACAGTGCTTGTTTTTGAGGTCTGGCTCGTGCTAATGTGCCGTCTTATCAAGTTGAGGAGCAGACAGACGGACAGGTGAGGCGAGAGAAGCCTTGCGTCCTCTCACTCTCCTCTACAAAGTAGGCAGCAGATGTCTGCTATTTCCTGAGGGACAGAGATAAATGATGTTTCTCCTCTCTCACTTTCCCTTGCTCTTCTTTCTTTCTTGATCTTTTGGTGTTGCTCGTTTTCCTCTTTTTCATGATCAAAGATTCCCTTTCTCTCATTCTGATCTGAAGAGTTTGCTCTCTCACCCTTGAAACACTGGTCATTCCTCTTTTCTACTTTTGACCTGTCTTCCTGTAATTTTCTTTCATATCTTTTTTTCTTTTGATCTCCTCAGGCAAACAAGCTACGCACAAAAACCTTGAAGAATACGCTGAACCCAGTTTGGAATGAAACACTCGTGTACCATGGCATCACAGCAGCCGACATGACCACTAAAACGCTCAGGTAGGTCTCCAGCTCTGAATGCAGCCAGCCATAGATGGCATAATGACCGGTTTATTAAGAGTAGGAGGATGAAGATCTATGTCTTATAATTCTCCAGTGCACTGCCAGAAGCAGTCTATGCCTCCCAGTGGGCTTTTTCAGGTAATTCATTATTACAGCCAGACGACACCAGCCAACTGTTCCACTTGCTGTTGCTGCAGTAACTTGCTCAGGTGCCGGCTGTGCCGGTGAGTTTCCGCCCCCCTCCCTCCTGCTGTTCTCTCCATACGGACTGATTGAGGTCAAGCGTAGCCATCTTGGCCCAAAAAATTGTGACACACTCGTGTCATCCTGCATGTGTGAGTGGATTGGGAAACAGAGCCGTACATGTGTTTTGTTTTTGAATGTGTGCGCTGCTCACAATCAGTGTCAGTTTACTCAGCAGATGCATAATAGGCTTGGATGTTATTGTTTATCCTGAGGAAACAGAAGCACGTACACAGTCTGATGTTTACACCCACGTACAGGCAAACACACTCCCAGTACCCACATGTATCTCATCTTCATCTCTTACACAAAGGCAGGCAGTCAGGTGTGTGCATTTTCTCCAGTGTGTGTTTCAAGGACAACAACAGACAGGGAAGAACATGCATGGCCCCTCCTCTGTAAGTGGAGAACACAGTCGCACACACACATTTGCAAACAACACACATCCTTGAGCTTTAGAGAGCGCACTCATTAGAAGAAAACGTTTATTTTCCCCCCTTAATATGCACACATCCGCACACAGACAGCAGCTTGAGGAGAGACCCTTTAAACTAGAGGAAACCACCTGACCTCTGTCCAAGGACATAGCCAACAGATACAAGCCAGCACGGGGGCTTTGGGGAGCCAAAAACGGGGAGGAGTGTGACCAGTGTCGAGCGAGGGATGAAGAGAGGGAGAGAAAGAGAGAAGTGACTGCCAAGATCAACAAAGAGAGCAAGAGGGAGAGCGTGAATGATGTCAAGTGACAGATAAGGCAGTGTGGAAGAGGAGAATAGGGAGCACAAACCAGAGGAGGACAACAGAAGTGAGGGAGAGGATCCAAGGGTCAACTATAAGAGGAGAGTGTGGTAAAATGGATCGAGTGATGAATGAGGAAATTCACTTAACTGAGGAAAAAAAGGAGCGGGTGATGGGGGAGGGGAGTTTACTCAAAGAGGAGCCAAGAAAAGAAGTTTTGGAAGAATATGAGACTGCAGGTGAATGGAACATTGTCTGACAGCAAGGAGACAGTGAAGCGCAGACAAGAGGTAGAAAATGTGCTTCAACTCTCTCTGGATCTGTTCAGGCGCCAGCATGGTACCTCAGCCAATAGACAGACTTAGTTCTCATTACTCAACGGAAAGTGGTGAACAGTCAGAGAATAGAGAAAACACAGAGGGATCCCTGGAGAGATGTTTACTCACTTGGTTTCTGCCCTGCTGCATGCTGCCCTGCTGCTCCCAGCATGGTGCTGAGGAAGAGATACTGTACTCCTTGATCCCTACGTTCATTGGACTGCGAAGCGGGGAGACTTTGTCCAGACTCAGCTTCCCTGTAGACTCGCTGGAGGGCCTGGGCAATGCATAGGGTTTCCATACTGCTGTAGGAGCAAACACGCTCCACTTCACATTAACATGTTTCAAATGTTTAAGAGCAAGGCTTTTTGAAAGACAGAATGAAATACTGATGTACACTGCCTGGCCATAAAAAAATATTCACCACCTGGATTTGAAAGTGGGCACAAGCCTTCTATCGGATAATTACTGCATGGGTGATTATCTTTCAGCTGGCAAGAAGTTATTTAGTGTGTAACTTCTCATTTCTTAAAGAACCATGGCAAAAGATACATCCTGTGGTTGTGGAAAAGATGTACGTCTGTTTAAGAAGGATTAAATCACTGGCATGCATCAAGCAGAGAAAACATCTAAGGAGATTTCAGAAACTACTTAAATTTAGGTTAAGAGCTATCCAACGCATTATTAAAAATGGAGGGATGGTGGGGAATCATCGTCTCTCAGGAAGAAACGTGGTTATAGAAAACCCTGAATGATCGTGATGGACGATCACTTGAACATTTGGCCAAATCAAATAGAAGAAAAACAACTGTAGATCTCAGGAGTATGTTTATAGTGAAAGTAAGAGCATTTCCACAGGCACGATGTAAAGGGAACTCAAGGAATTGGCACTGAACAGCTGTGTAGCCTTAAGAAAACCATTAATCAGTGAGACTAACTGGAAAAAAGGCTTCAGTTTTCTAGGGAGCATAAAGATTGGACTCTGGAGTAATGAAAGAAGGACATGTGGTCTGATGCACCCATCACTCTGCGCATCAGGGTAAGAAGAGATGCACCCATCATGCCTAGTGCCTACTTTACAAGCCTGTGGAGGCCGTGCTATGATCTAGAAATAAATCTTGTGACATTATAGAAGCTTATCGAAACAATGCCACAGCAAATGCGTGCTCATGCTGTAATCAAAGGTGAAATGTAATAAAATGAAAATGAAATGGAAAAATACTTTTTTGATCTCAGAAGGGAAATTTCAATATTGTGGAAGAAGTTTTTTTTTCAACCTTAGAGTATGTGACTTTGTTTTTGGTCGTGAATTTTTTTTGGACTGGTATTGTATTTTGCAGATTGTAAAACAAATCAGTTGTTGTTTATTGACAGTGAAGCTTATGAGATGATGCCAAAGTTTACAGAACTTCAAACAACATTATGGATAATCAAATCAAGACTTTCTGCTCAAGACTTTTATCTCCTTTAGCGTTTTATTCTTGACAATCAAACAAACATCTTGTAACAGTGGAATGAAGTTGAAGCTGTGAGACAAGATTCACAGTTGGATTGAAACCTAAAATCATTGCAAGTGTCTGTTTATCTGGATTCAATAACAGGCTAAATCAAGACTGTTGCATTACAATGCATTGCTCTGCCGGTGCAATGTTGTAAAGATAGAGTGCATTTTGATTAGGATTCAGAGCCCCTCTGTTACAACACCTTTGCCTACAGAAGGTGTATCTTGAGAAGAATCTGTTCAGGGATTAGTTTGTCTACTACCAAAAAGAACTGATGGATCTTTTAGTTGTACTGCCAAACAAACTTTTAAAGGAAAAAAGCTTTAGGAGGATTGAGTCTGCATCTGATTCCTTGCTTCAGTTTTTTATACAAAAGCAAGTTTCAGTGAAGTTAGCTACCTTACTTTAGTGCTGCAGGTCTTCATTTGACAGCCTCAGGATGAGCACAAGTCTCTATTGTTGTTTTTCCCAGCACATTTATATTTAAATGGTTGAGGTTTGCGGCAGAAAATATTTTCTGTTCTTCTTTAAAAGTTGTGAATGCCTGGTGTGCAACACTGTCTTCTTGCATCTCTGACTTCATGTGGATGGGGAAATTTGAACTCTTGAGCTGTTATTAACTTGATTCAAATGTGCTAAAAAATATGACTGCAAGATGTATTGTGAGGTATCAGTTTTGCAAACTTGTTTGGTAGCCACAGGTTCTGCTATGAGTGTCATGACCATTAACGACACTGGTAAACAAAACAACATTTCATCATGAAGATGGTAAAAAATTCTGCTAGATGTTGATACAGTCTGAAGAATGTCACCCTTAAGTAATTTCTAACAGTTTAATTCTTCAGCCCACATCAAAACAGTGATGAAGTGCACTCACTAACATTGAGTCATGAATAAATGTTAGGTGTGAAGGTTAATCTACTGGATACGAGTTTTTTTTCAGTGATGACAAATGCTGTTAAAATGACATGCAGTGCTAAAGGAAAAGTTTGGCTTTCTAGTTATTTATTCATTTTTTGCGATGCACTTGCTCATTAGCAGCTACAGTGATTACATAAAGCCATTTTGCCATGATAAAATGCACTTAACGAAGAAGCGACAACTCAATTAAAGTTGGTTATGAAGTGGTCACAAGGAAATTTTACCCTCATCAACCCTTTTCCACAGTGTACACATGTTATCTCTAAAGCCCACCAGAGGTCTGAACTTCTGTTAACAACAGTTTAGTTAAACATTGGAGCTTTAGCCTGAGTTGCCATTAGTTCATACACTCTGAAGTCTATATAGTGTTTTGTAGAGCTGTTAAAGAAAAGTAGTCAGCAGTACTTGATTACATGGACAGAGCCAGATTACTCCAGATCCATCTCTGCTTCGTCACAGCAAAGTATCTGACTGGTTTCAATTCAAGTCTCTGTGTCAACTCACACCAGCTCCACTCAGTTGTGCTCTTTTCTCAGTTGTAAGAGACAGAAAGTTGTAGCCTTCTGTATCAGCAGGGCTTGACATTTACACCCGCCAACTTGCCAGAGGCGGGTGAATTTTAGCTGTGGCGCGTCACCGTTGCTCCTACAATCCACATTGGCAGGTTAATTTTCATCATTGAGAACATTTGATGGAGCTTGTTTTAGCTCACACTGCACTGATCTGACCAGCAACATTCACTCACCCCTTTTCCTCTGGTTTTTATTTGATGCTAGTTCCAGTGCTTAGCAGGTTGTGATCCCGTCCTCCCTAAGAACTGGTTTGGTTTTCCATCAGCAAGGAGCCAAGTTGGAATCACATCATTTTGTCACCATAAGACATCAGTACATCACTACATACACAGCCATTTCAGCGTTTATGCGATAAATAACATAAAACTGTTCATTCTGTTAAATAAAAGAACATGAGAGAGATCCTGCCCTGTGGCTTTAATTTTGCCAACATTTCAAGTTTTTAGTTTGAAAACGCCAACAAAACAACAGACTACCCAATCAGCAGCTTTTCTTTCTTCTGTTCTTGTCTGCCACAGCTGATTGTTGATGGTAACCCTGCCCCCAGCCCCTGATGTAGTCTGTGCTTTGCCCTGATCCAGCGAAGAGTTGGTGCTTGCTAAGCACCAGTTTCCTGCACCTGGAGCCAGTGCTTTGTTGTTGGAAATACAAAGAAAAGATTCAAAGTCAGGCACTGGCCTGGATCTAGCACTGGCACCTGTTCTGTCAAAAAGTAGTAACAGTAAGAGCAGAGTTTACATGAGTGCTGTGAGTGAGAGGAAAAAAGAGAAACTGAAACTTAAATATGGTCGTAGATATGAGGTTCTGGAGGCAAGCTTCCTACTAAGCAAATACTTACGTATCAAAGTTCTATGCAAATTATCCCCTTTTGAAATACTTAAAACGGCAAATTATTCTAAATAAGTTGACTTATAATCCAGTGCAACTTATCTAATTAGTCATCCAACTGACTTTCAAAATAAAATAAAATGTGTCAACACCAGATTGTATTTCAGAAAACTGGATCTTGACAGGTCGTCTCATCTGTTGGTGAATCTCAGTGTTTAAAATGTATTTACAAAAAACAACTCTAAACCTCCCCACAGCCTGCCTGTTTCATTTTTTTTAATATATAAAATGCTGTCTTTAATTTCTAGGAAACAGCTCTAGCATTTAAAAACTGCTTTGTGGACAAAATGGTTTATTAATCTGCTCTGAAGCCAGAGGATGAGACCAGTTTAGTTGCCCTCCAGATTGTTTTACTGCATTGAGGTTGACATGGTTTGAAATTACGCCCAAATTCATCAAGAGTGTCAGCAATCTTCCTCTACCTCCTGGCAAGTTTATAATTTTCAGAGAGCAGCAACAATGATAATGCGGTGCCTCGATTCTTCTTCTTATTTAGATGACACAGCACATTTTAGTGTTTAATGCACCAAAAAGTGAAGGGATTTGATTTTCTTTGACATTTGGATGAAACTCATCGCTGAGACTCCTTGTGGCTTTTATGACTAAAAGGGAATATCAGGCAGCAAGTTAACAGAGAAGAGATGGAGCGTGTGGAGGTGTTGTGATGAGAGGTGGCATCAAGATATTCATTGTGTGTGTGTGTGTGTGTGTGTGTGTGTGTGTGTGTGTGTGTGTGTGTGTGTGTGTGTGTGTGTGTGTGTGTAAAGGACTACCAACATGATGTCAGTGCCAGGTCTAGTCACACTCAATTTCACTCCTCTATCTCTCCGTCCCTCTGTCAGGCTTTGTAATAGACTGTCCTGCGCTGTGGGGAGATAGGGATAAATCTAGGACCTGAATTGGTATCGGGCGGAGGGCGAGCAAGATTGGCTACTGTATGGCTCCAGTGAAGAGATGGATGGTTTGGTACTGATATGGTCAAAATATAATCTTTCATTAGGTGGTAGATGACAGGCTGGAATTGGTAAAATGTGGATTTGGAAATGTGAATTTTATTTAAGTTTTTCAAGAATGACAAATGGTGAATGTCTGCACTTTTCTATAATAGCATCAAAAACTTCATGTCTAGTATTTAACGTACAGTCTGCCATGAAGTATTACCCAACATGTGGGAAAAGCCTCTGATCTTCCAACTTTGTGAAGTAAAGAATCAGCAAAAAAATTAAAAAATTAAAAGTATAGGAGTCAAAACATGCTAAGGGCATCTATTTGAGATATGAAAACAATTCTGTACTTTAAGGTCCGGTGAGAAACTTCCTGTGCATTTTATTTTGACAAAAGCAATCCTTTGCGCATCTTCAGGTCTTTCACCTGAACATGTGTGATCAGCGTTCTCTAACCAAGAGCTAAAAGTTTCACCCTGTTCTCTGTGGTGGTGAACTATAGCAGTCACTGTGGATTTCTGGTGTGAAAAAGAATACAAAAACATTTTCTTCAGTGTGCTTCAAGCCATCTGGTCTGACTACAATCCCCTCAGAGGGGTTACAGGCGTTGGAAATTACTGTATAGAAAGGTCAATTGAAGGTCAAGATGCGACATCACTGTTAATTAGAGTCTGTTTTGTAACTGGTTACAGATTCCTCAAGGGAGTTATATGGGTCTTTTGGCCAAAAATTCTGTTTGATTGTGTGTTTAAAGTAACACCACTTACACAAAGAGAAATATATCATTTTGTTTTTAATTTCAAAGGTGGTACAATATTCATAATAATAATAATATTAATACATTTTATTTCAATGCGCCTTTCAAGACACCCAAGGTCGCTTTACAAAGGGTAAAAACATATAAAACAAAATAGTTAAAAACAACACTCTACAACAACAGCAAACATTAACACTCCTGATCAAAATATTAAGACCTGTTGAAAAATTGCTGTTATTTACATATTTACTGTTGGATCTTAATGAGGTAAGAGTTTCAAGATGCAAAAAGAAGAAGAAAATGGGAGTGAGACAAAAAATAGTAAGAAGTTATCAAGGACGTTATTGAAATAACCAATTAAACTAATAAGTGGTGAAAAGGCTGTTGCCTGAAAACTGATCTGTTATCCAGACTTTAAACCAGAAGAAATAATAAATAATTATCAAAGCATTCATTTTTAAATAAGCCAGAGTCCAACAAGTCCCAATTCAGCCCAAGCTCAAGCATAGACATGATATTAGTGGACCGCCATCTTGGATGAGTCTCCCATGTGTCTCCAATGCATTTATTTCTACGTGAGAAAGGTGTGCGCGCAACAAAGAAATGTCATTACTCTTGAATTTTCATCCAGTTTTCATTTAGTTTGGTTTGTTACAAGCGGCAGAGATGTAGTTATGATACAGGATGCGTTGACAAAATTTTTTTCTTTTTTGATTTATATGTTTTTTTTTACCCGATTAGAGTTTCGTCTTTCAGTGCTGTACCGGTTATTGTAACCATAGGCTGCCCGAAATATGGAAATAGTTGCTCACCATGTGTTGACTCTGATTTGCTCTGGTACAAGGCGTTTACTTGTATTATGTCTATGAGCTCAAGACTACACCTAAGTCACAAACACACGTTTGAGTCATGAGTCCTACAGCTGGACTCGGGTTGGAGTTCTGGAGGTTGAGTCCTGGACTCAAATGCTTCAACACTGATACATGCATTCACTTTAGTCACCTGTTTTCCAAAAACCTATGTAACATCAGATGATTCCTAAACAAGTGTGAAAATAAGTCTATTAATAGCTGCTAATTTGGTAGACTTGAATCATATAAGTTCATTAAATCTAAATAATCCTTCAAGGTGAGTAGAACTTTAATAAACAGCAGGATCTGAACAGACACTATGACAAAGTTGCACCCCATCAAGGCTTCGTTTTAGAATGATGCTTTTTCCTATTACGTTGAAGCAGTGAAGTGATCCTTGCTTCATTTTTTTTGTCATATCTCTCAATGCATGTGTCGCTTTTAACCCTGAAAGAGTCAATGGCACAAGTACAGACTCCGTGCAGGGCCGCTAAAGCAACCTGGAGAATGCTGGGACTTGGGAGTCAGATTGTGTCACACTAATTTTGGCACTTGGGTTGAACAGATTCCACAGGCATCTGCTGAAGCAGGGGTTACAAGGCTACGGAGAAAGCATGAGTAGAGAGAGGAGGAGTAGGAAAAGTTTGTGTGAAACTGGTGTTAGATTTCACAGCTTCCCCCGTCTCATCACAGACGCCCTACATGTATGACAGCAAAGGCACGTAAATCATCTGACAGCCCTGGTCATTAGTCAGAGTATTTCTGAAGCCTCTGCTACAGATATTCATCCGTTCTGACTAAAAGGCTGCAACCGGCATGTCAAACATCCAAATGTCAGAATAATGGAAAGAGAGCAGAGAGACAGGGAAGGTGTGTCCGTGTGTGAATGAAAGTGTGTGTGTGTGTGTGTGTGAGTACGCGTGCACAGAATGTAAGGTTGAGAGTCTAGAGTGAAGAGCGAGGAAGAAATCAAGAGCAGTGACAGCTCGTGTGGGAATATTTGAGCACAGAGGGAATATTGTAGCAGGTGATGGGCTGTGAAGTCTGTACTGTGTCTGATGGAATATTCACTCTCCATCAAGCAGCCCCATCAACTTAAATAAGTGTGCCCTGTGGACAGGATGATTTTACACCACCGGAGAAGAATAAAAAAGAATATCACAGCTTAATCATCCCCAACATTAAAGTACAAAATTAAAGTGGTACAAAGAAAAGCAAAACTCTTTTCTGACATTGGTAATTTTTTTTTTGTCCCAAAACATTTTGTTTTAAATGCTCATTAAAAAAAAATGACCAATAGATTCTCTCTGAGACTCTTTGCCTTGTGTATCAATCTACCATTGTACAGTTACAGTGATTTCCTGACTGTATGCTGCTCCTTTTTCCAGACGTCTTTACCCCTGCTGCTTAAAGGTAGGGTCTGCAGGATTTTTCCAACAAATAAAATATCAACTTTTACAGGGCTGATCCTGCTCAGTTGTCATCTATGAGCCTCCATACATGTGTCTCAGTGTCTGAATCGGCCTCAGCCCCTCCTCTGCCTGCATGTTGATATTTTGATTGCCTCAGGACGTTTCTCGGTGGAGAGTAGGAGGGGTTAAGGGTAGTGACCAGCCAATCACAGTGTGCCTGTGACTTTGTTTGTTAATGATGGTGAGAAGGAGAAGCTATCCTGAGAGGCTACAATAGCAGCTGTCACACAGCAAAATAATGATACAGCATGCATCATTTACCTGTTGGAAGTCAGGTGTGTGGCTCTTGAGTATCTCCAATGTAGAAACACGATGCTAAAGGTGCTTGCTGGGCTGGTGAGTGTGTTCATGAAGCTTCGATTTTTAACCACGGTCAGAGGCCATAAGCATGCGCTGCCACTGAGCTGAGGAGGAGCCCAGTTCGAAACAGAACAAAAAGATTTCCTGCAAACCCCACCTTTTAATAATGATGCAGCTAATTTATGGATTTTTACAGGCTGACAAGCTTCATGCCTCCAATACATTTAACCCCTGTTTTATGACGTTTCACCATGTTTCACTTGAAATTGCAAAAAAACATGAAAATGTTTACATAAAAACACTGAGAGGCTGAAAATGCTGTAGTGTGCATGCCAGGCCTGTAGTTTGTGATATATTAGTAGGAGCAATGCTAGTGTATACACTATTGTTGTGGCCAATAAACAATGAAAGTGTTTGACGTCAGTTTGCAAAAGTGAAACAGCGTTTTTTAAAAATTCCACTCCGGAAGTTGTTTTCAAAAGTTTTAGTTTAAGGTTTGGTAAAACATCATTTGTGTGTAAACCAGAGGCGGAAACAGAACAAAACCTTTTCTGTAGGCTATTGTGTAACCAGCCATGTTACAGGCACTGTTTGGAGAAAAGTATTTATTTAGTTAAAGTTGAGATCTGTGCAGCTTCTGTTCATGTGTGCCCATTTGTCTTGAAATTACAGTAAGTTGTTTTAACCCAGAGCAATGTCATATCCATGCTTTTGGGCCTGAATTAAGTGTTTTGACTTGTCCTTGAAGGGAAATTCCCCCGAACAACAACAACAACCATGGCACATTATCTCTGTGTATTATACATCCTACAGTCTGCCAGTTCATGATATTGAGCTGCACTAACTCCATCAACATTGCAACCCATTCAACTCTGACCAGTGCCCCACCAAAGTTAAATCAAGGCTGCAGGACAACTCCCTCAAACTAAACCGTGATAAATCAGGCATTATCTTCATCATCCGCCAAATAGCCCATCAATAACTCCAATCTGTCTCCTTTCACATGGATCTATGAGTCATTTTCAGCTTCTTCTACTTTGAACATTACATCAATCAATTCACCAGACCTCCTTTTTTTCCCCCAAAGAACACAGCTTGTCTTTCTTCCATCACTTTCCCTCTCTGCTGCCATAACTTTGATCCATACCTTCATCACATCAAGAAGCAACCGCAGCTTTTCCCTCAACTCACCCAGTTCAAAGTTCTCCTCTGTCCCCAAACAGAATCAACAATTAGATTTCTTTCTACTACGCTGAACATCTCAACCAGGCGTCTCCTTCCTCTTACCTCCTCCAATCATGTGTGACAGCATGAATAATCATTTAAAATCACCAATCAGTGCTTTTGTTTCAGAACAAATTTTACGGCTGCAGCTGCTGTTTCATACAGTTCATTGCTTTCCGTTACAGTTTAACTTTGGATGATCTTATCAGAGAACGAACTGTCCGAACTGTCCTGAGTTGTTTTTTTTGAATTTGTTATTGTCAGCCCAACCAAAAAGTATTTGTCTCAGAAAGGCAGAATTCATGGGGGAACTCACATGTTTGGGGTCGCCTCAGATGGTGCAAGTAAGCTCACGAAGCAGCTGTTAAAGGTACATCACATGTATGCAAATGGATTACGCAAGCCTTTTTAATTGACTTTATCCATATGTAGAGCACATACTCTTTAAATCAGCTGAATACAAATGGGAACTGATTGCCAGCTTTAAGCAATGTCTCATCTTCTTTGTGTTTCAATCAGAACAAATGACTGTCTTACTTATTAACGGCCAAGAAAAGAAGTGACTGAGATGCTTTAAGAACTCTCTGCCTGTGCTGCAGACACCCCACGCCACTCAGCATTCACACGGATGCTCGTGTGAAGCCACAGAGAACTCTTTATGTGTTGCAGATGGGGGAGCTGATTGATTGTTCAGATGCACTTTGGATATATTTGGCACTGTTGCTGCCTGCTCCTCAATAATGAGCAGCGGCAGGGTTCATCTGTAAGTTATCATTGACTCACCTGCCTCTTTTCTCCTCCTCTGCTGCATGTGTCTCTGCGTGTTTGTGTGTGAAGGCTTTGTGTGTGTGACATGGACAGACTTGGAAGAAATGAATTCATCGGAGAGGTGAGGGTAGCTCTGAAGAAACTGAGGGAAGGAGAGAACAAGCGCTACAATATGGGCCTGGAGAGAATTGCACAGGTACATATATCCTGCCTGTGTGTGTGTGTGTGTGTGAGTGTGAGAAGGCAGAGTCCTCTCATACATACCAAATTGGTTTTTGTGGACATATATATCAAGATGTGTCCTATTTCCATTGTGCATGCTTGCCTGGAGGTTATCACAAATCAATTTCAAAAGCTGCGTTAAAAGGTGTAATAGATATTCACCTGGAGGCTCTGTAAGCTATAACCATCATCTCTTTCTTTCCAACTCTTTCCTCCATCTCCCTCCCTTCCACATTTCAGAATAAAGAGACTAACAATCAAACGGTGGAGCAGGGAGCGGTTGTTGCAGAGGAGGAGGTAAAAGTATAATCAGCTTTTATCATCAACATTATAATCATCACCACTTTGTTGACCAAAACATGACTCACTATAATTTCCTTTTGCTCTTTTGTAGCAGAAACATTTTCCTGTCTCTTCAGTAGTGCTAATTCCTATTTTCACACTCACTGGAGGAAAATAAACTTTATTTAAACATTTTAATCAGTATATGCACTGATCCATAAGCTCTAACATGACCCGAGTGAAAGGAAACTACTCCCAGAACTCCTTAAAGCTGAGGTACAAATTGTCTTTAGGCCGTTTGTGAGCTGCTTTCCCAATTCCCCCCTTTAAGTCATTCAGCTTTTATCCTCACAGGGAAACATCTTAAGTAAAGTCCTCCTACCTACTCCCACCAGTAGATGGTGCAAGTTGTGTGACTACACCTTAACTTTCACCTTAAACATTTTTGATAAAAGCTTTAATACCTTGCTGACACTGGAAGTTTGTGATCATCAGTGGATGACAGCCAAAACCAGGAAGAGACTAAATGACAAAATCAACAACATGGAAAGTGCCTGTTGCATTTAAAATGTACAGGAGTGATATATAAAATAGGGGTGTTAGAAAAATGTGCAGCACTGAGGTGGAAAGCTGATGAGAAAAAATTTAGGTTTGTATTTTAATATTTTATCTTTGCACTATTTTAATTAAAACTAAGGTTTAAATAATTTACAAACCCACCATTTCTATCTTTTGCTCATTAATCTAACTTTTGGTTTGGTGAATCCTAAACAACGCTGCAGCCGCTGGTGTTTTTCTCCTCTGGTGGTCTTTATCTCAGGTCTCCCTTTGATTTTAGAGACGGAGGCTAATAGCTTTTGGTCTCTGATTAGACTCAGTTTATGGTTCAACCTGCAGATTAAAAGAAGAAGGGAGCAGTGTCACTTTGCCCGGCTCAGATAAGGCCTTTAATTACAAGCTTTAATTTGAATTTTCATGTCGCCGAAATGGACACATACCATATCTTAGCTCAAGAAAATGTTCCATCAAATCTCTGTCTGTATATTCACAAGCCTTGTACGTGATAGACTTTTTAAAATGCAAGTTTGTGAGCAAAGGTTTTTTGGGGGACTTTCTCATCAAGTATTCTCTCAGAAAAGAAACATCAGGTTGCAAACAGGTGCTGTTTCCGACGGACTGTTGTTTTTCTGTCCCCAGCGTGGTCGCATTCTGGTGTCACTGTGCTATAACACGGAGAAGGGCTGCCTGCTGGTTGGGATCATACGCTGCGCCCATCTGGCTGCTATGGACTCCAACGGCTACTCTGACCCCTTTGTCAAAATGTAAGTCACGTCAGATATTCATGAACGATCCTCCTTTCCTACAAATTATGGTGATACTCAGGTATCCCAAATTAGCAATTTATATTTGATTTATAATACCAGGTTACGGGTGGAGAAGTTTGACACTCTGAGTTCATTTATAGTTTAAATTAGGTCAGAGTGAAAAGAAAATTACTCGTCTTGTTGTTTTGTGGGCTCGTTTCTCATTAAAGTCAGTGTTTCATTTTTGTTCGGTTTGATTCTGAGTGCTGATTGTGGTTCACAAAATGTTACAACATGAAAAATAAATGTTCATATGCATAAATCTGATCCTGAACTGAAAATTAATGTAGGGAAAGTGGAAAATAGCACTGCTGCAGTATTTTTATGGTTGATTTTTTTGATTGGGCCGCAGATGGCCTAGTGGTTATGTCGCATACCATGAGGTTTTCCCTCGAGCAGGTGGCCCAGGTACGATTCCGGCCTGCGGCCTGTTTCCCGCATGTCTCTCCCAATTCTCTATCCCCCTTTCCGGCTCTATCCACTGTCCACCCTCTATCCAATACAGGTGCAAAGGCCGAAAAAATAATATTTTAAAAAAAAAAAAGAAGTGACAAGATTTATGCATGGACATACAATGGGGAAATTATCCCATCTCATGGTTAACAGTAAAAAAGCTGTTTACTGTTTTTATAACTGAAATTAGAAAATGCATGATTATATTGTGTAATGGCTGTGTGGTTAAATATGGTGGTTTTAATGAAAGTCGATAGGACATTTTTGTCCTCTATGTATCATAGACGGTAATAAATAAAGAGTATGACATTGCAGAAAAAAACAATGTCTCAAAATCAATTTGATTACTTATGTTTTGTACATTTAAGCCCGATTTTTAAGAAATCCCAAGCCCCCCCAACATTTATCATATGGAAAATAACTTGATTTTGTGTATGCCTTTCAAAATAATAACAGTGGCATTAGGTAATCAATTTGGAGTTGAAAGGGTCAGCATAGTAAAAATAATAAAACATTTGTATACTCGATCAGGACTAAAGTTGTTTAAAACATTTAAGTGAAAAAGTAGAAAAAAATATCAATCTGTTATGTATTCATAACAGTTTTTGGTAGAGGACATTTTTTGTCCTTCAAAGTCCTCAAAGGTTCCTCTGAAAGGGACTCATGTGGGTTAACATGGATAAAAGGACTCATCACAACAAGCTTCACACAGCTAACCAAAAATCAATTTAGTCGTGATGAATAATTTCACAACCAAAAATAAGCTAAAAGAAATGAACATGTTGTATAACTGTAAAGGCTTCTCTGTTGTTCTACCTCAGCCCTCTTTTCTCTGGATGTCTAGAAAGACCAAAGGAGCCATAATGACCAAATTTAAGCTGAGCATGGGGGCAGATGTACACCCATCTGCAGCCATTTTTGGACATGAGTGAAAATCTAAGCCCCTTGAAAAGTGTTTTTTGGGATACTATGAGACTGAAATTAACACTGGTTCCTTTATAGACCAACCAAAGTAAACAATTCATTTAACAACAAGACTGGCAACTAAAATGTATTTTATGTTGCCTGCTGCAAAGGGATAGATGACAGAACAGACAACAACAATCTCATTGACTTTCTCACTGCAAATGTTGAGTCTTAAATCTGAACCTGCAACTTCCCTCTGACCAACCTCATCAGAAAACATGCTAATATTAGATCTGAAGAGATAGCCATTTAGAAAACTACACATGTACAGTGTGTATATGCAGTGGTGATTATTATTACTGTGCCTTTATAGAACTGCTCAATACTGAGCATTAATGAAAAATCCTGCTTGATCCTTTGGATTTATCTAGTGTCTCATGTCTGCACCAAGATTAAAGGGCTTTGACACACCCAACTTCTATACCTGCTGCTACAATGTGTAGCTTCAACCAGCTTGACAGGATTGAGGGGGCGAAGCGGATCCTTGCTCTGACACCAGTATGTCACAACACCCACAGACACAGAGGATGTGAAAGTGTGGGCAACCAAATGTAAAGCCTCTTTGAGACTGATTGATCTCACAAATTCAGACTCATCTCAGCGACTCTGGAGTTTGATACGGCAGCTACCTAATTACATTAAGCTTAAAGCGTTGGATTGTAAAATGTCACTACCAATGAGAAGAGATACAACCCAACCAGCATGGACATTTTTTTTCTTTTACCTTACTTTAGGCTGTGACGTGCACAATAAACCTCTGAATGTCTGCTCCGTCATGCTCCTGTCCAATCTTCACCCTCATCCTTTAGAAACTGAAGAGATTTGTGAGTTACTTACTCTTGATTATTCTCTGGTGGAAACAGTCTAATAATCATGCAACACCCGGGAAAGAACAAAAGCATGCAGTACTCCATGGGGAATATACTGTGGGTGCTGTTATGAATCACCAAGAAAAACTGTTATATGATGGGAGCAGGAAAGGTTACCGGCAGCTGATAAGGTGTCCCAGTGGGCAGGAATGGAAATGTTTTTTTTTTTCTTTTTTTGCTGCTATTCAATCGGCCAGTGTGCATTGTCTATTTTTTCCTGCTGATGCATATCCATGTGATGGCTGCTCCTATCAAGAGTCACACTCAGGGACCACTGCTGTGCCCTGCAGTAGAACGAACTGAGGGCTTGGACTGTGGTGAATCTGGAGAGGAGTGTGAGGAGTGTTTTCTGGGAGATAGAGGAGAATTCTCTCTCCCCTTTCTCTGTCCTTGTTTGTATATAGTTAAATGTAAATGTCCCCCCCCTTCTTTGAGCTCTGTGGCTGTAGTTGAGGGTCTGTGGAGGAGAAGATATTTGTGGTTGGACAGAAGTAGACGGCATTAATCTTTATCTCTGTCTCGTCCTCTACTCTGTCTGTTGAAGGCTTCTCCAACAGCATCTACAAAAGAGCAGAAAATAGTTCAAAAGAAATTTGAAAAATCTCTTTATTAAAGATTGACGATGATTTTCATAAATCTTATGATATCACTGAGTAGTATATCTCAAGGTGGCCTAACCCCCACCCTGACACACAAAGTCAGAATCTGTGAGTGATTTAAGTCTAAAAAGAAACTTCAGAGAGGGTTTTTGGGGGTCTCTTTTCAGTAATAATACTATCTCTCTGGTCCTTCTTTAGTAGCTTTGTAGTATTTACTGCTAAAAAAAAATCTAAATTTTCTTCCCTCTGATTAGGGCTGGGCGGTATGACCCAAAATTCATATCACGGTACAAATTGAATCCTTTCACGGTAATGGTATATATCACGGTATAAATGTTGTGGTGAAAAATTTATAATGGAAGTGTTTCTGAATGGGTTTTGTAGTCTCTTATCAAAGCTAAGTTGATTTAAAAAAAGAGATCGGAAGAGACTCGCTACGCACACCTATGTCATCAGTAAACAGGCTACACACAGTCCAGCGGTGATTACTCTGAGACTGCAAGGGAAGCTCAGCTTACCCTAAAATGGAAAAAAGTGGATTATGTACCGCTGTGTGTACATTTCACTGACTAATTGTGTGCATGAACGTGTTCATCTTTTGCTCAGAATCAGCAACTTATCACAGGAAACAGACATGACTTCCTTCTCACTCACCCCCACAGCTCCACAGTGTTTTACACATCTCTGGAGGTCTATGAGGCAGTGGGCGGGCCCTGATGCTCGGCTTCTGCATGATGATCGGATGATCTGTCTGAGGCTTAATCCCTTTTTGATTGACAGTGAAATGAACGAATCAGTGATCTTGAAGTATAAACTTGCACCAGATCAAAGTCTGTCATTCTCTTGTTCTGAACTGATCTGGAGATTTCACCGAGCCGCAGTAACTTTGTCTTTGTCAAAAATGACTAGAAACAGACGGACTACAGCATAGGCTGTGTGAATATGTGGCTGCAGTGGAAGCTGGTATAGTGCGCAGCGCTGACGTTTTGTGGCACACAAGTTTTGAGAGTGTATTGGGGGTTACATATAAAGGGGGTAAACTCCCACCCGTTCCCCCCTAAACTGACGCCTATGGTTACCACACATCTTGCAGATGACATTTTTCTGCTCCACATTCGACTTTTTGAACCCGAACCATGTCCAAATCATGGAAGTAGCACCGTTTTTGTTTTACCAGATCCTCCTCCTCCACCGTCACTGTGCTTGCAGCCATTTCAACACAGAGGCAAATACAGACACTACGTTACCCTGACGTCACGGTATGATGGTAGAGAACAAATCTCTACCATGGGCCAAATTATACCGTCTTTACCGTCATACCGTGTATACCGCGCAGCCCTACCTCTGGTGTTTTGGGGAAGTCTTATTTTAGCCTCCATCTGAAATGTTTAGCTTCATCTTAGCTTCTGTCCCTTTAAGGCTCCACAAAGCCCCTTCTCCTCTGATTGGCCAGCCCCCTAGAGGCCTGATTGGAGCATTGATATAACAGATCATATTGTTGGAGGCACACCTCTCCAACATGTCCTGAACCAGTTGAGAGAAATTCATGAGATAGCTCTATAATTTCAGCAAGCCTCATGAAGATCTCAAGCTGTTTTAACCAGACACTGATATGATTGACATTTGAAATCACACAATTTATACAATGATAACTCTAAAGCATTTAAAGATAATGTTTCAAATAGCAGTGAGATTGTAAGAAAGACAGTTGAGGTGTCAATAATCACAGATTACACACAGTCTGTGCCCAGTTCTTCACCCTCTGCTAATGTCAATCACTGCATGCAGGTTACAGTGCTGTTATCAAACGGAGGAGGAGGAGATGCTTTATCTCAGCCAGCTGATCTGTTAATACTCATCTGTGGGATAACTGCTTTGTTCATGCACAAAAGCATGAAGCTTATCCTCTTGTTCACCAGACTTAAGAACTTGAAAAAAGCTGGGCGTGGAGGACTTTGATTAGTCAGAAGTAAAATGAACCAGTTGTGATTACTTGGAGCATTGCTTGCTAGAGCCAAAAAAAAAAAAAAATTGCCTCCTGGATTTAACAAAGCAAATAGGTACATGCTTCTTCTTACAGTGCCTACTGTACAAGCCTGTGGGGGCAGTGCTATGATCTGTCAACCAAATATTAGAGTGTTAGACCTTTTTTTTCCCTTTTTTTTTTTTTGGCGACTTCTTTTTGGACGGACAGTGTATATAAATATGTTTGACCAGTGATCCTATGGACTTGTTGTCTCTATGGTATGATTGAAATCAAAACAGGACCGGCCAATTATGTTTCAGCAGATTTTATTGTTGCAAGACAAACAAACTGCGTGAAGAGCAAAAGCAGGTCATTAGCTGTGGTCTTAAACAATATTTTTCATCTTTATGAAGAGGTCCTCTTTAGGGCAGCCCTGATAAAGTTTACAATCCTTGTTGTAGGAACCGTCGATATTATGGTGATATGGCATGGTTTTTGCAAACTGTCAGTAAAAAAAAAAAGTAGCTTGCCGTTTTAGGTTTATAGTTCTGAAATGAGCTGGGGTACAGTGTCAAGATGTCTGTTGTTGCAGTACTGCAACATGAAACTGTTGAACAGACCCAATCTGGGAGGATGAAATTAAATTAGGGTAACCTAATTTCGTCCCACCCATGTCTTACATGGATTGAATGACAATAAAACTCCTTGAATCCTTGAAAAGAGAATAAATCAAACTACAATGGTGTGGTATTATCTTGTGTAATCAAGAAATAACAGATGTTACAGCACAATGAAAAAAACAAATGTTGGCTCGAAGTAAACTTTGGCTGCAGTGAAATAACTCTCTTCTATCTCCATCAGACAATGACAGATGAAGAGTTCTGAGATTGGTTTAAAAGCTAATCAGTTAACCATACCAGAAGGAAATTAATCAGTGGCAAATTAGATTCATTCACATGTCAACATTTGAGACTTTAGGCATTGGTCAAACATAGCAAGCAATTTGAGCTTGTAATGTTTCGCTTTGTGAAACTGTAACATTAATTTATCCCAGACATTAACCTATTCATCTTTAAGATAAGCATTGGATCGATCAGTTATTAAAGCTATTCTTAGTAATAACCCAGACTTTTGTTTCTTACTATCAAACTCAGCTCTCCCCACAGTACTGCGGGTGTTTTCAAAGTGTGAAACACAGAGCTGATGGAAGCAAAGTGTCTGACACCGTGCACCTGAGCCAACCTGCCTGTAAGGCATGGATGGTGACAGATAAAACCCACACAGCTCCATCTCTGATCTGCTGGCTGCACTTTAATACCAACAGTGCAGGAGTGAGAGAGCTCCCACACACACACACACACACACACACACACACACACACACACACATGCACACAGGACAACAAACTCTGTGACTGATGCAGCCTCCACCAGTGGGAGGATTCAAGGTAGAGGGAGCAGCAGGTGACTGAAACCCCTCCTGAAGGAAGCTTAAATAACCCTAAAATAGGTCTTAAAGTTTGCAGGTAGTTACGCTTTGACTGAGAATGTCACAGATGGGTGAAGTTATTTAGGCTCAGAGATAGAAGAGACACGTTAGTCTATTTGAATAGGATCATATTTGTCTGGGGCTTTGATGATGATGCAACATGCTTCTGCTCTAGATTAAAAATGTGCATGGTGATCCAGTTTTTTTGCCTGTGAATATCCTGACCTAACTCTTTCACCAAGAAAACAATACAAATGGTTTTGGATCTAACTTCCTTTGACTCACAGCTACCTTTCACATCCCTCTCTATAAATAAAAAACCTGTGGGGAGTGTTAAGGTATTATCTCCAATCAAGTAGGGTGAACAAACGTCCTCTATTGCATGGGCATATTCTCCTTTTTGGTCGTAAAATTACATCCGGAGAGATTTTGTAAAATCCCCCAAAATGTCTGGGTTTTTCTCAGCTTGTTTTACAGTCTATTGATAATAATACTTAAGTGTTGCACTGGGCTACTGGCATTATTCTGATGCACCAACCTATCAAGATGTTGAGCATGCCCGAGGCATGGCCATAGACTGTATGGACATGGCCCATTTTAACTCAAAAATTGAGATATAAAGTAAATTTTGAGATGAAAAGTCAAAATTCTTACATAAAACACAAATATTGTGAGAGAAAAATTCAAAGTGTTGACATAAAAAGTCAAATTGTTGGAATAAAAAGCCAAATTGTAAGATAATGAAGGCAAAATTTAAGATATAAATTTCATATTTTAAGATAGGAAAGTAAAAAATTGTGTAATAATTCATGAGGATAAAAGTCAAAATTTTAAGATAAAAAAATAAAAAAATTTAAGAACATAAGTAAAAACAGCAAGCTTATCAAGTCAAAATGACAATAAAGTCAAAATAATGAGGAAAAATGTCAACATTTATAGCCAAAACATTCACACTTTGTCACATAAATTTGACTTTTATCTGTAAATGGGCGAATACAAAAATCTCAACCAGGCCTGTCTTTAATCTTCTTATTTTAAACTAGCAGAAATGGGCTTCTAAACATTGCCATCGTTACACTGTATAATCTTCTTGTCACACCAAAAATCTTTCTGCCAACAAATGTTTCCTGACATTGAAATGACCTTGCTTTGCTTTGAATTTGAGCTTATTATTTGAGAGTTTATTTCAACCTCTCTTACACAACCTAAAAGCAACCACTGCACTGGCAGCACTGAATCTGACACATTTTTATCAAACGTTTTCAGGGAGTTTATTGGGGAAAGAAACAACAACAAAAAACAAGCTAGACTTCTTTGACTTACAGAGTCAGAACCTAGAGGAAACTTGCCGAAATAAAATCCTTTTTCTCGCTCAACACGGCGGTGGATATTCTTTTTTGTTCTCCTGAAAGTATTGATTTGTTCCACCACTTTAAAAGTGACACATTTTTCTTTATTGGTCTGTTTTGCTTCACATTGTTTCAAGTTCACCAGAAAGTAACACATACACCCAGAGTAAATGTCTTCCCTTTGATCCTGTCACTCAGACTGAGTTGCATTTTGTGTGTTTTTGCTTATGCCTGCTTATTTGTTCTTTTTATTGGCCTTTTTTTTTGTTATAAAGAAAACAAGTTGATGTGATTGTTTAAGCCAGCGTCTGATCTGATTCTTTCTACTGGCACTGAAGTTGTTTGAACCATTTGCCCGTCTGCCAGAGTTTTGTTTTGTTCTCTTTTGTCTCACTTCTCTGTATCCAACACAAAGAGCGGTTTTCACTTCAGTGGAAAAAGTAAAATGCTTCTCTACAAACCTCCTTCTGTGATTCCCCAAGCTTTTTTCAGACTTACTCTGGGCTTGAAGGGTACTCAGGGCTGGGATGCAATGTATGGCTGACATAGGTGAACAAAGTCTCCAGAGTACAGAGAGCAATTACTTCAACATGAGGTAAAGAATCAATTTGCTTAGCTAGCTTTCCGCCTCACTGCACTGTCAGGGCGATGATGTCCTGCAGCTGTAACACTTCCACTCCCTTAAAAGAATCTGAAGCTGATCTTGATGCAGGTTTTTCTGCACACATGCTTTTTGTGTGTGTATGTGTGTGTGTACATGTGAGTGTGTCTGTGTATTTTTCTAAAGGGCTTTTCCAATTGCTCTTCCCTCTGCGCGACTCTCAATCTGCTTTTTGAAGCCGTTCAAGTGAGACAAGGTCAGAATTATCACAGAACTAATTTGTCTTCCAATTGAAAGGACAAATTAGCATTTACAGAATAAATGAGTCTACATCCTCCAGAAGGATCCACACTCCACTCCCTGTCTCTCTGCATATTACCTGAAAGACTGCGAGAATAAACGACTGTGTTAGTGGAAAGTCATGTGACGACAGAAAAAGTGCCAAACGTCTCAGATATTTCCTGCTGACCGTGCACACATGCCATGTTTCACAGATTTGTTCTTATTCTCTCACCCTTCACTCCTGATCGTGGCTGTGAAGTGTAAATCATGAAACCTCACTGCGGCAGACGTATATTTAGCTCCTCTCTCCTATTATCACATTTTTTCTGTCACATTTTTCGTTATTTTTACATCACTGTGTCATAACTTAGCACCTCATCTGTAACCTGCTCCATCTCTCATTACGCCTCGTCACTTTCGTGCTTCTGTTACTTCTTCTGTTCATCTGTTTTTCCCCTTTCTAACGTAACGTTGCTGTCAGAATGGTTGGAGGCACAGTTTCTCACAACCCCAGCGATTACTGCGTGTGCAAGCTGACAAAGTCATGTGAGTCCATTCGATGACATTGAAGTTGGTGTCAAACAAGCAGAGTAATAATCTACATTTTTACTCACCATACACACCAACACAGCCCTGTCCTGTATGTCAAGTTGAATAAACCAAGGACATATGAAAATGTCCTGAACAAGTCCTCTTGCATTCAATAAAAGAATTCACATAATACATGAACATAAAACCAGACAGAAGTTTAAAAAACTGCTAGTACAATTAAGGACATTATATATGTAATATTTAATATTCATTCATATACACTACATGGCCAAAAAAAGTTGCCACCAAAAAAGAGCTCACACACTATTTGACTACATTTAGCTCTGATTACAGCACACATTCGCTGTGACATTGTTTGAATAAGCTTCTGCATTGTCACAAGATTTATTTCTATCCAGTGTTGCATAAATTTTGTTGCATTAATGTTGCTGAACCTAGACCTGAGCAACTGCAGCAACCTCAGATCATAGCACTGCCCCCAACAGGCTTGTACAGTAGGCACCAGGCATGATGGGTGCATCACTTCACCTGCCTCTCTTCTTACCCTGATGCGCCCATCACTCTAAAACAGGGTAAATCTGGACTCATTATACCACATGACCTTCTTCCATTCCTCCAGAGTCTATTCTTTATGATCCCTGACAAACTGAAACCTTTTTGTACAGTTAGCCTTTGTGGGTGTGGAAATATTCTTATTTTCACTATGAAACATACTTCTGAGTTCTACTGATGTTTTTTGTTTCTTTTTTACTTGATTTGGCCAAACATTAAAGTGATGGGCGATCACAATCATTTGGGAATTTGCAAATATTTTCCTCAACACAGTTTTCCTGGTAGACAATATGGTTCCCCACCATTCTTCTAGTTTTTTAATAATGTTTTGCACAGTTCTTAACCCAATTTCAGAAGTTTCTGCAATCTCCTTAGATGTTTTCACTGCTCGATGCATGGCAATAATTTGATGTGGATGTCTTTTGCATTGATTGTTTAAGAAACGAGAAGTTACTCATTGCATCTGCTGTGGTTAAATCCCAGCTGAAACATAATCGCCAAAGCAGTAATTATCCAATATGGGGTTTGTATCTATTTGCTTAGTTAAACCGTGGTGGCAACTTTTTTTTGGCCGAGCAGTAACAGCAACAGCAACACAAAAAACCTTACAGAAGTTCAAAAAACTGCCAGTGCACACTTGTATCGCATGTCATTGTCTTTAATTGAATTTTACAGGAGTAATAGAGGTACCATCATTCTGAAATTGAATCATTTACTCCTGTCTTGTCAAACTGAGTCTATTTAACCTCGTATTTACTTTGCCTAAAGCATTTCCACACAGAAGGGGGACTTTGGAGTTTATCCCCCACAATTAACAAGAAGCTCACCCTTGTTTGTTGTATTTGGCAGAACAACAAGAAAAGAATAAAGAGAGACAAAGTAAAGAAAATAAAACAGTAATTTGACTGCTTAACAAGGACAGGATTAGAGATGTGAAGCAGAATACTGTACATACTGTACACTGCTCAAGCATACAGTTTCTTTTTCTGGCTCATGCCGCACAGCTTGCGTGTTTGTGTTGTGTGCAGTGAATGGGCAGAGGACAAACTCTATGTCAGATAAACCCTGGTGGCCATGTGAGTGTGGCAATCCCCAATTGAGGTTTTGCAAAACTAAAAAATCTCTGCAGCGAGTCTGTGTTGATACACGGAACGATGGCAGGGACTGAAAGCTTTTCCATCGCCCGTACATCACAGATACGTGAGGTGAAAACAAAGTCATTAACACGGACATACCTAACACTATGTTCTGTAGAGAGTCTGCCTTTCAAAATCCTGTAAATGTGATGTTTTGCTGAGACGTGTGTTTGAAGCTGTTAAAGTATTCCTGCATCATCATCATTAAGGGGAACAGCTGTCGGCTCCTGTCAGCTTTATCAGTCACTGGACGTCTGTGATACATGGCTGAAATAGTTAAAGTGTACAGCACAGAAACACATTATCACTTAGCTCTTTGTATTTAGAAGCAAACAACCTTCTTTTTGAGGAAACAGCGAACAAAAACACAGAGGATAATCCTTCCTATCTCTCTGGACCAGCCTCCCATGGTATGAATAATTCTTCAGATTGAATTTTCACCGGTAATTCCTGCATAGTTTGGCTTCAGCTGCACAAAATATTTTTGGTTATGCTATCATTGTTACTGATGTTGCTGTCAAATGAGGGTCTGTCCCTCTGGAAATTGGAGTCCCCCGTTTTGAATTCCTTGGAGCCGTGTGTAAAGTGTGTTTTTGCACAGCTCACACTGAGAGACTTCTTTCGGCCTTCACCTCACCGTCTCACACTGTGCTGGACAATTGAAGACGTCACAGCATTAAACTCCAACGGACTTAATTCTTGATACTTTTTCCTCAAGCCAAGCAGTCAGACCATTGTTTGTGTGACAGAACATAATGATCATGAGAGAAGTGATGTTCAAAATGCAACAAAGAATCAGAGTCTGATCAGAAGTAAAACAGGTTGGGGATCGTTTCTGTTATTTAATAGTTTGAACTGGAACAACATAATAAGGAATCAAACAGACGTACAAGATCTTTGAGAGAGTAAAGGATTCTCAAAAGAAGCCATTTCGATATTTGTGTGAAATCACATCCAGACACCAACATTCATTAGCTGTCAGCTAGTTAAGATACTTGTCAACAAATATGAGGCATTTTTTTCTTCAAAGGAAGAGTCTGCAAGAATTTTTGTCACTGTTTGTAAACACAACATCCAAACCGGGCTTCTCCTCAGTGGCTCAGTGCAAGCGAAGCGCACGCCCACTGTCTCTAATTGAAGCTAATACCCATAACTGAGTAAAAACACTCACCAGCCAATCGACCACCTGCAGCAACACATCTCTGTAAATGTTGTATTGTTCTTTCTCCGTGTTACAGGACTCGCTATCATCAGCAAAGTCACTTGTGCACCGGGCGCACTGTGATTTGCTGTGGTCACCATGTCGACTCACTGCCAAGAAATGTCCCTAGTCAACAAAAACCCCAAAAAACAGGTAGAGGAGGGGATTGAGGCAGACATAGACCCTTACAGAGGTATAGAGGCCCATTTATGACAATTGAGCAGGATTATTCCCATAAAAGTTGATATTTCATGTTTCATGAAAATCCTGCAGACCCTACCTTTAAGTTTAAGCATCTCAAACCTATTCACAAGCAACACTATGTGACATCTCGAAGTAATTCAATGTTTTCCTTTGTGCTGCCTGCTTAACTTTTCTGTTCTCCCTCTGAGTCCTGGGTGCGTTTCTAGGATTTAGAAAGATCAGGGGCTCAGGCCAGAACATCAGGAGCAGGGCAGAGTTTCTGAAAAAGCTGTCGGCTTTTCTTCTCCTCTTCTCTCACCTTGTCTCCTCTAAATTATCGCAACGCTTCTCCTTTCATATGCAGAAGAAAAACATTCAAGCAATATGCCAGAGCGTGTTACACATGAGCGACCAAAAATTCAAGCATCTCTAAATCTCAAAAACAAACGCTTTTCACATTACCGAGAGGTGTTGAGGCATTTTCAATTTTACGTCTCCTTGAAGTCTAGTAGCAGATTCTGATTTTCACAATGCACAAGCAGCAGACTGACTCAGCCAACACCTCCCACCTATGTACAGATATGTCAGTTCCAATCTATCACAGAGTCATCAGCACATATAAGTGTTTGACAAATGTATTTTTAGAAGACAGCATCATATTTGAAGTAGAAACTGTCTTTGCATATACAGTATGATTAAAACATGATCTTTTTAGGTACAGAAAAACATCAAACTTTCAAAAGATCCATTGAGGTCAACCATGGCACTAAACGTTCAGTTTTATTTAAGCCAACATTTTCATGAAGCTCTTGTCAACTCTGTGGAGAAAAAGATCTATAAAGCATATAAAACCCAAAGGTTAGTACATTTACTGTTCACTTATACCTCATACACCCCCTCTCAATCTAGCATGCTTTTAGTTCAGGAGCCGAACCGTTACTGAAAACTAAAACTTTGGCCTGAAATGTTCTGTATTGTGAAACAAGTTTTATTTTTAGCACCAACAACATACAGATGCTCCAGTTTTTGTGCCACCACCTTGCTTTCTATCAATTTCTCCTCCTCCATCCCTTTACCCGCTCTGATTCGAGCTGTGCAGTGACAACCTCAAGCTCATCTCATGCATCAGCTGTCAGGCCAGGATTCGTCACCGGCGGGGAGGAGGCTGAAAAAGTGAGATAGCTCAGTGCCTGAACATCTTGACTTGGAATTTATGCTGATGATGACTCCTATTGCCCTCTGGCACTCCTTCTGTCGCCTCTTCGCCGGAGCGTACAGTCCTCCAACGTTGGCGCGATTATGATCTTGCTGTGGTCTACTGTCTTTCTCCTATTCAGCTACTATCTCACTCTCTCACTGTCACTCTTTTGAAGTCAAAAGACTTCTGGGTTGCAATTATCTGCAAGAGAAAATTAGCAAAACTTCTGTGTCTTCCTTTGTTTCCACCATTCAGCAAAGTTTCCTGTCACATCAGGACATGAATTAAAAGTGATGAATTGATCACTTTGATCTCAGAAATAAGGAACGGTCAGGCTGTGCTTGGAGGGTAAAATGATTTGAGCATCTCTTTTGTTCAAATTCTTTCTGTCCTGTGATTGTAGTTGGAGACATTGTGGTTGATGCAAATTCACCTTCTTGATAGAAGTTGAAAGTTTAAATACCACTCTCTTAACAGTGGGTATCAAAAAGTTGTTCGTTGATTTAGCCTACGAAAAAAGTTGAGGAGGATGAAAAACAACCAGTTAATCAAAGAATGATGGGCTGAGCTGTTTGCCATTGTTTCGGTTCTTCTACTAAGTTTATTGGCTGAAAGTTACAGGTTATAAAGTAACATCTAACTCTTCTTACAAGCCAATGAATGTATCATCTAAGGCCAGTTGTTCAAAGGTGATCTGATTGGATTATGGTGATCAGATTGGACTGAATTTTGAAAGTGAGTTATTCCAAAGAGGAAAGAAGCATTCTGAAATTGGACTTTAATCTGGAACAAACTGTCAATTTATGTTGATCAAACTTGTCAGAAAGATTTGGATAACTTTGATTTTAAAAAAAGGATCATCCTGATCTCAATGGGGGGGATTTCAAGGTGGATTTCAGTAAGAAAATGTTGCAAAACTTTAAAATTGGTCAAATAATTCAACATTTGTATCATTGAGAGACTAAACTTACATTTAAGTGTTTCTGTACAGCAAAGTAAAAGTAGAAAAGAAATGATCTTCTCCCCATGAAATTATCCCCTAGAATCAACCCTTCAGTAAAAAACAAAAATAATACAATTTTCTGTCAAAGTTTACCATATACTAATTTCAATGAAACCATCATCAGAGATGAACCTGACAGATAGAGTTTCTGACAACTGCATCCCTTTCTACATGTCCAGTCAGTCAATCATTCTGACATTTAATCTTGTTTTATTTAAGACATTTTCCAAAGATCCACATTGTGTTTGTTTATGAATATCTTTTGTGTGTGTGTGTGTGTGTGTGTGTATGACTCAGATGAGGGGTCATAAAAGAAATTATAAATGGAAGCATATGTTTATGCCAGTGTTACTGTTGTGTTTTGTCTCAAAATCCCATCTCGGTACATCTTCTAACTTAGAGAAAGCAGGTGTACACTTAAAGTGACTCCATGTTGGCTCTTTTACCTGCTGTTCTTTACACACCTGCCAGCCCACATTGTGACATGTCCCATTTAGAGCACTGCTAATCCAGAAATGGTAATCTTAAAAAATGTGTATCTGGATCAGGGTGATCCAATCCAATCCCGCTTTGAAAAACCAGCAGAGAACAAAGTTGAATAACCTGATCCTGGAGAGTGATAAATGGGATTTCCAAATCTGGATCATTTTAATCCGGATTACACTTTTTTGAACAACCGGCCCCTTGAGGTTTGGCAGAAATACTGAAGAGCTTCCAGTTTTTTGTGCCCTTTTAAGCTTTTGCTCTTCCTTTTCTCCTCTCTCCCAGAATCCTGCAACCAGATATGGGGAAGAAGTCCAAGTACAAGACCTCAGTGAAGAAAAAGACTCTCAACCCAGAATTCAATGAGGTACAGCCAGTTTCCTGTTCTAGCAAAAGCCAGATTTCTTATTCATGTGAAGTTGGGAGAAGCATGGCAATCGAGTGTATCTTCTTCAAATGACTTTCGATTTCCTTAAGTGTTTCAAGCATCAGTCTGCATGCACAGATCCACTCAAATTCACTTCCTTTCAGCTCTGGTGTTTATGAATCATTGATATATGTAAGCTCTTGTGTTCTGCACCTGCACAGGAGTTTTCATACGACGTAACCTTGGACCAGCTGGCTAAGAAAACCCTGGAGATCTCAGTGTGGGACTACGATTTGGGAATGAGCAACGATTTCATAGGTAGGCAGAGAAAAAGTGAAAACCAAGTGAGTGGAGGGAAGGAGTGAAGATGAAGCAGCCGTGACAAAGTAGATTACTGTGTGAGTGTGTTTGAATGAAAGTGACGCAGTTGCTGGAAGAATGAAAACCAGGCGAGTGTGGGCGGAGAGAGGAGAGAAAAACTTGAGAGAGATGTGGGGTAATTAGAGAAGGACGATTGAGCAAAGGGAGGAGAGTTTGAGTGGAAAAGGAAGCAGGGGGCTTGAGAAATCAAAAAGAAGGACTTTCACTCCGGGTCTCCATTTTTCGTGGACTTGGCACATCAGATTGCTGCTGCTTCGTCAGGCTGTTAAACAGCTCTGGCGTTGTGCAGCGTGTTCATCACAGCAATGTGCACGTGGGGGCTCAGGGAGCGATGAAGAAGTAGTTGGGAGGAGAATGAATTACCACACTGTGAGCTTGAAGGCCTTCAGTTCAAAGCGCTTTACTCCTTCTCATGTATGTGTGCGTGATCACATGTTTGAGAGGCAGTGGGTGGGAGGCACCCGGTGTTTAGATAAGCCCTGTGAGTTATTAGGCCTGCTGGGAGAAAAGGCCATCGGTCTCACGTACAGACTCAGATAACAGCCGCTCCCCTGACCATTATCATTACAGGTTTAGCTACATCAACCTGCCAGTTATGCTAATTGGTGCTAGGAGAAAAATGACACTGAGACCAAGAAGAATGGAGAAAAAGGAGTTGATAAAGAGGCTGAGCGGACAGAATCCCACTGCACTATTGTAAGAGAGAGAGCAATAACAAGCCGGCTAATAGGCTTAGCTGAAAATATAAAGGATGTCACACAGTGAAAGGTGATATTTCAGGGGTATATGGTGAGGATAACTGAATGGTAAGAGTATAAATGTGAAGGCCAAAGCACACAGGAGGAGACAGGCAATAAATCAAGTGAATGACTCGTTGGAGAAATCGATAAAAAAGGAGTGATGGGAAATTTCATCTTCATCTAGAACTAAATCCTCACAACAGATATAAAAATGTTGTGTTTGTACATTTAAAATGTCTATTTTATCTTCCAGGGACACAATTCTTTTCAGTAGGTTCAATATGTCTGCAGCAGACACATGAGACTGTACCCTGATACCTTAAAGAGAAACCTTTATGCTCATCCCTCACTCAATGCTTTCATTCAGGAATTCAGTTGCAAGACATACATTTTTCATGAATATTGCTTCTTTAAAGGGGCTGTGAATAGTTTGAAAGTGATCACGGAACAGTCTCATCTTTATATACACCTCTTGAGCTGGAATTTTGGTCTTGCTTGAAATCAAAATTATATATTATTTTTTTTATAAGCTGGTATCAAGTGTCATTAGCAATAGTATACATAAAAAATATCCATACGTAAAAAATGGGCTCAAAGCAAGTAAACATTTTGCCCACTCAAAATCCTGGTACTTGAGACACAAAACATGACAAATTCAGCAGCTGTTTCCATGACTTACAAATATGATAGTTCTTTAGGCCATACTTGTGTTGTACTCAAGACCACATGGTCCAAAGAGACCAAAACTTGCCTGTGACCAGCATGCTCCGAGACCAGGACAAGACCATAAAAATCAATTTTGAAAACCATGATAAGGTTGAACAGTTAAAGAGCATTCTCTCTTTAATCTAGTTTTCTTTTGTGAATTCATTCAACAGACAAAAAATTAGCTGTCTAACAAGAAATAGGATGGAGTGATGTTCAAATTTTAGCAGGTGTCTGACACATGAGGCATTTGAAAAGATTTCCAAGGAGGCTGAACAATCAGTGAGCTGACAGTAAATGTTTTAAGTCAAGTTGCAATATTAATCTATCAGGAACAGTTCAACTGAAAGTAAATTTTTAAATAATCATCACATTAAAAAAAGTGAAAAATAGCAGATTAGTGCCAGCCTCAACAGGTCTTGACAAAAAATCCTGAGTCCGTCCAGTTCAAGACCTGGACATGAGATGAGACCAAGACCTTCAAAATGTGGTCTCAAGACCAATCTCCAGTCTAACAACACAGGACTATATAATTTAGCTGAGGACCAAGTAAACAAAGCTACTCTTCCACCAGGTATTTTGGTCGAATGAGATAAAAATGCAGCAGACAATGATTTTATATGGGGTTGAAGTCTGCTGGTCAAACCTGTGCAGCATTTGGCTTCCATCGTCTCTCTCCTTCACCTGACAGTAGTTCCTTACCTTCTTCTCCCTCCTTTATGTGTCAGGATGGCTGACTGTTTGTTTGTCACCATTTGTCTGGAATACGCCATTGATCCCTGTGTGGGAGGTAATGGGGGGGTGGGGTGGGGGGGAGTGGGGGTGACAAAGTGTTGTGCGTGATTATCGTATTGAAACGTTGCCGACAGGTTATGACCAGCTCTTCCCGTTGTGTGAGTGTGAGTGTGTGCCTGCCTGTGTGTGAGAGGAGAAGAAAGAAAGGTACCGTGCAGCAGAAGCAAACAGCTCCTCCCCTCCCAGCGGCAAGATCTCAGGCGACGTTCTGAGCCGAGCTCTGATGAGACGTAGATCAACAATCCAGCCATGTTTTTCCTCGCGGCTGTCATTTTGCAGGGCACTGTTATAAAGCAGCAATGCCAAAATACCGTGTTTAAAACTCCACGCTCCATTGACTATGCAATCACAGCCAAGGGAATGGCTCTGTAATAACCTCGGCGTGACAACTGCCTGCATCTCTCTATCTTACAGTCTGCCCCACCAAAGCCTCCATCACCTCAGCTCACTTTCACCTGAGTCATTTCCTGCCTCTCTACATATTTATTCTCTTCATGCCCTTTCAATAAATCTTCCCTTATCTTAATCTGTCTTTCTTCTCCTGTCTTTTTTCTTTCTGTCTGCCTGGAGGAATTTGTCCCAAATGTCTCCCTCTGTGCTCCCCGTCTGTCTGCCAGTCAGAAAATTGTCATCTTTATTGGCATGCATGTTAATGTCGATTATTGCCCAAGCTCTGTTATGTATTATCTAATACTAGATTGGAGCAAGCCGAGTGTCTGGAAAACAATCCCCTTTACTCGCTTAGAGTTATTTGTTTCAATTCTCACAGTGAGCAGCTGCATTAAGGATTCATACTTTATGGACCATTAAGAGAAGTTTAGTTTTCTGTTTGTCGAGTAGCCTTTGTTACCTGGAACCTTTTTAGGAGAAGGCCACGCTTCTTTAGCCTGTAAGATAAGATAAGAGCAGGATGCTTTCCCACAATAAAAAACCTTCAAAATCCCTCTGCACGTTTCCTGCTTGGCACCGAACAGCAGATAGACACAATAAGTGACTGAGGCTGGGGAAAGTAGCGAAGCATTCAACTGCTAAAGAGACAGATATTTCCCTCGAGAGTTTGTAGCAATCAAAAACAGGCTAAAAGAGAGTAACTAATGGACTTGCATCCATCAGGTTTACACAGATGGGACTGCCATTGAATGGCAATGTTTCCTCCATAACAGCTGGATGTGTAAACAAGCTGCTGACGAGTGTAATGGCCATTTTGTGCCCCCAAGTGATCAAAGATTAGATTATCTTTTTTTGAGAGCAAAAAAAGGTGGAACTATCTCATTTAAAATATTAAAATATATCTATCACAGAGGCCACTAGTCTCTAATTTTCTCTGTGATGGAGGATTTGACATTGTGGGGTTAACATTATTAGTTAAATAGAGGATCAGGGGACCCCCTCCACCCCTGGTCTAACTTTTTTCATGGCTTCCATTGATATTTTTTTACATAATGTCTCATTTATCTCTGTTCCCTTGTTTATTCTCATCCCCTTTCTCTCTCTGTTAACAGGTGGAGTTGAGCTGGGCATCAATGCAAGTGGACAAAGACTCAAACACTGGTTTGAGTGTCTCAAAAACAAAGGGAAGAAAGTGGAGTACTGGCATACGCTCACACAGCAAGGAGCCCCAAGCAGTGACAAACCGGACTAGAATACACCAGACGTTCATGCATATAAACACATACCAACACACACACTAACGCACACCCTTGTCTGACTGGAGGATGCTTGACTAAAGAGGCCAAGCAGAGCCAGAGTTAAGGATTAAAAAATGCAATAATAATGCTAAAAAAAAGAGAGAGAAAAAATGAAGTTCCTCATTAAACACCAATACAAGTATTAGTATATGATATTCATACTAATATTAGTGATGGTAATAATGTGTTATCTGAATACATTTTTTAAAATGTATTTTTTTCCAAAGGTCAACCAAATTGTGATAAAGTCCTCATTAAAGTGTTGACGTAACAAAACAGTACTCACGAAAAGTTGTGCTTTAGCCGTCACTGTATTGTGGAAGTGACTCATACTCTGTCATTCAAATTGACACTTGATGAAGACATTTGAGATTAATGTACTCAAATTCATTCAGTGAAAGGGGCCAAAAGTGTGTGTGTGCATACGTACAAGTGACCCATAATGTGGTGTATAGTTACAGATATGAGGGTTGACTGTGTTGTAAGAAGTCTCTAATTTTTGTGGTTGTTGATCTGATGCAAAGCAACACACCGTCTTATAAAGCACAAAATGATCCATTTGGTGGATTTGTACCTTTACCTTTTCAGTGTTCTTGTTCTTATGTCTCTCATTGTCTTTCGGTGACAGTGACTCTCTGTACTCCTCCATATCAGCCATTGAAATGTCAGTGTGAGTGTATGCGTGTGTGTGTGTGTGTGTGTTTGAGGGCTAAGAGAATATGAGTGCCTACATTTTCTCTGTGTTGTGTGTCTGTGTGTGTCTGTCTACATTCACACCATGACCCATTCAAAATGTTTCAGTCAAACTGCAGAAGCACAGAGGTGTGAAGAAATAATAACAAAGGACAACAGAGACCTGTGCAGGAGAGAAATCCACTGCAGCCTCCTCTACAGGCCTCGGTGGGTGTGATTGTTCCCGGCTGGAGGACTCTGAGAAGCTGTCGACTGTACGTCCCAGACCTTTGTCACCTCTCTCCCCCAGAGCCAGAAACTTTAGGGATTGAATACATCTTGCTAAATAACCTCTGACCACTCTTTTTGACTCTCCCTGATGAAAAAGTTGTGTTGGCGGCAGGCAAAACGGATATTGCTTTTGGAGGTTATGCTTTTGCCTTTACTTTCCATGCAGGATTTTTTCTTTAGTGGCTTCAGTTGTGCCCAAAAAGAGTAATCAATGATGCAACATTTCCTCTTTGCAGAGCAATATCAGAGCAGCTCGATAAAAATGTGGATGTTTGGGCGTTTGATTGGTCCTGCTGTCTGAGTTATGAGACCCAGAGTTAATCTCCCCTATTTTTTTTACTCCCTCAGTTTTGAATGTGTGAAAAAACATCTCATAAAAGAAATCACCTGTTTGATAAAGTTAGTGCTATGATCACTCTCTTTGTCATTCAGTACCTTAGATACAGTCTCATGAAAATCATCCACTGGATGGGAAACATGACCACTGCAGCCAAGACACAGTCAGTAATGGTCAAAGTCCTATTAATGTAAGCAACTGAAAAGACGATATATAAATGAAAGTAAAAAGCAACATCTGGCCACACTTCAAGTAAACAAATCCTGAACTGCCACAGCTACAAGTTTTTGCATTAAGTCACAGTGTAAAACTCCGCTTCTAAAGGAATCTATGCCTTTCCTTTATATTATTATTTAGCCATTTTCAAGCATACAGTAAAATTAAATAGAAAATGTCTTAATGCTGATCTTAGCTGTTGTCTGTCTTTACCTTGTGTCACTAGCTTAAATATGGCTTCATCCCAAATGATTACTTTCATCATGTGGTCTTTTCAGGTGCTGAACAAGTTTTAAGCAGGAAATTGGTAATGTTTTTTCAGACAGACACATTTGACAGTTTTCTGGAGAAAAAAATAATGTCATCTTTCAAACCTGTGAAGTTCATTTTGGCTACTTAGCTTAAAGCTTGTTTACAGTTGATTAAATTAACATCAGATGAACATCTTCATCCTTCTTGCATATTTCTACACACGAATAAGGCATGGACTACAGCTGAGTTGTCTGAATTGTAGCTGCTGAGGTATAAATTGGAATCTCTTAATTTATTTCTCACTTGGTACTGGATGTACAGAGGTACACAAGAGCACATCCAGTCAGTCAGTGGCCTCTGGGGATTTTTCTAACTGTTGAATCGATCTGGCTGCTCATATTCTTGGCGTCCTTCAACAACCTTGTGTCTCAACATTGCAAAAAATGGATCCTTCAGTGGTGAATTAGGTTTCGAATTAAAAGCCTCTGGCGTAATCAGAGTTGGGACTAAATGTTGTGTTAGAACAGTTCATTTGTTTGTTCTTAAACACATTTTCAGTTAATTCATTTAAGATGAAGCTGGTTTTTCTCTGTACTTTTTCTATGCACATTAAAGCACCCTGTGAGTCAGCAGCCAGATAATCAAACCAAAACAAAAACATGATTGTGTTATATCTGCATCATAGATGCATTTCTGGGAATAGTGAGTACTTTGATTGGGGCTTCGTGGGGTGACAGTGATCTAATAGAGTTCACATTCCTGGCTCGAGGGTTGCCTATTCCCGTCTGTGGATCTGTTGGTTCTGTTTACAGTCACCAAATTTTCAGACTTTGGTCCGATGACCTTGCTTTGCTTGTGGAATTATTTATCTGCACTACAGCTGCATGTTTAGCAATCGCTATCGGCTTGTATAATAGAGCGCCTGGGCTTATTCTTCTGAATGTGGATGTGTTTACAGTCTATGCCATCCATTCAGTCTTAGCGTATATTTGTTTGAGAATACAAAAATTCAGGGTACTTTTTGCTTAAATGCTTTGCTGAAGCAAGCAGGCTGTTCATTTCTCAAAGCAAAACCTTTACTGTCACAGATTTTGACACTCGTCATCCTGACATCTTTATGAGCGGTAATGATGCAGGAGGGCAGGAGCAAATAAGATGGGAAGTCACTACTGCAGTTCCTGTGTATTCACTGTTGATGTCAATCACACAGTATGGCTGCCATCCTGTGGTGGGTTTGTGTAACTACTTCAAAACAAAATAAATTGAAGTTGTTTCGGCGGTCTTTTGTCTTCCTTTGCATGAGACTGGTCTCAACATTGTGCTTTATTCCCTTAAATATGAGACAAGGAACAGATGTGTTTGGTTATTGTGTGTTTATTCATGATGTGTAACTAGGTCATAATAGCTCCTTTAAGCAAAGCTGCTAAAATGCCATAGGACTTGCACTTTGATACTATGGACGGCCCTTTGTTGCTGCTCTTTCTTTCTTGCTCATTTGCCTCTGATACATTTTCTCTCCTCTGCCCTATGGGTCGGTCACTCTACCAACAAAGAGTGGCACATTGGCCTGGTCACTCCACAGCAGCAAGATGAAAGGCCGCAGGGCAGTGAAAGAAGGGAAGGAGCGAGAGAACGACATGCTGGTGACAGCTCCGGCCTCAACCCCTTGTTCGGTCAGTGCGAGGAAGGCTTTGTGTCTGGCATCATCAAGGACCAGTCTCTCTTCAGGGTTCAAGCCACAGAGATTGGCATCTTCAAAGAGAGATGACAGGCCTGTTTGGGGGAGAGGGGGCAGAACATTGCAGATGGATAATAGAGCAAAGCAAAGTTAGAGCAGAATAGATTCAGAGATTCATAGATTTACCCATCAAGTGGTACCCAATCACTGTCTAACACCGGTACACTTTTTCAAAATGTTTGCAGTATTAATGTGTTGACTGACAAAAAAAGAGCACAGAGATTAACAAACCTAATTTCTTCATGAGTATATTCATGTCTGGCTGGACATCCAGTTTAATCTTAGGCAGGGTGACCTCTACACGTTGAGGGGAGATTGTCGCCATTTGTGCTATCATTTGTTTTACAGCTGTGTCCGTCATCTTCCCCTCCAACCTCTTCAGGTCAGCAGCTGTTATGGAGTGAGGCAGCAGAATATAGAGACTGTTTTCACCAGTCAGAGCAAACCTTGCCACCTGTTGATAAATTGAGAATCCAAGAGTTACTGTAAACCTAAGTTTTAAATTATCTTGAAAGAAAAAAAACAGCTCATATGTGCAGGGGTTAAATCGCAGACGACTCCATGCTAATTTAGTTCATGGTTATTATGATAATAGTCATGCCAAAGTAATGTTAACAAATTGGATTATGAACAGGATTTTATGTTTTGATCATTCAGAGGTGGGATCTTTGATTTGTTGCAAACAGCTCTGATGCAAAGAAACACTGAACACTCTACCGTGCAGTTTATGGAGTAACTAACCCTTAACACTTGTTTATGAAATTTTTATGAAAAATTGTGTATAAAGATGCAAAAGTCCTGCATTTCTATCTGTAGATAAGGGAGATGTAAGATGTAAAATTGTTTTTTTTACCTGTGCCCCAAGCTCATCATTGTTAGTCATGGCTAACATGTATTTCTGATGGTAGAGGACGGGAACATTTACCAGATCACCATTCAACTTAGTGAAAACATTTTTCCTGGGCTTTTGATTAAATTTAACTTTCCACAAACCTGAAAAAAGAAACGATTCATTGAGACTCTGACCTTACACATCCTCACTTGTGCACACAAACTTTACTTACCATTAAAGGAGACAGCGTTGAGCACCATCAGCTGTGTACTGGGTGACACAGAATCAACTAAAAGTGTGATTTTATTGTTTGTCTTATTTGCCACCCAGCTGTTGATCATCTCAGTGTTGTTCTCGCTGGTCTCCAGGAGCCTCACTGGCTCTGCTTCATAGAACTGAATGGACTGGGCAGTGAAGGACTCGCTCAGATTCATGTCTAAAAAGGAAAAAGACCAGACACCCAGTTGGAGAGAGATCCTTAAAGCATTGAGTGCACTCAGAATCACTGCATCTCTTCACAGACAGACTGTGCAAGTGTGAGAGGAAATACTTGGGTTGTAGAAGATCTGAGAGGCCATCTCCAATGACCCGGCCATCCTCTCTTTTAACCTCCTCATCTCAAGGTGAAAGCAGTAGAAATCATGGGTCACTCGAAGAGCTCTTTCGATGGCTTTGCGGGTGTCACCCCTGGCACCTCAGGACAAAAGAAAGTTTAAGAGAAAACAAACAAAAGTGAGTGATGTGGAGAGTCATAAGAAATGTCTAAAAATTGATCCATGAGAAGATCAAATTTCATGCATTGTTCAGAAGGGGGGTTTGTCCACAAACTACTAAGCAATAACTAAGTCTCTCAAAAGAGTAAATCTTGCAGAATCAGGGAGACATTATTGGATGCTTTCCTCTTTCTTATTTTCAAAAACACCATTTGGGATCCCAGATTCCAAAATCAGCAAAATTAGAGAATTTTGGACAAGACTAACTCCTTGATCTGCATCCAATTGTGTGTTTCTGAGGCAGATAAGTCCAAATAATAACACACAATCGTACGATGATTAAACTGTGAGCTTGGTATTGCAACAGTGTTTATTTCAGCTTATTGATTTATAATTAAGTGGACAGTCCTCTTTAATTTACTGCATAGGGAAAGTGGCAGACTTAGCCTTCATGGCTAATTTCCACCTGTGGTCCCCAGTCAATCAGCAATAGGCAACTTAAAATACAGTCCTGAAGATCTAAAATACAAAAAACAAATTACAATTATCATTACAGCAGACCTAAGCACAGGTAAAAGAGACATACGAAATGTAACCCAGTTGAAACATGCACAACCAGAGCTCTTCAAAGCAATTCATGCAACAGAGGCAATGCTGGGAAAACAGGAGACAAGAAAAGCATATGGGCCACATTTAAAACACATGCAAGACATAAAATGAAGACATGAAATTAAGGCAGGCAGCAACAATGACTATGTCACATTGAACACTCGTACACTGGCAGAGGTTAATGTGTACAATTATAATTAATTGGTAATTATGGTGTTGGCCAACAGACCACCAGAGAGTACATCGGGACACTGGTGAAGAAAGCAGAAATGTCTGCTGATCACCAGCTAGTGGTAGATTGAATGCAGGGTCAGATTTCTGGAAAGACCTTGTAAATCTTAGACTGAAATCTGGAGGACTTGGATGACAGTCACATCTCTACAAGAGGTTTCCTGTATCCGAGACATTTAAAATCAAGGTGGGCTGAACTCAAAGTAGCCTATGCAGAGGTGATTCAAAGTATGAGGTATTCAAGCATTAGGCTGGTTCTGGGAAGCTATAGAGAAGCCACTAAGTCTTTATACAATTTAGATGCAGGAGGACCCTGCAGTATTTTCTGAGGAGGAGGACCAGGACAGAAACCAGAGATACAGTTTAATGGAGTTACTGACACTCTGCGGAGCCCATGAATGAGGAAGTCAGAGCAAAATTCGAAGAACAAGGGCATGTCTCATCCATATCCCTTACGAAAAATAGCTGTGGTGATCAAGTGGCTCTTCAGAGGCACAAAGTTAGGTGTGAATGACACATGGCTTGAGAAAGGGAAGAGATAGTGGCTGTGGAGCTGTCTTGGCAGACTTGCCTTTTCATGTCACACCAGGGTCAGAGACAGTGTACTCTGAAGTGGAGGAGCAAAGTTTGCTTCTCACTTTTCAAGGAATGTGAATTTTCTCTGATAATTGGTATCTCACCACTCAACTTTGTGCAGGAAGAAAGCTGGACAGAAGGCAGCATTTAGCAGTTAAATACTATTGGTTTGTACTGATTTTGATGCTACCAATCTGATAATTTCCATGTAAGTTAAAAAGATTTATTATCATACTTCATGAACTTTTAGTTATTTATGAAACAAAAAATTATTTGCTTCCACTTTCATACCTAGCAACAGATGGGATAGTGCCCCAGCGATGCTGATAGGAGAAAAGAGCAAGTTGCCGGAAGGTTGAGATTGTCTGAAGAAAGTGTATAGATCCATTGAAAACTCTGCCATAGATTCCTGCAGCATGGGTCCGTCCGTGCGACTGTTTTCATCCAAGCAGGTCTCCCATGGGTGGTCAAAACCACTGCATGTTTGAGGAGCGTCGGTGGGAGCATCTGAGAAAAAATATGAATAACTTTGGATAATCCAGCAGGGTTTGCAAACGAAATCTTATCATTCAACAAGATCTGAACTACCTTATACTGATCATTATTTTGAGCAAATAGGTCTCTACTTTAGTGCCAATTTACCATTAGCTGCAACCACATAGCGTAAAGAAGGGTTTATAAACGTACCTTCAATTATAGTGTGTACAGTGCTCAGTGTCTCTCCCTCAGCAGTTTTACAGAAATACATTCCTGCATCTGTCGAGACAGTGTCTCTTAGGATGATGGTCTGATCTTTATCAAGTGGAAAAATGTGCTCTATTCTCCTGTCATTTTCTGCTGAATTATCTTCAAGGTTCAGCTGTGTTGTCCCTTTGAACCAAAGAGCATTTGCTGTTACTTGGCTGGAAAATGGGTAAAAGCAAGGGAGGTAACCAGTCCGGCCTTCGGTTATCCTGACGGTGAAGTCTTTTGGAACTGCATTGAAAGGCAGAAAACTCTTTAGATTCAAACTTTCGAGATCTTGCATTAATACACATTTTAAATCACATTAACAGGAAATGATTGACTGTTTATCACCCAAATAAAAAAATGCCTGTACCGCTGAGAAAGGAAAAATGCGTTCGTTACAAACCAACAACTGTAATGCCATATATGGAACTAGTCTCCATGTTGTCCCTCTTGACTGAACACTCGTACTTTCCAGCGTGGGCAGCAGTTACACGGGAAATGGAGAGAATCGAGCCATCCTCTTTTACACTGATTGAACCAGGTGGCTGAGATGTAAGATGGCCTATGACTTCACCTGCATTCAGGAAAAAGAGCAACATGAAGAATATTGGAATAAGAACAAACAAAGATTAATGCAGCAGTAGTTAGAGGAGTTTGATACAACCATTGAATTTCCAGGTGACAGGTGCTCCAGCGAAATCAGTTTGATGTGAAATACAAGGAAGCTCCACAGTGGAACCAGACAGCAATGTGAGCTCGGTACATGAAGAAAGCTAAAAAAAAAGAAAAAAAGAAAAAGAAGTGAGGGAAAACAATAGTACTTAAGGCGAGAGGAAGTAAAGCTGCTATTTTCAAAAGTCAAGAAAGGTGAAGATGAAGGTCACCTAACTTTGTCATTTACACGGTAGGTTTACCTCAAGATTGAGCAGAAGGAAAAGACAAAGTATGGCTAGTAGATGCATCTGAGGTGAAGCAAAGACAAAAGTGAGACACTCGACAGTTCTTTGTTAGAATTTCAAAGTTAATGTGAACAATGTGGTACTGGTGAGCTCTATAAGCTATGAAAAACTATCTAATCATAATCTGATGAAAGCCCTACTAGGTCATGTTAAAATTTGAAGAAAACTTTGATAAAGAACAACAAAAAAAACATAAAGTGATATATCATTGCTTCTATAAGTCAATAGGTAAACCAAATAACTTACTTTGCTAATTTTTCAACCAAATCTGGTTCCCGTCTTCCAACCCTCTCACAGTCTGCTTTCCTGAACCAAAACCAACGATGGCTTATCTGTGATTGTTAGTTTAGACATGTTTGTTTACATAGAGCAGATCCCTTGACTTGCTGGAAATCACATGATTACACAAGTTGGCAAACGCACGTAGTGGAATGACAGATATTGCTGTTTTCATTATAGCAGATATGTTTTATTCGATCATTTAAGTATTTGTACTTTACTTCATTGGTCTGGACAAGTGATTTGGAAGTGGTTATAGGCTGAAATCTAATTTCAGTTTTCTTTTTTAAATCACACACAAAAAATTGTTTTAGCCTCAAGTGTTTACATAATTTGACTTGCCAAGGATTTCTGCACTTGTGTACACAAAGACATAGCTGTAGACAAACACAAAATGCTTATGCAGAGAATCAGTTTGGCAAAGCAAGTGGACAAACCCCCAACAGAGTGAGTACAAAATAGAGGTTTGCAAATCAGAAGGGTTTTATGTACACTTCACATGTTAAAAACTGACCAAAAAACATGCTCAAAAATATCTTCCTCTTTTTTTTGTAAATTAAAAACTATAAAATTAAAAAAGTACAATTAGTGTTAAAGAAGCCTGTAATTATAGCCTGGTTAAGAGGACACATACTTTATCTGCCATGAAGATGATAAATTGAAGAACAATTAAATTAAAAGGACTAATTGCCATGCCCTGTTTTGTCCAGCTCATTTTAGGCCCTGTCTCAGCTCTGTGCTTAAGTATGTATCGAATAGCTAGCCTATAATTCTGACATTTTTATTTTAGTACTTATGCTTCAAACCCTTAAATCCAAACAATAGACTGAAAAAAATGATGATTATACTTTTGATTTTTACCAGGGCTTTGAACCAGATTTTTTTTCCACAGTTGGTTTTGTCCCAAACAGGAACACTATTTTAACATTTTTAGTTTTGGGTTCCACCCCAAAATTTAATTCCTCAAACTGGTTGGAACCAAAAGATTTTGTTCCTGTAATGGTAATATCGTTCCACGGCAGTCATAGTTAGTAGGTGTAACAGCAACACTTTTCAATTGGCTGTTATTTCTCATAACAAACACTACAATTCATCAGGCCTGTGCATATCAGGGGTTGACATTAAGCTCAAGACTAAATAATCTGCATCACATCCACTCCAATGGTCTCGCGTATATGACTGAAATTTCCTCTGCCCCTTGTTTACAAATCGAGCAACCTCACCCAGCTTTTGACTGAAGGTTTTAAAAAATATTTTATATTTATAGATTTTTACCACATCTACATTTTGCTGAATTATCCCTGCTCTGCCTGGTGGCCAGCACAAGTAGGGCATGAGAGATTACAAAAAGGAATTTTATATATTATTTATCTTTGCTTTGTAGAAATCTACTTTGACTCTTAGGTTGTTTTTTTTTCTTTGCAGGATGTTTAAGAGGCTGGGTAGGGAGTCTTCTTTTTGAGTATGGTCACCTAAGCATGTCCAACATGACAGATATTTCAAGAACGAAAAAAAAAATCGGGATTAACCAGTTTCCCTTATTTTTGATGTCCCAGTTCCGCTCCAGATTGTTAAAATTCAAAACATTCTGGTTTTTATTTTCGTGCTTCGTGTTGTAGGTGCATGCGTGATTGTGACCAAGATGTGACACTTTCTCAACTCTTCCAGAAAGTCCTGCATGGATCGAAAAATCGACACTCCATTAAGCAGACTGTTTCCCGAGGAGATCACTGGGCGTAATCAGTCCAGTGCAATCGAGGTCCTGTTGCTAAACAAAAAGGATCTAAAGTTTTACAAAAGCTTTCTTGGACTCGATAATAAAACAGAGATACTTAGAGGGAGTTCCTTCAAATTCGTCATAGATTATAAAAGATTATGTGTCCTGTCTGAGGAGCTTGGTGTTTGGTTCGGCCTCCCTGGAGATAAAATCAACTTTTGAAGACAGTAAGTTTTCATCCTGGTCATCTGATCGAGTAGCGGAAAGAGTGAAACAATGGCAGAGACTTCAAGCTCAGCCTCATTTAGCGGATACTTTATGTAAGTTAGAGTCTGTCCCAACTGCTCCAAACTTCTGGAAAGTAGCTTTTCCCTTTTTTTCTGACCTAACGATACATTCAGGAGCAAGTGTTGTTGCACAGCCGGACAAAGTGAGCGCTTGGAAAACTGATTAGTACGGAAAGGCACGAGTTCAACAACTTAAATGCCCGCAGTGAGGATAAAAGTGTAGAAAGGAGAAGAGTTAGACCAAAACTGTTATCAAGTTAAGGCTCTTTAGATTAATGTAAACGCAAAAATTCCTACTACCAGTAATAGTTGTAAAGTGATTTTCTCAGATGTGATGACATGCACTAACATTGATTGTTTTCTCCTCTGCACCCACAGTGAACACAAAGCTACAGGCCCCCAGAGAGTAAGAGGCTATCACTATGGCAACACAGTTCAGTATTGATGATGCCTTTGTGTTGGAAGGAGATGAGGAGGGAGCTGTGTCTGATGGAGAGCCGCAGGGGTGGAAGGACAGAGAAGGAGGAGAGATGACATTTGGTCCTCTTAGCTTCTCCAAATCTCAGACTCATCCCTCACCTGCTGCAGCCGGCTCCCTCGAACACAGTAACTTAAAGTACCAGGTAAACACACCATCTGTGTGTGGGTGTATTTAAGAGCAACACGTTGATGATATGACTGTGACATCTTTATTATCTGCTGGTTTATCAGAATCTGGAAAATGAGGACGCATTTGGCAGCAATGGCAACTCCTCTTTTAATAACTTCTTCAAAATCAGGTGTGTCCAGTTCGTGTGAAGGTATTGATATTCTCCTGTGGGTTATGCTTTTCTGACCGTGAAATCAAACCTGCTTCTGCTTATTTACAGTGATCCTGCCAACCTGTCATACTGCAGCTCCCAGTGGTCTTTCAGTACCTTGAGTTCTGTCACACAGCTTTCTGCACACTGCTGCGGGTAATTTCAAACAACATGCTTTCACATATTCATGTTAGTCAACAAGAATGCACTCACTCTAAAAAAAAAAAAAATGTTTGTTGCACAGGTGGGTGTCTCATCCGATGGTGAAGAAAAACAGAAAGGTTGTTCTTGCTTCTTTTCTTCTCCTCATAACTGGAGTTGGTACGTCTTTTACTGCACATTTAACTCTAAATCATAATAGAGGACACAGTCATTTCTGTGAATTATTCTAAACCTTGATGTGATTTATTGTCATTTTTTGAGCTTACACTCCTGTTTTAGTGATTTCAAGTTTTTTTCTACATAAGATCATCTCTATTTCTCATGAGTGTTAAAGAATTTTAATGGCTCTTGCATAAAACTACCGACTCTTTCACCTCACATCCACTGATATGGTCTTGTTTTTTCTGCAGCCCTTATTTTCACAGGTGTTGTGATTCAGCTGAATCCAAATGCAGGTAAGAATTCAAAATCCATGTAAAATCAGCAATCCAGCCAGTATTATGAATCAGCTGACAGTACTAGAGCTTGAGTCTAAAACCTAGTGTCTTTTGCCCATCAGTTGTAATAACAAATGACAGATACTTTTTTTTTTTTTAAAGTATCCCAAAAAAATTTCCCCCAGTATGATAATTCAATACTTTCGTAGACACATTTCAGAATATTAAAAGTCCTTCATACAAAGAAAAATGAAATTTAATTTAAAGTTAAGGAAAAAAAAGATGTTTGGGTTGCATGAAAGATGCATTCCCTGCACGCAACTCAGTTCCTAGAGTTGTTTTCATTGACATAAAAGATGCGACAATGAGACATCAGCAAGTACCCCAACAGAAAAATAGTCCTGCAGGTAACCCCAAAGTCAACCAAAATTAGACTTTTCACACTTAAGTTTTCACACCATGTGTTTCGGTCTCTGAATAACTGTAATAAATGAAACTCTCCTTACAGGTGTTTCAAGTGCTATTTTCTTTGTACCTGGATTTCTTCTCTTCATTCCCGGAGGTACACTCATGACTTTGGTTGGAAAAAAAACTTTGTCTTACTTGTCTTTCCTTCGTAAATGTGGTTTCTGACCGTGTCATTCCTCATGTTCTCCACAGTGTATCATGTGATATACATCAGCTGTGCTGTCCGTGGGAGAAGAGGCTTCAAATTGTTCTACCTACCGTATTTTGAAAAATGACACACTTACTCTTCACTCCTGTCTTGAAATGAAATGCAATTGATTTTTCTTTGTACTTTTTATATGCCTGTTTTATTTCTTGTCATTAACATGACCACTACTAATTCAACCACTCAGCACAACGACTGTTTCTGCCACATGAACTGTTTTACTAACTGTATGTGTACTTTAAGAAGGAGATTGGCCATGCCTGTGTTTTCTATGTTGTGTGAATTATGACTGTGAAGTAACAAATAAACTTTTTTATATCATTTGTCCTTGAGACTTTTTTTGATAGTAGTCACCCTCAGACAGAGAAATTCAAGAAGTCTTCATGTATGAGTTAATAACAGGATATTTTCAGACCCTCGAATTGACACATAACCATCAGTTTACAGGGACAACGTAATTTTTGAGGGAATGTGATAATAGTGCCACTTTGGGAACAGATGTATTTTCTTTTTTCATGCTGTACTTGGGAAAATTCCCTATAAACCAGTGGGCGGATCTATGTAAAATACTGATATATAGATACCAACGTTGGTAACAGTATTGATTAATGCTTGTGTAATGTAATTTGTACTTGAAATCACTGCATATTGCCTTTATTCTAAATATTATTTTGTTTTTGTAATGGTTAATCTACCATTATGTGCAGGTAGTTGGATCAAAATGATACATTTAATTCTGGAATGTAATGATCATTAATATTCATGAAAATTCATATCTACTGTTTTACAATAAAGCAGAAAAATTGAATCACATGATTATTTTCCGGCTGAAAAACTAGCTATTTGCACTCTTTTATTAACAGAAGCATTAGTGGTTGTGTGATATTCTTGATTAACCTGGACAATTCTTTTCTATGTATAAAGTGTTGATAGCTGTATTGGTACTGGCCATACTGGCCCTATATTTACTTGATATTGGACTGATACCAAATTTTGCAGTATCAACACCACTCCTATAAACCCACTATAAAAATACAGTCAAGGATAAGTATATTCAAAAGCATTCTTAGTTTCGAGCAACAAAAAAATAAAGATTAAATAAATTATTGATTAATTAGAAAAAATATATTTTTAAAAAAAAAAACAGAAAAAAAGCAAATAGAGGAGGCAGCAGTTCACCCCATCACAAAACACAACATACTAATGCGAGCACACAAACACACACTATAAGAACACAATTATCTTAAATACAAATATTTTCTTTCTTTTTTGTATATTTTCTGGATTAAAAGGAAAAAATTTTTTAAAAGGGCATCCATCAACGCACTGGCGCTATCTTCGTGGAGAGGGCGCCATTGTAGCGCGCGCTGTGACGTCTCAGGGATCGGCTGCTCTCGGCAAACATCGGATTTTGTCGGAAACTCAATCAAGGATGGAGGAAGAGGCACGCAAGCTTCTCGAGGAAGGAATCAAGAAGAAGCTGGTCAGCCCCGGTCAGGGAGAGCTATCGACCTTTCCCAATGGAACAAAGGTAAAAGTAAATTGTCAGTAGTGAGAAGAGTTTAGTCCAGTTCCTTGAATCGAATTAAGAAATGCGACAAAGCATTTTAGCTAATGCTACCAGTAACGGCTAACACATTTGAGTGGATAGTGTTTGAAACTCCAACAGTGCACATAAAAGACAACACGCGTGTTAGCGTTTCTGTTCCTGTCTTGGTACAATTCGGTACCTTGACAGGCCCGCTATGGACCGGTGGAGATGTATTTTTTCCACCTAGTTTCTTTTTTATCTGATGGAAACAGGCAGGGGCGGGACAGGATGGGCTGTGTTTATAAAAGCTGATTGGCCAGCGGTAAATGTCAATCCATCGTTCGTGGATGTGATTGGTCAGAATTTTTTAGAGCAGATTTAGCCTGTCAACGAGGGTTGTAGATTCTTCTTTTGTTTCCAGTAAACAACAAGCATCACCTACATTGGGGTTTGCAGTTTTTTAAATATGATATGAAGACAGTTGGGGAATTAATTGTAAATTAAAATATGGCCTGCTGCAATAGTATAATCGTAGATAGTGCAATGTTTCTTATACCTGAAATGTGTCAGAATACCAGATACCTTCTTTGCTGTACGTGTTTTTCACCAGTTTTAGTCAACCCTGCTTAACCAAAGAGCCAAATTGTAGAAAAATACTATTGCAAGAGCATCTAAACAGCAAAGAGTAGCAAGTAAAGTAAGTTTAAGGTGGGGAAACGGTCCAAAAAAAGGCAAAAAGAGAGTGAAAAAGTGACTGAAATTACTTGGGTTGATCTATCTCCCTGTGCACTTTGGTGGCTCAACACCTCATTTTGCAAATGTGGAAGACAGAATCGAGCTCTTTGTTTCAACAATAGCTTAGAGAACTGGGAAACATTTTACACATTGAAAGATTACAGTACAAATTGGCAAATAGAAAGAATACCTTCATGAGAGTATGGAAGCCCATTTTGGATTAATGATTGACCCCATCCAACAAGTCCCCTCTGAGCCCCCCTCAGACCACTCTTGTGCCCACTAAAACTTAATCTCAGATGACATGGCATTCATGGTTATAGAACTGTGATCATTCTACTTTGTAACACCCTTATGCTTTATTTTTAGTTCGTTCCTTTGTTGTTGTTTTTTTTTTTTAGCTTTTTGGTCTTTTATTTGTCTCTGATGTACATCTCTTTTCTCCTTGGGCTTTGTAAAACCCATTACCCAAATCCTTTCATTTTTACTCAATTCGTCTATGTGTGTATTACGTTATGTACTTTGTTTTTTGGGGTTTTTTTTTGTTTTTCCTTTGCTTGTGTATGCTGAAAAGCCCAATAAAAACGTCTGGGAAAAGAGTGACCAAAGTGGGCAAAAAGCAGTCACAGGTCGTAAAATGGTATTGAGAGCATAGAAATTAACACACTTTTCAGAAGCGTGACATTTCTATTTGAACTACCCCCTGTGTTGATCTTATGAGGTACTCCAGTTTTGCAAGACACTGAATTGTGGGTTTTTATTATCCTTGAGCATTAATCATCGACATTTCAAGAAACAAAAGCTTGAAATTATCCACATTATATTTGCCATATGAACCAAAATGACTTTCTTTCTTAAAAGTAATGTATTTGTAGTTTTACTCGCCAAATATGGAACTCTTTTTTTATAAAGAGTGATAAAAACATATAAGATGGGGAACCTGAAAATAATTGTAAAATAAGTCACAATTGCAATATAGGGGAAAATAGTCAAATTTAGATTGTTTTTGCAAGTTGTTCAGCCCTAATTTTTACGGTGCAAGTGTTTATTCTGTCTCTGTTTATCAGGTGGTCTTTCACTATCGCACCTGCCTGTGTGATGGTACAGTTCTGGATGACTCTAGAACCATGGGGGGCCGCAGCAAACCCATGGAGCTCATCTTGGGCAAGAAGTTTAAACTTGCTGTTTGGGAAAGAGTGATTATCACTATGAGACAAGGAGAAATTTCCGAATTTACCTGTGACACTAAGGTTAGCCTGCTTATTGATATCAAATTGACTGGACAGCTGACCTGTTGTTTTGGTGAATTGACCTTTTCTCCTTTTCCCTTAGCACACAGCACTGTATCCACTCGTGTCCCAGTCCCTTAGAAACATAAGTGCTGGGAAGGATCCTCTAGAAGGGCAGAGGCATTGCTGTGGGATTGCTCAGATCCACTCCCATCACTCTTTAGGACACAAAGACCTGGATCATCTTCAGACCAGTCCACAGCCTCTCATATTCACCATCGAGCTGCAGGAGGTAAGTAGGCAGAAGAGTTTTACATTAAACTTCACACTGTGCAGAGAGGAATGTGCACCAATACACAAAAACTCTGGATGTGTTGGTCTCTGCTAAATTTATGTTTTAGTGATTTTAAATACTGAGAAAAATAGGTGCATTAATTGATTTTTTTTTTTTTTTTTAAAGTTATTTTTTGGCTTTTGTGCCTTTATTGATAGAGAAGGACAGTGGATAGCGTTGGAAAGGGGAGAGAGAGTGGGGAGTGACATGCGGGAAATGGCCACAGGTCAGATTCGAACCCGGGCCGCCCGCTCGAGGGCAAGCCTCATGGTGCGCAGCCATATCCACTTGGCCATCCGCGCCCCTGCATTAATTGATTTTGATGTAGTACAGTATTGCAATATTATTAAATGGTTGAACCAGCCCTCTTTGACTGTACAGTAGAAGTACTCTAATACCATGCCTCCCACAGACACCTCTGTGTAGGAAAATGTTTCCTGGGACTTAGCTGCAAGCTAAACCCAATAGGCTTTTGATTTGTAATCGCTTTCTCTCCTCAGGTTCTGCCCCCAGGATCATTCCAGCTTGATGTGTGGGCGATGACAGACGAAGAGAAACTGGAGTTTGTGCCTCAGATCCATGAGGAAGGAAATAGGCTTTTCAAAGAGGGCCACATTAAGGAAGCCACAGAAAAGTATTACAATGGCATTGCTTGTCTGAAAAACCTACAGATGAAGGTGAGGTCTAAGATTAATAAAAGAAAAGTTGCATCATTTTTTCAAACTGAGCCTTCATTGTTTGACTTACAAAGACATCTGGTGTTTCCTGAAGGAACATCCTGGAGATGGAGCATGGGTGAAATTGGACCACATGATTACACCACTGCTTCTCAACTACTGCCAGTGCAAACTGCTGCAGGGCCAGTACTACGAAGTCATCGAGCACTGTACATCTTTGGTCTTCAAATATGAAGGTAGGGCTTTGTTTTTTATTGGATTATAAAAGATTTTTGTTCTATGAAAAGTAATTTCTTAATTGCAAAAGCAATAACTGTGACAGTTAAGAGCAGTGAAGTAAAAAAGTAAAAATCTAACATAAGTTTAATAATGTAGCAGAAGAACACTGGTTTCATTCTCCTCCCTCCCTTTTAAACAGATAACGTAAAGGCCTTCTATAAGCGAGCTAAGGCCCACGCAGCAGTGTGGAACGAGGCAGAGGCTCGGGCAGACTTTGCTAAGGTGTTGGAGCTGGACCCCTCTCTGGAACTTTCTGTTGCAAAGGAGCTTAGAGCTATGGAGGAGAGGATCCGCTCCAAAGAGAAGGAGGAGAAAGGTCGCTACAAAGGCCTGTTCAACACACCAGCTGCCACTGCCACCACAGTAAGTACACATTATCTAATCCTCCTTGACTATTCAGAGATGCTCCATTAAATCAGCCAAAAAATGATGTACAAGAAAGTTTGAGGAATGTTTTTTTTTTTCCCCTCTTCACAGGGTTGAATTTTATAGAACAAGAGCACGCCTGTTCATTTCAAGATGGAAGAGAAACAGTACACGCTGCTGCTGTTCCAGTATTGTCCATACACCAAAGCGTAACACTCTGCCACCCATTCTTCAGTCACACAGAAACCTTCACACTCGCTGACAGGTTATTTACACAAATGCACCAGCAAGTCCCATGTTATCTATTATCTATCCCACAAAGTTAATTCTTAGATTGATTCAGACGTGGACATTATCGGCTTGATCTCAATGAAAACCCAAGTCCCCAAGCTGGAGCTCTTTCCTGGCCAACAGCATGAGGAACTCTGTGTCTGGATTACATTTTTCCACTATATGGAATGCTGTTTTCAGAAACATTTTGCTACACGACTCACTGTGTGATGGGCTGCTCACAGAATATTGTGTGAGGCATCATTTGTCATCAGAAGTGATGTTGTAAGACTCTTTGGTTTTATTGAACAATGAATTAATCTGTTTGTGGAAAAAGTCATGTTATAGTTATTAAATATTTAGCACCAATTTACCACTGTATAATTTACAAGTAGCTATAGAATTTGTCTTTCTGCTTTTTCTGAAATGTGCAGAGTTGTTGATTCCTGAGACTAATTGCAGTCAAAACCCAAAGGGGAAGAAACCCGAACAGGAATACCCAAAACCCCTTTGTTTTTTTCCCTTCCACAAGGGAAATTTTGAACAGACATCACACATACACCTCTGCTTTGCACCATCAAACTCCATCTTGGTCACCGGGGGTTCTGGTATTCTTTGTGTACCATGATTTCCTCCTGAGAAATATTGACTTGGACAAAAAAAGAGCAACCTGTGACAATCAATTTACTGCACACAAAAGCTTGTGTTGCTCATTTTTCTTCTTATTTCATGTATGTAAGACATGTTATAATTATGCTTTTTGTTCAGTTAAACCCTGTGTCTCCTATACTTGCCCATAAAGAGCATTTGTTACTCTTCATGTACAGCAGCAGGTAGATAGCCCAGCCTGTGAGAGGTGAGATGTCACTGAGGTTGTGATCATGATGGTGAAAATAAACGTGTTTATCCTCAGACTTGTATGCACTTTTTATTAATACAAACAATGTGTTAAATATAATGTGGCACAACCCCTGGTTTTATTGAATCTGCTTCACAATTTTTTTTACAGAGAATCTGTAAAAAGTGAACTACAGCAACTCCTTTGGCCAAAGAACTTGCGTGAACTGTCTTACAACATAATTGAGATTGGATCTCTTTAACACTACTTTTCCTTGTTTATAACAACTTTTTATCAGATAGGAGGTAATTTATTAATCAACAGTTACACAGCGCTGTTTGAAACGTGACAAGTGAACTTTGTAAATTTATATTATAGTTTAATAGCCAGCTACATATATCGCTACTCACAGCCTGATGCCCCGAAACATATCTGTACTGTGTAACATGAGTGAATCCTGGTTGTCCTGCCAGTTTTCATCAATCAAGCAGAGCAAATGTAATCTGAAACTTCATTTCATTGATAGACTCTCAGGTTTGATCAGACCACTGCAGACTAAGTGCAGCGTGTGGGTTTGAATGAACATTTCCATGAACAGTTCCACCTGTGTTTTAGCACTTAGCTCATTCTCTATCACTCTCCTCTTTTCTGTCAGACAGTCCAGCCTCTGTGTCCATTAAATAAATCATAGAAATCGTTCTTGGTAGAGAAAAAGTACAGATCCCTCGTCACTAAACTTCATCAGCAGGTGTGGCGTTGTCATAGAGACTTCCACTTGCTGTAAATCAATCTAGTCCAGCCTGACCCAATCAAGAAGCTTGGAATTAGCATTTAGAAACAACCTATTTTAGCACTGATGATACCAAAGTCCATGTTTGGGAGCTCAAATATTTCCAAAACTGAGAGAAAATCCACTATGTTGTATCAAATCACAGCTTGATCAGTTGTTTATCAGTTCCAACCATCCATCCATTCATCCATTTTCTTAACCATCTATCCTGTTCAGGGTCGCGGGTGGCTGGAGCCTATCGCAGCGGTCATTGGGCGAGAGGCAGGGTACACCCTGGACTGGTCGCCAGTCAATCGCAGGGCTGACATAGAGATGAACAACCATTCACGCACACATTCACACCTACGAGGAATTTCAGAATAATCAATTAACCTAACGTGGGCATGTTTTTGGTCTGTGGGAAGAAGCCGGAGTACCCGGAGAGAACCCACACATGCACGGGGAGGTTTATCAGTTCCACAAGAAGATAATCAAACATTATGCCAGCCCGATGATGACAGGTCACAAACAAGGCCACCAGTCATGATATGTTTTCATTATTTAATTAAGATTTACATACTGAACTGCAAAAATCTGGTTTACAAAATTTCCATACTAACAAACTGACTTGAGATGTACAGAGCGTTAAGGTTGAAACATCCAATGTGTGTTCACACTACAAAACATGTTGAGAACAATAAAAGGATGAATGGAACAATGGCATAGTCAAGATGCTTTGATTAAAGAAGAATTTTCTCTGTTTGTAGGGAGATGGAGGAGATGTTCAAAAGAAGCGAGCTCAGGTTGAACATCTATTTTTGGTCAATTGCCATATTGTAAAGAAAGCATTTAAAAACATTTCTGTTCATTATACTCAGGTCAATAACCACAATTCTACTTGAAATGCATTGAAGTTCTCCACACTCTTATGTAGAAATAGATATAAAACTGTGTTTTGCATACACCCCACAGGTCACAGGAAGTTTGTAATGAACATATAATGTGTGTGTGTGGAGGAATGCAGGAACAGTGGAGACAAGGAGGACATAATGCACATATAAAAAAGCCAGTGTGGAAAGTGGTGTGGGGGGAGGGGGTAAAAAACAGTTGTAAAACAGACGGTCCTGTTTCAGGCTCTACAGGGGAGAAGAGTGAGGAAGGAGTGAGGGGGAATTCTAAAAGGTTATGTACGGGCACTTCTCTCCGTCTCCGCAAGACACTCCCTGACCAGTGCACGGGCATGGATTATACCTGAGAGAGACGAACAGAGAGTGCATGGAGGTGTTAGATTATTACTTTAACACTGAATGAAAAAAAAAAATCTAAAATAATAGGAATCAAAGTCTGCCTTCTTTCTTCTCATCTAATGGATTCAAGGCTGTCATTACTCCCTAGATAAGGTTAAGGTAAAAATGGATTTCAGTGATGGGTTGGCTCCTGTAAAGAAGCACCACCGCCAAAAGATTTTGTTTCACTCCAGAAAGTCAATCAAACTTCTGATCGGACCAAATTTCAAGTTGGATGATGATGATCATTTTATCCTAATCCAGCCACTGCTACAAATGACCTCAAATGTTTTAGTAAAACATTAAGCCTTAAGGTATTTCCATAAGAATACCCTAATACCAATTCTCCTCTTTTTCTTTTTGCTGTATATACATGTAGAATATCATCTCCTTTTACAGGTTTGATCTTTCAGAATTTCTTTTTCTCACTGATCTCTTCAAAAGCCAGATCATGAAACTTAAAATGTTCCAAAAGTGCAACCAATGACCCTGAAAACAGAAGATAAGGGTTATTACAACTTTTTCTTCTGTTTAATTAAATAAAAGTGAGCACATCTCAAGTCGAACTCAACATGGAGTATAAAATCTTCTCATTTCTGTCATCACCAGAGAGCTAAGAAGCACATCTGCAGCATTATCTGCTGGTCCATAATTAAGGTTGTCAGTTCACAATTTCCATAATTAAAGGATAAAAAAGTACAGAAAGAACAACATGTCCTGCCCTTTAACAAAGATCACACACACGCTCGTACTGACACCAATGTCTTCTGAAGAGTAAAATGTACCTCTCTTTAGTCTCTCCATGGCGCTCTTGCTTCCAGCGTATGTTGGCCTGATCTCACGGCTCATCTCCTCAATGACGGACAGAAGCTCGCTGTAAGTGGACCCTTGAGACACTTTGACAGGCTGTCAATGGAAAATATTTGTAGAAGAGAAAATAGAAATGTATTAAGACATGGTCAGTGTTTGTTCTAACTTTTAAATATGTACAAGAGGCTACAGAGCTGTGACATATACGTTCACTTATTTTGCTGTTGTAACGTCTCTTCACACTGACAATCGGGGTGCCAGAAGACGCTCAGATAAAAACATCCTCGGGTACTTGTTTCACAATGTATTTACTCCTGTTTGTAACACAGTACTAGAGAAGTCAACAGCGAGTACATCTGTACTGCAAACATACCTGAACAAAGCCCATGGAGGGTGGGCCGAAGTCGCTAAAAGCTGGCCTGAAGTTTGAGGACGAAGGAAGGGATGGGGACGGCACAGAAGAGCCTGGACACATGAGGAGACAGATGTTCACTTTAATTCAACACAGAAGAGACTTCTTTTCGCAAAACACCATATTTTAATGTGTGTAAGTTTCTCGAAAAAAAGCTCACTGTTAAGTTTCCTGGAACACATGAGAAACAGCAAAGCCACCTTCACCATCAACTGTCAGCTCTATATTGTGACCTCTGAATGTTTCCTTGAGGAATGTGTTATCTCTGTTCTACTTTTTTTCTTCAGTGCAGTTTTGTCCGGGCCATGAAGAGAAATATTGACTGTACAACAAACATAAGTGACATTTGTCCAATAACTGTATGACCAAGGTTGAGGTTGAGTGGTGTACAGACCTGGAGGTGTGTGATTGGAGCCAGAAGGCGCAGGGGCGATGGGTTTATAACTCATGGCAATATCAACAGGCAGCTCCCCGTACGACGCGCCACTTCCTTCAGTCCCGTCAACCCGGTGCTTATACAGCTTTACAGGTGGTTTTGAGCTCCTAAGAGCTGATGCACAGGAAAGAAAAAAAATAAATGCCAAATAAATAAAAGACTATTTTAATAAAGCATTTACACTCTGTGATTTTAAAACAATCCTGAATTCGCACAGAACAACCCAAATCCACAATGGCTTCTCACTAGATACAAGTGCAAATTATTACAATCTTTGTTTTTTTCACTGTCAATGGGAACAAACCTTCTCTTCTCAGTCCTTCAATAAAACTATTTGTTGACTGTAGATGTGGAAATGCCTTCAACGAAATAGAGCTAATACTAGCTATAGTCGTGACGATACAGTTATAGTTGTTTTGCTGAGGTTTTGAAGCGTTAGTTTGACAGTACTGAGAAACTGCTATTACTGAATAGCGAAGAATAAAATCTCTCCTGTTCTGTACATCATTGTCCAAGTTACACATGCAGAGCGACCTCTACTCGATTCCACCAACACTTTCACTGTCCTTTTCCTGCTTAAGTCTATGCATTTTCTTTAAGTGACAGAAAACATTATCACTCCAGCTGCCAAATCATAGGAAAGGACTATTATCATTTTTGGGAAAATTTACACACACACACCGTACATTCAGAATTTTTTATTACAGTCATGATAACTAATGAAGAGGATAATTTGGTAGTACATTTCTTTTTTTGTAATTCAGTCAATACCAAGAGTCGCAAAGGACAAACATTCAATACATCCCACCTTATGTGGATAAAATACAGCTGCTTGTGATTATACACCTGGTCAATTGGTGGTTTGAAGCTTCGCAAAATGAACCCTTCCTCAAACCAAGTGGTTGGATACCTCATGATGCTTTATCTCACCATCACAAGTGAATACAAATAAGTGTTCTACCTTCAAGTGTTCGGACCATTATTTACATCTTTTCTCAACAGAAAGCACTACTACTGTCTTTAAATAGTAACAGGCTGTTTCAAGATACTTTGGATATTACAGTATGGTAAGGGGGCTCCTGCATCATTACTAACAATTGAATTGTGGCGACGTGACTGATTGGAGCTCAGAGTAAGTTAAGCTTGATACAAACTGTCCTTTTGGTAGCATTAGCCCCAAGACCATCAATTTAGCTCATTTGTAATTTCAAGATATGAGTAAATAACAGAGGTATCATGGACGAGTTAGCCTGAGTAAGGTGCACTAATGGTTGCTACTGAATGATCCAACTCTGATCAGCTGGTACAGATGATGTTCATAACATCCTGGAGAAAGGTCCATACACCATAGGATAGGGCGTCATTAAACTCGATAAATCTAATCCTGTAACATTTCTTTCATTTGGATTCAATCCTTTTCTTCTTTCTTCAAAGTTTTTTTTATATCATCGGTTGTCATTGACTCTTTTTAAGCCTTTCACTGTGACATAGCTCACTTTCCTGCGTAAAACAGGATGAAAAAGGCACAAATGACCCTCACATTTAAATCCATCTATCCAGCTTTTGACACTTGTTTTGTGCTCATTTCATTCAAACTAAAACTAGTAGATATCCATGTCAAAGACTATTTTTTACTTAATGATCCTGATTTCTTTGGAGTCTGCTAGTGCATTGATGTCAAATGTCGCAAACCCACAGGAAGCGGAGGTGAGGACTGAAACAAAAGCTGTGTTAGCAGCTTCAGCTAACTACTACTTGATGATTTTAGCTCGACACAGAAGCTAGCTTTTACCGGTTAGCATAACAACAGAGGGAAAAGGAAGGCAGCATGAAAACCCGCTCTCATTCTCTGTATATGGAAACTAAACGATGGTAAGGTTAATTACAATCACAAACACTGAAAAAAACACGAATGAAGGGGATTTTTACCTTTGTAAGGAGACTTATTATCCTCTGTGAGAGGGGGGACCTGCTTGGTTTTTCCTCTGTAGCGGAGTCTGCGCAGTAGAGCAGCATAGTGCACTTCTTTTTTTTCACTCGCGGAACGATCTGATTGGATGATTGAAGGGCGTCTGACGTCAGTTCAGTACGTGCTCATTATAAAAAGCCTACTTCATACAAACTCTGTAGAGCCGGGCACTTCGAAAAGATGAGCTTCGGAGCCGGAGAATGGAGGTAAATTTTGCCAAAGTCGAAGAATTTGTGCCTGACGTCTAGTCGTAAACATGTTGGGTAAATACGCTAATGTTTGACAGTGTTAAGAAGTTTCACTCACACATAGTCCTTTAACTATAATCTGAAATAGTGTATATCTTTTAGGTGTTGTCTTTATAAGGTGACCTAGACCCATTAAAAAAAACATTTATTCACTGTGGCACGTAGCAATACAGTAGTATTTAATATTCATTCGCCCCCCACTTTGATTTAAAGTTAAATACCGCGAAACCGAACTTTCCAAATAGGGTCGAACACATCAAAGTTGGAACATATAAACGCAGCACAGCACAACTCATACTCAAACATTTTTTTTTTTTGATATCTTTTATGGAGGACCAAAACGGCCAAAATTAAAAATAAATAAAAGTGAAGATAAAAACAAAAATTAACAATTATATACATAAATAAATTAATAAAAATAAATGCAAAAATTTAAAAAAAGAATCAAAATTTTGAAATAAATACAAAGATAGATATGAAACTCCATAATCTTTAAGGTCAAAAAAGTTATCCCTCCTCAGTAACTCCGAAAAGGAATATCAATATCTAGGCCATTAACATGGGACTGGACTGGGGCGTATTTTATTTGTTAAGCAAATTTAATTAAGAAGGAGGCAAAAAAAAAAAACCATTTCTATGCTGGAAAATGAACAAAAAAATAAAGAAACAAGAAAGGGCTTGTTGGGAAACAAATGAGAGCAGTGCGAAAACAACGGTGACGTGCACTCTTTTGAGTTGGATTAATTGGTGTTAGTTATTCACATAGCCAAATATGTGAAATGAAAGAAATTAGAAACAGGAATACTTTATTAATCCTTGGAGGTAATTCATTGTTATAGCTCCTCATAAGGTACTGCAGTAGGAAAAAAATGGGACAGAGGTAACATAATGGTGGGCTAGTTGTTGCAAAATCATGTATCTTCAGTTCCATCAGTACCTACTTTGGCAACTAAATAATTACTACAGTGCCCTCTTGGTTTGCAAAACACACTTAACTGTTTTCTAGACTGGCTAAAACCAAGCAGCAACCTCCTGTCTGAAGAAATGGAAGTGCTCAAATCTGCTGTTTAAAAAAAACAACTTGATCTGGTCACTTAACTACAGTTATTTTGAGGAAATACAATTTTACATTACCCTAAGGGTTATTTAATCAGAACCCTTTTTTTCCACCTTAATTGTCCCACTAGGTAGATTTGCAAAAGCCCCCTCACACATACAGTTGGCTAAAATATATGAGAATATTCCAATACTTTCAACACAATCATAATTGGTAACTAGACACTGTCACTGACATGCTCTGGAGCAATTTTCATTGGTTATACCTAACTCAAGAATGTCACATCCCATTTGGCTCTTTCTGACTGAAAATCGTATCTTTTTGAGCTTTGAGTTATTAGATTGAGTTTTGAAAAGAATCATTGGGATTCACCGCTGTTGTCTAATTACTATATAAGCTATTGTGACCTTTAGATGACTATTGCAGTGTGTTTCACCCTTGAAATTCTCTTAAGCTCTGACAACTTCTGCAGAATTATTTTTTTTACAAACACCTAAAATCAAATATATTAACATACGAACAAACTATTCCTATTTCTTGTAGTGTTAATATTATCATAATTTAATCATTCATAGTAAAATTATGTAGCTATATAATAAGAACAGAAAGAGACTTAGTTGAACATGAACATTCATCATATTTCACATTTGCAGAAATAAACCCCCCAAAATTCGGCAATGATGTGAACGGACAAATTTGCAGGGTTTTTTTTTTCTAGGATGCTGTCATCAGCTGCTGAGCTGCAGCTTTTTAGCTTTGGCAATTTTGTGTTCCTCTCTTGGAGATACTTAATTTGGCATTTCCATCAATTTCCATTAATATGTAATGGCCCAACCATTAGGCACAGGCAGCCTGAAAGCCTTCAAATTCATGGTCACATTAAAAGTTCAAAATAAAAACTCTATAACAGAAATGGACTTCAGAAATGTCATTCTGTCTTTAAAGCCAGAGCAGTGTAAAAATAACTCCAGTTTAGTGCCACAGGTACCATGATGATGTAACTATTCCCAGTCGTTAAGTATGAAAACTAAAGGTAAACTGATAAAAGCTGCCTGGGCATTGTATATCTATTGCTGAAGATGTATCAATACAAATTGGCCAGGCTTGTTCTTATTCCACTAATTAAAGGAAGAAAAATACCAGGTATATTTCTTCAACTTTAATATTAGACTGGCAATGGATAGTTCCTTTTTCTTTGGAGTGTTGAAATGGGTGGAAATAGTTCATCAAAGAGGTCAACATTGATGTTTTCTACTGCACAAATGTTTTTCTGGGTAAAGTCTACTGATTCCTTTCTTGGTTCTGAAAGTTTTATGTATTGAGTGTGTTTTCTAAAACATCAAAGACTAGTTAGGGAATGATAGTAGTTACAAAAGACAAGAGAAAGCGGTTGTTTTTCTTTTCTTGATGATAAGAAATCAAATGACTTAGTGAGAATGAAAAGGTTTTTGTACCCATACACACAAAGTGGAGACTGGGAAAAAGGTTCAGAGAAGCATTAGCAGACAAGACACGCTATCTGCATGGCCAGGAGCACAGAGCCCTGGAGCGGTTATAAACAAATGAGGAAATAAGTTACTAGTTCTCATGAGCAGATTAGAAAGCCTGACATTTTCTAATGCTCTGCAGGGAAAGAGGGGGCAGCCTGTTGTGCACCCAGCTCTTAACAGCACTCAGACCAGTTAGTTATGCTGATGTAATCTTCAACCCAATTTAACTTTGTCTTTTCAACAAGGGAGTTTTTGGCATATTTGTTTCCCATAAAGAACACACTGTCTCAGATCATTAATTCAGTCCCTGATAGTTTTATGTTGAAGGTACAGAAAAAGGTGATGTGTGACATTTGTTTAAGGTATTTCCAATTGGGCTGTTTAGGGACTTTTGGCCAGGACTCAGATAAGAAAGCCTATTTGTTTGTTTGTTTGTTTCCATTTGTGAACTCAACCATCCTGGGTCAGCAGATGATTTTTAAAGGATTTCACTTTTGAGCCACACTTAAGGTATCGTTGGTAATCTGATCTAAGTACACTTTTTTAAATACTGGTAAAATGATCTATCAGTCCCGATAGCAATAAAGACCATGTGTGTTCTTAAAAGGGAACAAAAAACAGCCGCTTTCTACAGCAGGAGTAATCCTGTATAAACTCTGCCCTATCCTAGCTGCCGTGTGGCCCCAGTTTGAACCAATCAGATCGCTCCCTGCTGTCCTGCTCGTTCATAATGCCAGCGTGCACCAGCGTCTCTGATTCAGTGCGCATAACTGAGTACAGATGCACTAGAGAATGCAGCGGAGTGGCAGAAAAACTTCCTATTTCCTCTTTTGTTGGTTACTGCTCCTCCTGCCAAACGGGGCAGAAAAAGAAGGTCAGGGGCAGAGAGAATGGAATTGAGAAAAATTTCGGACAAAGCCAGGGGGAAGACAAGAGTTCAGCTTTTCAGCATGGAGACAAAGAAGTCAAAGCTTTTAAAGTGATGCCACGGTCGCTCATTTTCTGTTGTAGAGGTAAGTTCATGGATTTTTAGAGGGAAAAATGTAATCTTGATGAAATATTTAGCCATGTTTATTGTTCTGTGGTGATTTCAGCCAGATGCTAACGTTAGCTTCTGTGTCCGTGATGTGTCTGAGATCAGTCATTTACTACAGACACACCAGCTTCAGCCAACAGTTTAAGTTTGGGCATTTAGTTTATTAATCTGTTGTTTTAGTCATGTGAGGAGTCATGTGCTTTACTTGGATTTATTCTGTTTTGGTGTGAAATAGGAAGTCATGTTTACATTCATTTAGTCACATTAGCCGCTAACTCTAACGTTAGCTTCTCTGTCGGTAAAAGCCTTTACATTTGTTACTTTTCTGAAACCCAGTTTAACATATTTGATTATATTTCTCAGTATTTATCAGGGCATTTGTTTGATTCATACAGACAGACAGGCTTTGAACCGGACATTTTGCAGCTGTGTAATATCTGGTATCTCTGTGTTGTTTCAGTTTGTGAAGGATCGTCCTCTTCGACGCCAGTCAAACCGACTGTCATCAGTCACCAGTACATGAGGATAATGCTCTGTGGCTGTAGCCATGTTTGTATGTTTTTAACCTTATTATGATGCTGTTATGATGTTTCTTACCCCTGAGAGGGACATGACTTGTTTTAAAAAATAAAAATGACATGCTGATGACCAGTCTGTTTTTCTGAATCAATCATGATTTTGCTCAGACGTTCGCGAAGCAGCCGCGCTGCATTATTTTGGAGGAGGGGAGGGGGGAGAGAGGAGGAGCTAGAGGGAGTACTCGGGAGATGCTACATTCAAATTCATGCTAGTTTTCCAAGACTGCCAGCCCTGCCTTTAACAAGGAAGACAGAGGAGAAGTCAACATAGGTCCTTTATAAAATATTTGAAAGACAGACATAGTGAAAAAAATTCAGTGATGGTAATTTGTTTGTAGCTGACATTCCACAGTGCAAAAAGACAAAAAAAAAAGCTAAATTTACAAAAAGGTTACCACAAAGGCAAGATTCCCATTATATGCTGAAGTAAAACCATAGACTGTATAAAACATGGACGTAGTCTCCGTGACGTCACCCGTCTGTTACTGCAGCTCTTTTTTGAGGCTAAACGACGGGCGCGGCCATATTGGAAATGGGACAAGTGACGAGCACCCAAACTCACAGCTATTGGGCGCCCGTCAGTCACGTGATCTGAGCTGTGGCTCTGATTGGGTAAGCTCTTAGTCCTAATATCTTCCAAACGGCCGAGTTAGAAAAAAATTCAACCCCCTCACAGTGTGTGCCGTTAGCGAAATTAGCGATCCAGACTGGAGACAGAGTTTGTACCAGGCTTTAAATACGCTGATTTCAGCTCTGAAAATGGCCTTTTTCCCGTCTGCTTGTACAGTACTTCTGGAGCCTGCCTCAAGCGGTCACTAGAGGAATAGCAGCTTTTTAGCACTTCCGTGTTGTCTCATTATTTCAGACCGGAGGTTGCTGCTTGAGTAAAACACACTTATGCAGCATGGCATCAATTTGAGACAAGGCCGACGAAGTCCCCAAGCCTTTTCCCCTGGTTAATGATTAAATCCTTTGTAAATATATATATATATATATATATATATATATACATAAGAATTTTGTACTTGTGCACAATCTTTTGCACTAATATTTTAGCAGGCACATTATTTACACCCAAAACACGTATTAAATGAGACAATGACAACAAAACAAAAGATTACATGGACCATGGGACCACTTTTACTCACCATATCCTGCTGTTTACTCTGTTCTTCAATGATATGCTTTGTTTCCTCCTTTGATTCCTATGCTGGACATGACACAGCCCTTATCAAATGCACCTTCTGCGAGTAAAAGACTGCAGGTTGTATGTTTTGTGCATACTTCAGACCACTGCCGTTAGATAAGGGATTCATAACACTGGCAGAGGGGGAAACATCCCTTTCATCCATGTTTCTGTCTCTCTCCCTTCTTCTCTTTCCCTCATAAATCCACACAGTGGGTATAATGGCTGTGACTAATGTATGTAGTGAAGACTTTATCTGGAAAGAGCACGATCGTTTTTGTCATTAGCTGATAACAACCTGATAGGTGATAATTAATTTGTACAGCGGTTGAAGAGAAGAACCTGAACAGGCACAGCCCCTGTCATGATTCAAGCTTCCAGTAGACTCAACTCATTCTGTACTCACTTGGATGTTGTCAGGAAGATCATCTTTATATAGCCCTGATGTCTTTCCAATGTAAAACAAATTGACTGTATGAAAGAACTGATCTTGTTTATCGAGAGCTGAATGAGGCATTTTGATACTACATATTGTTTCCTGACAGCAACATAAAGCTTTCAGAATTAAAACTAAGTAATGAGGATTTTCTTCGACGCTGGCTTAAGAATTGACTGGATGTGTTTTTCACGTTGTTTCATTTATCTGAATATTTTGATGTGTAATTTTCTTTTATTTGTGCTAAAAAGGTTAATGTTTAATCAAGCCAAAGGGTAAAAACCATGTGACAAGAGAGCATACACACATATCTAGACTGTAGTAATGAAGTACAGTCATCGGATGGAATTCAGAAACCATGTTTGCCAGTCTCACATCTAATTGTCATGGAATGGATTAACTGAAAATGATAGACTTTGGCTGTCTTACTCTGCTTCAAAGGGTCAGTGGTCCTAAAAAAAACCCAAAAAACTGGATTAATCCTTTAGGCGCCACCGTTTTTTCTGTAAAATCTTCAGTTTTGAAATCACTATTTCCAAAAGTTGAAGCTTGAAAATGATTAGAGGTAAAGACATACTGTAAATGAGAAAACTCATCAGTGTAACCCAAAGGTTTTGATGGGAGTAAATTTGCTCACCTTATTTGCATATTATGACATCACCAGGTGGCCATATTGGATGACATAACTTTTACAGATGTCCACCAAACAGGACTCTCCATCTCTCCGTTGAGTGAGGTAGATCAGACTTGTGTGTTCTCAAGTGATAGATGAGAGAGGGAGAGAAGACTCATACACAGAACAAATAAATATAAACTGAATAATATGTGAGGTCAGCTTCTAGGCATCCTGCCCATTAAACTAGACAAGAACATTTCTGTAAGTGCCGGTGGACTTCTGTTATGTAAAAGTCTTTTAACACTTCCCCAATTCCTACTTCATGTAAACACACGGAATAAAAACAGAAGCACTTTCATAACCATGTTGGACCATCACTTTATAAAAGTATTGTGCAACTGTGTTTCTGTGTACCAGTTTGCAAGAAAGGCTGTTGAGGCATAATTGTGGCTAATGTGCTGGGTTGGTTTTCTTCTACTTCTATCTGACACAGGGTGATTGTACATCACTGTATGCTGTTCTGACAGCCATCTATTAATTGAGTGTCTTTTTTTTCCTCCTAAATCACTTAAAGTGCTTTAACAGTGAAGTGCGTGCCCTGTTTTTCCATTAACATTCATGGACTGATGGCAGAGGTCACTGTGGTAGTGACCCTTCAGAATTAACTAAGCCCATTCACACTGAAGGCACAGCAGTACTGGGCAGTTCAAGGTTTCACGCTTTTTACAGCATACTTAAGACATTCAGCATACTTAAGTCAATAGATTATTGATCCAATGTACTATGCTGTTTGTGTGTATGAGAAAAAGACTCACTTTTTTGTCTTGTTTTTTCAGTGAAAATGGAAATACATTTACATTCCTTTTTAAAAGCTTTTTGGGGGGGTGGGGGGGTCATCCGTTTTGGCTGCTTTTTGTGGCAGGTCAGAAAATAACAGCAGAGATATTTGAAAACTGATATGAACTAATTTTAGTAAATATGTAAGCCTTCCACATCTAATACCAACATACACTGAGAAAAAAAATAGAGAAAAATACAAGCGATGACCAGAGTCAGTACTCATCAAAAAGAAAGAGTCATCACATTATCCCATGCTATAAAAACCCCATAGAAACCAAGAATTGACTTCAAGCACTATTTACACCTTAAACACACCATTTGCTGAAATGTACTAAACAGCGATGAGTTAGTTATATTATGTGTGTGTGTGTATATGTATATTTCAAATCATATTGGACTTCTTCACAGTGCATTATAATCAAAACAAATACCTCTACAGAACTGTACATGGCACATTTCTTTTTCTTTTTTATCTCGTGCAATTTTTCTTCTTCCTTGCTCAAATTGTTGTTGCACTTGAAAGGAAGCTCTGAAATTTCATTGTACAATTGTATAACGGGCTGCACGGTGGCGCAGCGGGTAGTGCTCCAGCCTCACAGTAAGAAGGTCGCCGGTTTGATTCCCCATTCGGGCATGGTTGGCCTTTCTGTGTGGAGTTTGCATGTTCTCCCCGTGCATGCGTGGGTTCCCTCCGGGTACTCTGGCTTCCTCCCACAGACCAAAAACATGCCCACGTTAGGTTAATTGATTATTCTAAATTGACCTTAGGTGAAAGTGTGTGCGTGAATGGTTGTTTGTCTACCTGTCTACCGCGACCCTGATTAGCAGGATAGACGGTATAGAAAATGGATGGATGGAATTGTATAACGACAATAAAGGCTTTCTATGTCGTTACCTAAAGATTGTTTCTCAGAACACTCTGAAGAGTTAGCAGACCATGAAAACGAGGACAAAGAGTTCCAGATGGTCTCTTGCTGAGAGACTTGCCGTCAGACTAAGAAGAACATTTTAACTTTATTAATTCACAGATGCTCTTTTTTTAATCAGCAAATATAGTTAAGAGTTTCTAGCCTTCAATGAACCCTTCAGTCAAATTTAATGAGATCAACTGAATCTAAAAACATTTTCTCTGAGTTTCACATCTTGACTCTTCTGCTAAACTGAAAAGATCTTGGCTGTGTGATCACACATTAAATCATGTACAACTATGCTCCCTGTTCCATCCTCTGCTCTTGCCAAAAAAAAGCTCAAAAAATGAAAATAATTCTCAAAAATATAATTGATTGTGACTTTTATGACTGTCACACAGTGAGAAGTGCTTCAGGGTAGTTGGGTGTAGAAATGAAACACAAATCAGGATTTGGGTTCAAAATTGTAGTGAACCAAACAGGACCACCTCATCTGTGTTGTTAAGAGTTCTGGGTCTGGTGAAAAAAGGGGGCCTACAAATTATAAAGCCAACCTGCTCTAAGATACGCAAATGACCCATTAAAAGCTTCCACTAACCTCAAGTAAACATCACATTTTCCTGTTGGTAACACTTACTCCAGGTAGATTAATCTTTTAAACTGGGAGCAAAAGCACCCTTTTTCTAGATGAAGAAAAACTCAACTCATTTTACTCCATGTATGACAGTCATTAAAAGACACCACTTGTAGAAAAGTGTCAGCACCTGAAATATAGTTCAACACAAAGGAAAAAGAAAGTTTTTTTTAAGTTTTTCAGTCCAAGCACATCAGCTATTCCTCTGACAGAGATATAAATACAGATAAGAGTTCATTTACTCTAGGTGCTTTTAGGAAGTTTTTGTCTGTTCATCATTCCCACTGTTCCATTTCTTTTACATTGACACACATGCTTAAAATTACTGTTATCAATTTAGGGGACTATGTCAACAGGTTGGAACAAAACCACAGGCTGTTCAATTAAGACTTCAGGCTCCGTCCTTGACCAAAATTCAGGACTTAGTTTTGAAAAGCCTGAAAAGAATTTTTTTTAATTTCTTGTATTCAAGCCTCTCTGCATTGGCTCCTGTCACAACAACAACAACACAATATAGAAATGTATTCATGTTCAAGGTCTTTTACCGTCTCGTAATTCTCAGCATTTGGGGCAAAAGTGCTTGTTGAATAAGCCAAAGTATTTTGGTTGACATTAAGTATTACCATGACCATTTAAATATGTAAGCGGCCAAATATAATGAGCTGATTAGGGACATTTCAGAGCCTGTGGGTGACAAAAGCTGAAGGTTTTGACATTAATGGGAACAAAACTTGTGAAACATCATTTTGTCTGCTTATGGACAAAAAGAGTCACATACTGGTGTCTCTCACGCGAGCTTATTGCACATTCATACTTTTCCTTCTTGAGGATGAACAGCTACCCGCTGGCTCATATTTACTTAATTCAATAACTTCTGCAAGATCAAGAGTCCTTGCTTGTTAGTTTATCTTGAGCTACAGGCCTGAAACACAGTATAAATAAACCATGAATCCACTGGAAGCCCGAGTAGCCTCACTTATTACTCCCTCTCAAGTTTTCTTCCTTGGTTTGGCAGCTCTCTGTCATCTTGCTACTTTCATTTATTAGACTTTATTTACTAAATTCTCTCATTTCCAATATGTATTTAAGTTACTTATTGGAATCTTAATGACAAACAAATTGGAGTTACTTTTCTCACTTCAGGATCACATGACCCACAGCGCGACCATCTTATCACGTAAGACAGCTGCTGCTGACATATTTAGCATCTGCTCAGTCAGTGTAAGATAAAAGGGTGAATTTTACTTCTATCCACATGTGTGATCTAACAAAATGGTTTTGTAACTTTTCCCTGCTGCTCTATATCCCAAAAATTCAATCACATCTACAGGCTCTTTCTTTTTATGTAATTATTTCAAGGTCATGAGGACATCATGACAATGTCCGAGAATAGAAAAGTTGCTTATTCCAATGATTCCTGCAGAGATAAGAAAATGTGCTACCAGAGCAGAGATAATTAAACTTTGTTCATGAGACAGCTAATATAGCTTGTGATAATAAGAATAACAACCTGCTCAGCCGAAACCATTCCTTCACCTGTGTGTAGACCAAAGTATTAGTTTGAGTCCACTTGTTTGAGAATAGATGGTCCAAAGCCTAAAAAGCCCTCAGAAAGTCATTAACAAAAGAGAAAAGAAGTTGAGGAAACATGGAGATGGGCTCAAGGGGTCTGAGGAGACACAAAACAATACAAAATATTCAAGAAACACATGAGACAAACCAGCTTGATTGTAAAAAGTCATGATTGTATGGATTGAGATCTGTCGGACTAGAAACTGAATTTGAATTGTTGTAATGAATTTGAAAAAAACTCAAAAAGTTTGTTGTTGAATATTTTGAAACAGAATATGTTACTTTGAAATTGTATTTACTCTACTTGAAAGTTCAAACTAAACTTCAGTTCACACAGACCAGATTCAATTTCACAATGAAGTTCATGACAATGGTAACATTTTTGGATTTGTGTTCATTCAGCCAGTGCATATTTGAATAGACTTTTGGCAGGCAGGTGAAGCAAGGAAACCCAGGATCAAGATATTTAGAAATGATCATCTAAGTTGGATGGAAACTTAATGACCAGCTCTAACGTAGGAGAGCAATTTACCTCATATTTCTCATGGAAGGACTTTGAAAGTTTGACTGACAAAAAAGCAAGCTGGAAATCACAATTCAAAGCATTTCTGGAAGGCTTCATTTGTAGTGCGTAATAGAAAGAAAATTGTCAGACCTTTTATCGAAGCCAATTTTACAGGAGTCTGGTGAGGACCCTTCACCTTCACCTTCTCTCACTCAAGGCTCTTCACATGACTTCACCAAAAACTGATCTGTTAGTTAGTTTAATCTTCAAGGCTTTTATACATAACCGTATCATTAAAGCAGTGCTAGATTTTGAGACTGATTTTCAAATGTGTTCATTTCTTCCCCCAGAGTCATTTCTTGTTTTTTTTTCTCTAAGGGTATTGCAGCTGACACTTAGCCTGAAGTCCTCACACAGAGGTCTTCAATGTGTTCTTGGTACAGTTGAAGAATAATAGTGACAAAAAAATATTTGTACTTAATCGTAAAAGCTGTGTAGCAGTAAAAAGAGAGTAGATCAGAAAATGTATTGTTAACAGAGTCACTTAAGGATGTATGGAATTATGATGGTGCTCAATTATCATATACTGTAAAAACATGTAACACAGATGTAAAAGAGCATCCACAAAGTCTGCCCTTAAGTATCATCTCCCATCACCTCTTAGATTTCCCTCTTCTCTCCTCGATGATCTGTCCTCTAAGCTGTCTTAAGGGCTTTTAGAGGAGCTTGTTTAATGAACAGTTGATTTGTGCAAAGACTTAAAAGCTATTAGTATTACTGTTTACAACCAAGGACTTACATCAATCAGTGCAAAACATTAGGGACAAGCAATACTTGCATCAAAAAAAAAAAAAAAATAAATAAATATATATATATATATATAATTTTTTTTTTTAAACCAAACAAGTATTCACATACATGGAGTTTGATAAAATAAATAAAACCAGCATTTCTTCTTTAATACATGTCTTCACTGCTCCTTATGCCAGCTTTATCCACATGATTTCAAAAAACAGTGGGTCTTCACCCACCCTGTGACATAACTCTGGGTCTGTACCCACTCCGTGACATTTTCACTCTCTGTAATTTTAGCCTGAGTCTTTTTCACAAAAGTTTTCCAGAGTGAGGAAACACGTAATAAACAACCGTTCGATGAAGCTGAGCCATTATAATATTTACAGAGTGGTAGAGTTAGGGTCACAAAAGGTGCAACCTTTAAAAGACACTTTGTATCTTGAGATTTTCCCCTTGCTCATAATTCATTCACACAAGATTTTTATTCTTGTTATAAAACACAGTAGCTCATTAGTCTGGTGTTTGCAGCCGTATACCAATTCTCCAGTGAGATGTCAATGTTTGAGCTGCTGTCTATGTGTTGCTCTGGTCTATCAATCTGTCTATTTATCTGTTTATATATCAGTCTGTCTATCTTTCTATCTGCTGATCTATGTATATGTCTATTCTTATACAACAGAAATGGTGAAGATTAATTTTTGCTTTTCAGTTGTCCTAGTAACTGTGGTAACCAAAGTAAAACACTGTTGACTGACAGATCATGCTTCCTACTTTTCTGAAGATAAGTTGGCATATAGAAACATAGATGTATAAGCTACAAAAATAAAATGATGAAAAGCAGAACATGATTTTGAATTAAATAAAGCATAGTAAATCAGACTCTGAAAAAAAGGCAGTGAGGGAAAAGAAATTGAAACACACAAAAAATGATTCAGTCTTCTTGTATGAACCTCACTGAGGTGCAGCATCTGCCTGTTTCCTGCAAAGATTCATAGCCACTGCTGAGCCTCAAAATTTTCTCATTCCTTCTGAGATGCAAAAGGCCCTATCTGTTCTGAGCAGTAGTTTACCGCTCACATAACAGCACAGCAGGGAGTAAATTAAGCTTATCAAAGCAAAGCTTAAGCTGAAATAAGCTTAACAAATTTACTAGACCAACACTTAGTGTAAGGTGTTAGCCATTGTTGACCTGAATAAACAGCATATTGCTGATAACCAAATTATTCCTGTGTATTTATGTTTTTACCTTCACACGCCTGCTACACACAACCTTGCAAACACCCATGCTCGAGGCAATGCTTGAGAGATGAGGAGGAGGGCAAGGACCCCTTCGGTGTTTTCAGTAATTAAACAAAAATCCTCAATAAAGATTGATATGAAAAATAATATTACGGTCAATAATCATAAACTCAATGCCCCACTTTTACACATAAACTTTTGTTTAGCTTCATGAGCCAGGAATAAAAGAATAAACCTATCTGAAAATCATCCACCCCTTGTGTGCAATAATGAATTCAGAAGAGCTTAAACAAGAAAAACTGATATGATTAAAGAGAAACAAGGTTCTGTTCGTAAGCTTTTTACATCAAAGGTTTTGTTTTATAGATCTAAGGACCATGGTGTTGCTGCCCACACTGTTTGATGCATGTCTGAAACAGGGTATGTAAACATAGCAATAAGTATTGTATAAATATTCTATATATAGGGAAAGAACATCCAGTTCTCTTACATCAAGAACCATGAACACATAAAGGTAAACCCAGTGGTTTGCAGAATCAAAAACGAACCAGTAACATCAAGTGCATCAAAAAAGTGAATCATGAAAGAAACAAATATTAACTCATAATATACGAAAATGTGATAATAAGATCACAAAATGAAGAAACATATTCATATATACAGTAAATATATAAGCCTATATGGAGAACAAGCACCCAGCTTCATCACAAACATCAAGTCTGTCTGGCCTTAGGGCACAGCAAGCACAACTAATTAACCATGAAGAGTTGATTTTCCGTATGTAAGTGAAAATAAAGGCGTTTCTCAGTAATAAAAGTATGTATAACACTGCGACAAAGTAATTAGTATCCACTTACAGGATTTATTACATCCAAATCACAGTGGTCTCCAAAAGATGAAGGACAGAGGAGCAGTACATCCTCAAAGTTAAGTCTGATTGGATGTTTCATTGAACCAGCTGACATTGTTAAAAAAAACGATAACAGTCCATGAAGGACAGCGTTCTTGTTACTGCATTAGTTAAGTGCCTTTCTCTGGGAACAGTAATCAAACGGAGTGAAGCAAACCCTCTGCAGTGATGATGAAGACAGTGTGTTAAATAACTGTAATGCCATTGCAAGGGTGGTTATTTTATCATATTTTTTCAACCATAAAACTTTCAAAAGCTCCATTGTGACATTTTCATAAAGGCCAAATGTTCTATAGGACTCTTCTTTGTCCTCTTCTTGAGCAATCCAATGACGTCTGACTCACACTGAGAGTGCAGCATGTCTATGTCCTGACATTTTATCCCCCTTACCTGCAAAATACCTGCAACAAGGATGTTAATTTGAATCAAACTGTGTTGACATCCTTGGACATCATGACCCATTGTTAACTGTATAGCGGTTGTGTAGCACAATTGGCATTGCCCTGATTTCCACTTATGCCTGAGGACATAAGTGGACATAAGTGACCGAAGCTTTGAAATATCTGAAGGTAAGTGTCAGATGCTAACAGTAATTGATGGTGACTGGATGAGCAGTTCAGTGAATTTCCCACCCACTTACATTACAAATAGAAGAGAAAAGATTGAAGCAGAACAAGCTTCCTCCTACCACCAGCAAATGAAAAATTAAAGTACATCACAGTTAACAAGTGAAAGCTACATTTGTCTTGTCTTAATGAGTACCAGGTGCTTCAAATTTTAGCTAGACTAGCTAAGTACAGCTTATTATACTCATCTTGGTTTATTTTTAATTAATAAATGTTGTTTGAAAGTTTATTTCCTTGTTCTAATCACCACATTTGACACGTTTTATAGTGATCTTTAATGCAGCAATATCATGCAGCGCTGGAACAAACAACCAATTCTCCCAGAATCACATGGAGATGAATTATTTCTCAACTCAGCATTTATTCAGGTCAGAGATAAAGTTCACAGCGCTGAGCTCAGATCTCCTGGAGTATAGCTGGTAGAGGTTTAGTTAGACTCAACAACTCCGTATTGTGAGCCATCCGACATTGACAGTTGTCAGAACTAACAGCTATCATCAGATTTCAGGAATGTGTTAGATAACTGTGTATTTGTTGTCTAAGGCATGTAGCTATGTGAGAACAAAAATGATGTGGAGAGAGATACAGTCGCTATCTTCAATACATATCAACTCTGGAACTGTACAAGAGCACACAGGCAATGTAAAGCTGGCTCAAAGGCTGAGAAGAGCTCACATAAATGACACAAGAAAGACTACATAAAAAAATCTATAAAATGACAAATAACATAAAATGGAGCAATGTAATTTTCATTTTCTCTACTTTTCATACTCTCTTTCATGTCCTTTCCATTTTCTTAATTTAAGTTTTGACCGATTTTAGCCCACTTTTCTCAGCTTCTACTATTTTTTCATCATCAAGGCAGATAAAACTGACACCTTTCATTTCATTTAAAAAATTTTTTTTTGTACTGATATTTTTAAGGGCTACAGGTCATCTGTATAAACTCCTACACTTCGTTTTCAGGTTTCATGAAAGTCAATCAAAAAAGCATTCCCTCGCATCAGGAGAGCATGAACTCCATCTGCAAATTAATGGGGTCCCTTATGGAACAGGACATTTTCTCTTCAAAGCTGTCAGCCTGGCTTGTGAAAAAAAAAGGTTGTTAAGTGCATATCAATTTTCATGTACTGCAGCACTCTATAGGTAGACAAAGACGTTTATTGTCATCAAAAAAATATGCACTGGTTAGTGCCCATATTAAGATAAGTTCATCGGTGAGAAAAGTCTCTTTTTTTTTCTTCTTCAATTTTTATTTTGTGTATTTTCTTCAATTTTACTGGTTCCAGGACCTTTTCAAAAACTTTTTTCCTATTTTTATGCTTTTTAGTGCAGAAGCCTTTTAAAATTTTTCATGCAATGTATGTTACAAGCACTAAAATTGCCAGGGAGGAGTGTAGTTTGAAAGGACGACAAGTGTCCTATTGGCTCAAACACACAAATTGAGCTGCACCAATGATAATCCCTAACAGTGTCTTTGAATGATGCCAGCAAAGAAAAACAACCAATCTGAATAGTGAAAACTAAATTGCAAACTTTTTGGCGAATATATATTTTTAATGAAACATTAATATTTCACAGCCACAAATGACATTAACAATATTAAATTCATCAGAAGTTTTAATACAGGCACAGAGACATAACATGTAAGAAAATCTGCTCAGGTTCAAAATATGCAAAAAGAGAGGTACAATAAGGGCAGTGTTCTGGCAGAATGACCATCACCTCTCAAACACTCAAGTGTATAGCAGTTGACACGATGATGACAGTGAGTACACCTCATCTTTTCATCATAGAAGTGCACATATACACCTACATGCAAGGGTCACTGGTTTCTCTGATGTTTAAAATGCTCTTGTCTTTTTATGTGTTCAGCTGCCATTCAAACTTTGGCTGAATGAAAACCACAAAGACTTCCTGTTCTGTTTTGTTCAAGTACAAATGAAGCTCTCATATCTTTTAAAGCTAAGAACAAGCAACACATTTTTAAATTACAATCGTCTTTCTGTCAGGGGCGATTGTCATGAAGAAAGCACAAAATGTCTTTGAACATTTAAGCAAAACTTTTCTTTCTCTTACATTGAAACAATCTGGAAACAACAATCTGTAAACAACCAAACACGTGACAAGTATTCACACTCAGTTGATCTGGTTTTTCCTCCATCTCTGGGAGCTGAGTTTAATCTTCACTGTGAATAATTCTTCTCAGCTCAGTGCTTCAGCTTTCTTTTAGTCCAGATATCTTGAAAAGTGTCTTCACTGCATTTACAGCCGTCTTCTCAGTACTGGAGGTGAACACCATTAGAGAGTCTTACTCTCTATTTCTAAAGAGTCTCATTGTAGATCTGCTACTTCTTTTCCACTCCTCCAAAAAGAAGATGTATTTTCCCCATTCCATTCATGGGTTCATTTCTCAGAATGAGCTTGTGTTAGAGTAGCAAGAGATGAAAGTCCCTGCGATGAAAATGTACAAACCATAAAAAATAAAACATCTTTAGAGTGCAGTGACCACACACACAGAGTGTGGCAGTGTAAACTCAGTTGCATTGTTGAAAAGGTGCTGACTTGAATCAGGCCTGTGGAGATCTGAAGTGTACTTGTGTACTATGTACCACATAGAGGTTGGTAATAGCTCCAGGTTATTGCATCAATGTAAATATAATGTATGAAATCAAGTCCCCGGGATGTAAATTTTAATTCATTTCAAAGCATGGATACAAAGCATATGGTGGGAAAGTAAGATAAATCAATTCCATTTGATGAATTAATGTTAAAGTTTGCTCCTCAGGGCACAGATGCACCAACAGTGTTTTAACTTTATAAGTCATTAACCCATGAATCAATATAAAAGTGCTCATGTTGTGTGCTAGAAAACTCAGAAACCTCCACTCTGGAGTTATTTACAAACACCCTCTGGGTTTAGATGTTGTCCTTGACAAACATTCACAGAAGGACAGGTCTGAAATGATCTTCTGATGAATATAAACATGATTTCATTCTCAACATGCTTCACACAGCTATTGAGACTCAGTCTAAGTGGTTGTAAAGGCAAACAGTGTCTGTCAAAACTCACTGATGGATTTTTCTCCCCACAGTGTCCATAAGATAAGCCAGTGGCTCAGCCAGTCATGCAGGGCTAACAAAAACATCAGCGCATCAATACCAATGCTTGATATTTAATCATACTGGTAGGCAAAGAGGTCTTTCACATCAAAATCACAGGCATTGAGTCATGGCAATGTTGCATGAAGATTGAGTGTGCCCTATTCTGCTTCCTGTCATGTGTACCCACCCATATCATTACTGAGACCATCTGAAGGACAGAAACCTTATTTCTATAAAATGACATTGGCACCGAAAGCTGAAGACGATACACTGCCTGGCCAAAAACAGTCACCACCCAGAAAAAGTCACAGACTTTAATATTCTGTTGGACCACATTTAGTTTTGTTTACAGCACCCATTCACTTCGACATTGTTTGGATAAGCTTCTGCAATTCCACAGGATTTATTTTCATCCAGTGTTGTGTTATTTTCACCAAGATCTTGTGTTGATGATAGGAGAGTCTGACCACTGCACAAAGTCTTCTCCAGCACATTCCAAAGATTCTCAATGGTTAACATCCCTCCAGTTTTTGATAATGCGTTGGACAGTTCTTAACCCAATTTTAGTCGTTTCTGAAATCTCCTCAGATGTTTTCTCTGCTTGATGCATCCCAATGATTTGACCCTTCTTAAACAGATAGACATCTTTTCTACGACCACACGATGTGTCTTTCTTCATGGTTGTTTAAGAAATGAGAAGTTACTAATTGCATCAGCTGGGGTTAAATAACTTGTTGCCAGCTGTAAGGAAAATGCCCTTGCAGTAATTATCTGACAGGAGGCCTGTACCTAGTTGCTAAGTTAAATCCAGGAGGAGACTTTTTTTGGCCGGGTAGTGCAGTTTTTAGCTTCTTAACAGATGCTTCATGGAGCTTGAAAAAAGATCTTTTAAATTTTCTAAGAGGTCAAGTCTCCATTTCTGATAACCTCTGCGGCAGATAGAGCAATAAATAGCAAAGAACCCTGTTGAAGTTGAAGTCCAGATAAAACCACAAGGAAATCTTAAATAAATGCAGCACAATCATAAAATCCTTTTGTGTGAACTGAGTCAGGCCTCCCACAAATTTCTGCTCTCTTTAGATTGTACCACAATCCAATCTAGTGTCCTTTGTGGGAGAAAACCACCATCCTGTCATGTAGGTCTGAGTCAGCTCACGGCTACAATCGGCTCCACAGAGAGAATATCAGTCCTTCCTGTCAGGGCCTGTCTGGCAGTGAATAGCACATGTGTGTGTAGCAGGTTGTGGGGCTGACTGGAGGAGGCGTTGCTTTGGTTCGAGGAGCCGTGGCCTTGGTGGGACAGAGCGCTTCTCTGGCTGGGGGACTGGTTGTTGTCAGGCCAAGCTTCCCTGTGTCGAGGAGCGGGGGCAGCTACCGGGCAAAGCTCTGGCTCCAACCTGACTGCCACCCTGCGTTTCCCCTTGCACATGTCCACAAGCTGCCTCAGCTCCTGCCTGAAGGTGGGGTTTAGACAGCAGTAGATAAAAGGGTTGTAGCAGGTGGAGCTCATAGCCAGCCAGTGAAAGCAGAAATAAATGGCGTTCGAGGAGTGAATGGCCTGGCTGGACAGCAGCACCACGTAGCAGTTGAGTGGGAACCAGCAGACGGCGAACACTCCAACTACTAGGAGCAGCATGGCCAGTGTCCGCCGCCGCTTTCTCTTCTGAGCTGCGTGTTGAGCTGTTGTGGTGTCACCTATAGCGTTGTGGCGCCACAGCCGGCAGGCCACTGTGGTGTAGGACATAGTGATGATGAGAAGAGGCAGCATGTAGAGCAATATGAAGGTCAGCAGGTCGATGTACTGCCAGTAGACGTCTGAAGGCTCAGGGAAGTCTGGGACGCACAAGCTGCGTTCTTGTTCTTTACTGGTTAGGAGACATACAGGTTTAGGAAACATTAAATCAAGGATCAGGGTTTCTACAAACAATACATCTTTATAATGGATTGGAGTCTTTTGTCTATTAAGTGACAGGAAAAAGTGACAGGAAAATGATCAGTGTTCTTACCAGCTACATAAGAACGATAATAAAATCTCTCAAAATATCTTAGTTTGTATAAAATTTGAAAAAATATTTTCACCTGTAGGCCGCCGTTTTTGTTTAGTAATAAGCAATAACGTCTGGGTAGTGACGTTATATGGTTGCACCGGGCTTGATCTCATACAAGATCGTATAAGTCCTGGAGCAGACTTCAGTGGTTTCCCGAGGAAGTTTTGTGGGTTTGTGTTGTAAAATAGTCGGCACAGCATTTGGCTTTAGTCTCCGTTTATAATGACCCACACTTGTCAGCTCTAATGCATCAAATGCTTCTGGGGAGAAGTGGCGAGAACATAGCCGCGGGTCCATCGGAAGTTGTTTACGCCCACAAGCGATTTCCCACAACTTCCTTCTTTTCTTGTCTTTTGGGAAGCTGTGCAGACTAATATCAGTCTCCTTGTTTCCTTTTGACTGAAAAGTGCACCCAAAAGCAGCGCAATGTGGCATTATTATGTTTTTTTTGCTCCTGAAACCTAGTGACATACGGTGACTAGTAGTGAGCAAACGGCCAAGTCCAGATGCTCGGCACCAAGCAACCAATCTACGTCATCAACCCAGAATGCATTGCGGCAGTAAAACAATGGCTGCGCCTGAAGGATAGAAACTGTGTTTTAAACTGTATTCTTTTTAAAGAAAAACCAATTTGTTATGTCTTTTCACAACAAGTTCTAGTTTGAGACAAACATTTAAGCATATTCATGCCTATTAGTCCTTACAGTCGGGGTTCTTTTTAAAATGTTCATTCTGTTAAACCAACAATCCAATAATCTCAAGTTACAACCCTTAACTCAACCCTACTTAGCCAAAGAACCATATTGTTGAAAACTGCCTTCACAAGAGAAACAATCCAAGATGTGAAAAGCAGCAAAAATGACAAGTTGAAGCAATGAAAATAAAGTTTAAGGTGAAAACGCAGCAATATTGGGTGAAGATATGAAAAAACGGTCAGAAAGTAAAAAAAAGTTCAGAGACCTGACAGTTCTGTTTGAAATACCCTTTTTATTGATCTCATGTAATATTCTAATTTTCTGAGACACTGAATTTTGGGTTTTTATGACCTAAAAGCCCTAATCATCAACAATTCAAGAAATACAGACCTGAAATAATTATCAAGTCTTTGATGAGTAATTAGTCTTTTTAATATCTGGGTTTCACTTTTCATAGTTTATAATAGCTCTGAGTCCATTTATTGTGTCAAAAAATGAAGAAAGTCAGAAAGACAAAGTAATATTTGTGCCCTGATGTAAAACTCAAACTTTATCTTGGCCATCATATGACAAGCTGTTTGGAAAACCACGTGTTTCACTGCATCAGATGCCAAAATATTTCTATGTGGCATTCTGAAATGCAGTAATTTAGAGGCCCTCTTTCCATATCCGACAAATAATTCTTCTTCCCCTTGTTCTTTGAGTCAAATAGCCACATAAAATTGATTTTTTGAATCATAGTGTGTCTCAGTCTGTCTCTGACACATAAGACTGAGAATCCATATCCACATCTCATTACCAGCAGCCTTCATGATGAAGTTCCTCCACTCGAATACTGATTTACCTGTATGTAAAGGTCAAGAGTTTCTGGTAGATTGCATGTGGAAGGGAGAAACAGCTGGCCATTATCCAGATCACAGTGACCCAGGCTCCTCCTTGTGCGAGAGACATGCGAGGTCTTAATGGATGCAAAATCACCTGAGAACACACACACACACACACATTTGATAATTACAAGAAGAGTACAGTTAGTCCACCTCTTCTAATTCCTTGAAAGAAAATAGCTATTAAGCTTTACTTAACTCAAAACAAACTTTATTTATAAAGCACTCTTCATGCATTAAAAACATAGCCCAAAGTGCTTTATATATTTAAAAGCAGCCCCCACCCATTCACTGTGAGCAGAGCAGCCCCCACTTAGGAAACAGTAAAGTAATTAAATGAGTAAAAAGAGTGCTCAAGTGTATATTCAAAAAAATTATCTAAAACAAAATGAAATTCAAAAAAAGACATTAGCTAGAAGCCAAATGAAAAAGAGAATCTTGAGCCTGCTTTTAAAAACATTCACATTCGGAGCAGCCTTCAGGTACTCTGGCAGGTTATTCCACTGACATAGACTACAGCGTTGGAAAGATGCCTCACCAAGAGTTTGTATTTCAGCTTTGGAGGTTTTTTAAAGCCTAGTGTCTAAGGTTCTCAAAGCCTGTTTATCTGTCATAATACCATATTTGAAAGGAACATGCATTTTGTGGCAAAGCAGCAGAGCTAGGTATGTGGATTGAGCTAATGGAAAACCTGTGAGAAGTATTACTTTCCTTCAGTGATACTTCCCTAGAAAGGAGGGAGGGAGTACAATAGAAAGGGGGGAGGGCAGAAAACAAACCTTCAACAAAGTAAGTAAGACGAGAAAGAAAAACAGGTTCACTCAGAATTTTAAGGGAACTTTAGCCATTTGAAACTCTCGAGTGTTGTCTGTTAAGAAAGATTTAAACCTATAATGCATCAGTTTGGGCACATACAGAGTGAGGAGATGAGGGTACTTGTGTATCTGCCCTCCTGTCTCTGACATCTAAAGTGCCCCTCACAGTCCAAAGTTAAAACAAGGACGGAGTGTGGGCTTCAAGTGAGTGTGGGGCGTAAATCTGCCTCGACATATGAACTTAATCCAGGTTTCAGAGAGAATGAAATGAGGACTCAGTCACTACAGCAGCGTCTCTGCTATATGTCGATGAAGGACAGGAGAGGGAGGGGTCAGAGAGGTCATAGCTGAGGGGGGATCACTCTGTCGCACTCAGCACTAGAAATATTTTAACAACAAACTCAGCTACTGGGGTAAAGTTGATGCTAGTCACTTTTCTCTATGGTTACAACACAAAAAAACCTTAACGCTGAAGTCTCCCCACACTGATTCTGGATTAACACTCAGCAAACTCACTATGCATGTGAGACACACCATACTGCTCTGCACCTTATTGTCATTATTATTATTATTATTATAACAACAACAAAGAAAACAGCAGCACCTTATCATTATCTGAGGGGCAGAGCTGGAAGTTCATCTGCCACTTTAGAGAAGAGAATATATTTTGATTCATGGGAACGACATGGACCAAAAATCTAACTAATGAATAAAATCACAAAGAAGAAAAATATTCATCAAAAAACACTTGAGACATTTTGTGCTCATTTGTCACACAATCTGTTCACTTCACATCGACACATCAGAGAGCAGCTGTGCTCTAAGCTTCCAGTCAAACCAACCTAATGTCTCTGTTAGAGGTGAGTCTCTAACGACTCATTGATAAAAGCTTTTCATCTCAGGTGCTTCAGCAACATGTATGAATGCTGCCAGTAACAGCATTAATTAGTCCTCATTCATTCATTTTCTACCACTTATCTTGTTCAGGGTCAAGGGCTGGAGCCTATCGCTGTCTTAGGGTGAGAGGCGGGTACACCCTGGGCTGGTGCCCAGTCAATCACAGGGCTGTCACATAAAGACAGACAACTTTTCACGCACACTCATATCTATGGGCAATTTAGAATCAGCTAAAGGTGTGAGTGTCAGTGTGTTTGCTGTTGATTCCAATTAGCCTGATGAGCACATTTTTGGACCATGGGAGGGCGCCAGAGTCCCCGCAGCGGACCCATGTATTCCCAGGGAGAACATGCAAACGCCACACAACTTCTTGCTGTGAGGCAGCAGCGCTAACCACTGCGCCACACTAATAACAATGAAATAGTGACTTTGATTAAGTTTATTGTGTCGACTGGTCCCATCTAAATGCATTGAGTTTGTTTAAAGCAATAATTATAAGGTCAACCTGGTTGGACCGAAAATTAATGCTTTCAACCAACCTAATACCTGTACATGGGACCAGTTGACATGATAAATTTAATCAAAGTCAATCTTCCTTTTTTTTTTGAGGGGGAACCTTGCAGCCCTGATTAGTAATCTTTTGGGCATAATTCGATTTTAATACAAATTTATTCATTTGTTTATTTACTTATGCAGGGTAGGCCATAAGTTTCTACACTACTTCCCCTTGATGGGACAATAAAGTGATTCTGATTAAGATAGGAAAATGTTTAAAGTATATTTTTCATGTTGCAACACCAGTTTCATAATCTAAAATCACATCAACAGTAGGCATTTATAGTGAAAATTTATTTTCCACTTTTCAGGCAGTGAATAGTTTGAAACAAACAGGCACTTCAAAGGTAGGGTCTGCAGTAGGGCTGCACAGTTAATCGTATCGCAATCGCGATGTGAGAACGTGCCATTATATAACCGCACTTAAGGCTGCGATTTGCGATTTTACTTGTTGTGTTGTTGTCCCTAAATCCTACAATCTGCCCTCTGTTAGGAGTCCGTTTCGTCACGCCCATCACTGCTCCAAGAATCTGTGTGTGCAGTCTGTTTGGTCACGTGATTTTCCAGTGAGCTGAAGGAATAGTTGGATGAGGAGCAGTGATGAGCAAGCAAACAAGGAACAGGCGTGTAGCGTCACATCTGCAGAGGATCTGAGCGTCGGTCTGTTAAATAAGTCAGGTCCACAAAGTGATACAGGAGCCTTGAGTCACCAGCTAACAACTTTGGTTGCGTCCCTCGATACACTTAGGACAAGGGTTACCAAACTTTTCAGCCTGTGACCCCCAAAATAGCAGCGTTAGAGACTGGCGACCCCCTGCTGTGGTACGACACTAATGGGCCAATCCAAAAACAGACATAAACAAACAAAAAAAACCTGAGGATACTTAATTTAACTCATCGGTAGAAAATGTACCCACTAATGTGCACTTTGCTGTGTTCACTGCATCAAACTTTAACGAAGAAATGTGAAAAACAGATAAAACATTTTCTGTTTGCATGATTTCATATTATCTTTAACCCCTATTTTTGGTTTTATCCTTACAATAATGGATTAAATGTGGAATTGTTTATGGTTTTCAATTTAGGGACACATCCCACGACCCCCTATCGATGTCTCGTGACCCCCCAAAGGGTCCCGACCCCCACTTTGGGAACCACTGATGAATCACACACCCCGTGCTCAGCTGCACGTCCCGTTTCGCAATATGATTTCAAAATAAAAGCATACATTTCATAATAAAAGCATGCAAAAGAGTTAATGCTACTTGAGGAGTTTAGGAACCGTCTACCCAAGCAAATCGTTGATTTTAAAATGAAAAAAAAGTTCCCTCACTCACAAAAGCTGCCATTCTAGCCAACACTACCTGAATCTCTGAAATTGAATCTGTATTGTTCATTCCTAAAACTGCTGCACTTCATGGCATAAGAAATGCACTGATCTGTTGGTCTCAGTTAAGTACCAACTAGAAAAAATGAACAAGGTTTGGTTTGCTAAAGCTTATGTATTAATTCAGTTAACTATTCATTAATTCACTCGTAAACCATTTTAAAAAATGATTCTCACTGTTCTTGGGTCAAATATTGATATGTGATTAAAATGTAATTGATCAAGGTTAATAAATTTCAAAGACTCCGATTGATAAGTTATTTTTTCTTAATCAAGTCCCAGCCCTTGTGTGTGTATATATATATATATATATATATATTCTGTTCAAATTATGTGTGTAAATAACTCGAGCCCACAGTTATGTCTCATTGCTAAATGTATTTATTTTTAGGGGGAAATAATTATTTATTTAAACTGTTATTTTAAAAAAAGTACTGTAAAAGCCTTATCATTTTTAATTACTTAATATTTGCAACAATTGCTTTCGCAGCCACTCGGGATAGCCTCTTCCAATCGTTATCATCAACACACAAGTCACTTTGTCACTATCTCAGTAGCTGTGATAATCTTCTCCCGGACACATTCCCAGTCCAACAAATTATCAATATACAGGAAGACAAGGCAGTTGAGACAGCGCAGACACTGACACACATGTACAGAGGCCCAGAGATGACAATCGAGCAGAGTTATTCCCATAAAAGTTTACATTTTCATTATTAGGAAAATCCTACCTGTCTTTAATGTTTGCTACCTTATCCTGGTCTTTTTCATTTTCTAGCATGTTATGGGGTTTTCCACATTAATGTTTTTCAGTGGTCTCCACAACAGCTCTCAAAGACTTCATTCCTGCCACAAACATACAGTACTGGAGCTCATGGTCTCTACACGCTACATGCCCCCCCCACTCCAACCATGGGATTACATTGGCATTGAGAGCAAACACACTGACAGGGTTTTAGAGTGGACATCTCTATTTATGATGTATTACAAAGTTGACTCCTGAAACCAGCTGTGAGCTATGGCTCAAACGTGAGCTTCAGCTTCCAAAACAACTCCTTATCCTGCAAGTTTTCACTCCTATATCAAACCCATATGTAAGGAGAAAAACAAAAAGAGAGAAAATTAAAGAGAGGAGAGACAGGACAAGAGAAAATGCTCAAGTAAATGACCACGCACTCTGACAAATTTCCATTTAAATGGGATGATTTGTAGAGAGATGTCGAAGGCAGAGCCAGAGCAAGATGCCTGTTACTGCAAGAGCTCACCCCCAACAGGCTTTGGTTGTTCCCTTTTTTTCTTCTTGCTGAAATGGTGAATGACTGTAAAATCACTATAAAGCGAGAACTTCTCATATGTGTTAGTTTATTATACTTTGAACAATAATAATGCAGGTCTTTGAGACACATGCACAGTTCTTTTAAATCATTATATTTTGCTACTTCTACTTATAAAGGAAAATCGTATTCTTAATGTGTGATAATGGAGGGGGATATAAAAATGAATGCGGGTGTCACACTGCGTTCAACAAGCCATTAAGCTGTATCAGTGAGTTTCTACAGCTGTATAATTTTCACTGTATGTGGCCACCCTGGCTTCAAGATGAAAGCTTTCTGAAGCATGAATAAACCCTGTTGCTTCTTTCAACCTGACCCTTTTAGTTCTGTCGTAAACTATCAAGATTAAATGTGCACCAGCAATGATTGCATGGACAAAGTTTTCCTCCACTAACCAGGTTTTAATAGCAACTATGTTTTAATACAAACCTGGTTTAAAAACTGGCATGTTGAGTCCAATTAAAGCATTTCAGACGACTAAGAGCCATATTTTCTGAAACACTTGAGATATTTGAGGGTGGTTTACGTGTACATATAAAAATAGTTGACCATTCAATTATGTCAAGATAAATATTCCTGACGTGTTTGTGAACCTACTTCTACATCCAAATTTGTTCGCTGTAACTGATGTAGCATCCAGAGCTTATTATTATTCATAGTTTACTTGTCAACTACATGTTTTCAACAATGAAAATACACTTAGAGGTGCCAGGCTCTGCTGTACCAGTTATTTAGTCTGCAGGATCTCTCGTCATGGGTTTTCTTGAAGGACAGAGCTTACATGAATTCATAAACTCCTCTTGATACTGGTGTCCTCCACTCTTTGTTTCAGAACCACGGACAGCTCTGGCTGTGTTACTCTTACATGTGGGATGTGGGATCTTTTCTTAAGTTTTCATCAGAAAAGGCGTTAATTGTGGACCTCCCCAGTTTTGTCCTCTGTAACAAAACAGCATGATCAAAGTGCCCACCCACCAAACAACCTTTCAATTCAAAAGAGGGCTTTGACACAATCTTCTTACTCTGATTCAGTATTACTCACCAGGAAACTAGGAGACTGAAGAATTGTGGTGATGAAGTTTCAAGAAAACCTCAAACTGTGGTTTGCTTTGACATGGCCAATTGTAACACTGTTGTTCAAACAATCTAATCTAATTTCTATAAATATCCTCAATTATTATGAGGGCAAAACTTGAAAACCTTACTTTTACTGCATACTGCATATCCTGAACCAGGGTCTGCTCAGTTTTACTCCTGATGTTATAGTACTTTTCAAGTGTACAACTTAAATGGAGCTTAAAAGTAAAAAAAATAGTCCTTTAAGTGCAGCTCCATTGAAACTGGGCAAGACTGAGATAAATTCTCGAAATACAAAATATCTACTAACCAGACACTGGACAGCAGGAACAAACTGCCAAATCACACAATCCATTACCAAGAAAGAAAATACAGGTCATTTTGCACAGTTATACATTCATGCACTTACACACGCTTGAATAATTTGAAGTCTCTGTGCATGGTTCACAGCAGAATATCTCATAAAAGGTTTTACATGCAGAGAATCTGTGCACATCACCAACTTTTCCAAGAAATGGTTTCAATAACAGCACGTCAATAATCAGGGAACAGACCGTTCTATAGGCTCAGATGCAGAAGTTAACTTTTATGCCTTCTTTTAAAAAAACTACCTATATCACATTTCCAATAAGAACTGCAGCAGTTGCACTTTATATATCTGTCACTGACTTTTTTTGTTTCTCTGTCTGTCGTTATATTATCAGAGCCCAATCACAACAATAGGGACAAGAAGAAGAGAAGGGAGAAAGACTGAGAGAGAGGGTGTGTTTCCTAAAGAGACAGTAAAAGAAAAAATGAAGCAAAATGAGGCACAGTAGGTGCTGCTTGAACAGCTCCCCCTACAAATCTTAAGAAATCCAAGAACCATTATGCTGATTGCTGATTGCATACCACTTCATTGCTGGAATTACAGCTTCCCTTAGATTACTTCATCAAAAAATGTTTTATCCCGCCTAGTTAGTCTTCTCTTGCTCTGTTTTTTCCATAATAGCTGTTTAATTTGTTTATGACCGATGACCAACCACAATTTCTTGACAAAAACAACTCCCTAAAAATCAAAACAGGGAGAAGAACCCAAATACATCTAAGGTTTTTTTCTCTTTTAAACTGAATGTGAATAAATCAGGGCTTGGAAAAACAAAGGATCAAACAAACTTTGTAGCTATAAAATCGATTTTTGGAGATTATCTGTGAAAACAAAACTCTGCTTTATCGTCTGGCAGTGTTTTAATTCTACAATCATCACTGAGCCAACTGGACCTTTAGTTGCCAACGGTTAAAGTCAAGTTGGCATTGTGTCTGTAGAGTAAATTGGACATCTCAACATTGCTTGGAGGAAACTTAGTTTTAGTCATGCTGCTGCATCTAAACACACACACACACACACACACACACACACACAGAAATATCTCCATGTTGAGCAGTTGGATAACCGCTCCTTTGAGTTTTGGTTTCACTCGGCTCCACACAGATTCTCTATGCTCTCTGCTGTGCAGACTCTGGTTGCACAGTAGCGGCGCTTGTGACAGACTTCTTTTGGCTTCAAAAGCCATGTTCATTCTATATGTCTATGCATTTGACCTTTTTTACGTCCTATTGAGTGGCGTTAGTGAAACAAACTAGATTTCTCCCTTAGCTAGGCTCTGCGACTGTTAAACATCATCCAGTGTCAGTAATTGCTTTTTTTAACTAAGCTTTCACAAAATTATTAACTCAGTAGTTGAGAAAGCCACACTATAATCCCTGATACATTGCACATGTGCTGTCCAAGTTATTTTCTTTGATCACAACAAACCTGTCGACGGTCCAAAGCAATGGCGGTGAGGGTGAGTGTGGAGACGTGCAGGGAGCAGTACTGCACAAAACGGCTGATGTGACACATCATCCTCCCAAACATCCAGGTGCTATTCACAAAGCGGACCTAGGGACACACACCACACAAAGTCAGAGAGTGCTTTCTCAGATTGGGGTCACATACATACACTCCATGTGAATACATTAAAATAAATTTCAAGATTAACATTTAATGTGTCTGAGCAGTAAAAAGTAGAACATCTGGAGGGAAAAACGTCAGATCCATGGAAGCAGCATCTCATACATTAGCACATGGCACAGCAAGCACATGTGAGCTGAGAGTAGTCTTCTGTCACCTACCACTTTACACAATGCATCAAAAGCTACTAAATCATGCATCACTTGATACTTTGAGCAGTCCAGGTTTGACGCAAGCACAGACTCTCCTTTGGAAAACATGTTTAGGTGTGCAGTCTTCAATCAAAGCCCCACATGGACAAGCATCCATATAGATTAAGACTTTTCTTTCAACTGTTTTCACCCAACAATTAGATATTTCTGTTTTTCTGAATAAGTAACCGAGTAACTCATTTGGCTACTGGAGCTACAAATACAAGATTTCAAACGATAAGGACATAACTGTAACTTTAACTTGGTTCATTCCGTATTTTCTCATGTCTCCATGAAAACACTATTTTCCTGTGACAAAAGGATTATGTTCTGAAAAATAGTAGTGGGCTGTTAAATGTAACAGTCTGAACCATGACACGTCTGCACAGATGAAGTAATCTGAGCACATTTCTTTCCAACTGTGTTATGTCCAAGTAATCTTTTCATCAGGATTGGTTATTTTGAATCTTGACAGCTACGTATTGTGACATTAGTTAGCATGCCACTAGAAATTTAAAGTGACTTTAACTAACACTGAATCAACTGTGAGGACTTATTTTACCACCTCAATCATGATACTACATAATCCAGGTGAAATCATCAGTTCAAACATAAACGTTGATGGAAGATTGGCTACAGCTCCAACGAAGATAAGCAAGAAGGATGACTTAGTCATATCTTGAACTATAGTGCAGTTTTTCTTCTTTATGGTTTTAAAAGGAGAAACACTTTCTATTTTTTTATGTAACTTACTGACAATGAAAGTGTGTGCAGCTCTCAGTGGCAACTAGAAATACAATGATCTCAACTATATGAGATGTGATAAGATTTCTCAACCCTTTTGTCTAATAATTGCCCAAATAGTCAATATCAGCATTTATGAGCTCCAATTGAATGTTGTATGAGCACAGTCGCCATAGTTCCCAGACAAAGCAAGCGAGAACAAAGCAGGATCATATAAGTGGGACTTAAAACAGGTGATTCTCAAATTATCATACGTCCCACTTCATTAGAGTCTGATGGTGTTTTCATGATGAGCACTGTTTACATCTGTAATTGCATTGGCTTGACGTTAATATGGTGGCTGCAGTGCATCATGATGAGTTCAGTACAGTGAAGAAGGTGGATTGTGTGAATAACATGCTGATTTCTGAATACAAGTTCAGGCTGTAGAGAGATTGTCCATATGAGGCAGCTGTCACAGTTTCTTTCTGCTAATAGAGACTTCAATATTTATTTATTTATTTTATACAAAGACAGAACTCAGAGCTATTCCAAGCGATAACAGGGTATATACTCGAATGTCTCATTTCCTTTTTTCCTGCCTGAATTTATGATCATATTTACATTTACCACATCTGTTGCTATCTCTCTTTCCAGCCCCGTCTGAATGTCATCAACTTAATATTCAGCTAACTCATGTCTTGTTTACAGTGTGTCCATTTTATCAAACAGCTATGTCATGGTCAAGTATTGCAGGGGAATAGGCTTCATATCAATAATACAGCAATGAGAAAATTACAATTCAATAAGATAAACACTGAGGCAGGGAGAGACGGGGGTGAGAGCTCATAAAAGCCATATAGACTGTATGAAGTCATGCTACAGCTTGACACTAAAGTAACCGTACTCTAAACCTGGGAACGGTAACCATAAGCATATGATTAAAATGGATGAATGTATCTTTTTCACTGTAGTAGACTGTTGTGTTAAAATCTGATTAGTTCATAATTTTTTAAAAGGGAGTATTGGGATTCAATATTTTCTGGGGAAGAACCTCTTAAAATTTTTTGAAACTAATAAATGCATTATAATTTGGATAGTATATTCTTCGACTATAATTGCTACCACCAGCATTTCTCATCTCCCTTCATTGTATAAATGAGCGTACATCATTTGCAACGTGAAAGCTCTTTGAGTAGTTTAAAGACTAGAGAGAGCCCTTTTTAAACACAGTCCATTTACCTCTCCATCTTGTGTGTAATGGTGTGACAAGCACTACCTATACCTTAATGATCTACCAAGGAGCTGACCATTATTTTCAGAAAAAACATAAAAACTGTCTCATACCCAAAGCCAGCACAAAGAAAAAAGCCCAAATTGTGGATTCATTTAAGTGTCTTGGTACAGTGTTTGACTGCTGGTTTAATTTGTCATGTAGGCATGGAAATTGGTACAAGTAGTCTCCATGGGTCTCTAACAAGAAATTACCCCCAGCCACGTGTACATTTAAGACGACGGTCACTTTGTCAGATGGTTGCCACAGCCATGGAGCACTTAAGTGATGTTTAGTTCATTTATCATTATCGGTGATACAAGCATAATAGTTGGCGTTAGCAGTCTCCATGGTCACTTGACAACAAACAACCCATTGCCAATTTAAATTTCAAGGAAGTGGACATTTTTCAAGATGTCTGCCACCTTAATATAAAATTGGCATAAAGAGTGCACATAGGTCACTTGGCCAGAAACTGCTTACAGCTCCTTGAAATTTCAAGATTGTAGCCATTCTTTGAGATTGCCATCTGGATCTTACATTATATTAACCCCTTTCCTTTCCCTGTCTGATTTTGTAGAAACCTGCCTGAAGTCACCTTCTGACAGCATAAATCTCAGGGTTCATCAAAGAACACAAGCTCTCTTACCATGGCAAGGTAACAGCCATAATATTTCTTTTAATACCTAGAAACAGACTGTAGCTTTGCCAATTAAATACAGGAGATGGGGGACAAAATAAACGATTTAAGCAGTACAGCTATGGGGTTGAATGGACAGGGCTCAAAAGAAATCATTTAGCAAAACTGAATCTGGCCAGCTCCAGCGGCAACAGCAGCTCTGACTGGAAAATTAAAAGAAGAGGCTCTGACATTATAAAGTACCTCCTCAACTGACAATATCACAGCTTTTGGCCTTCAGCTTCTTCGTGGGAACATTCATCCATATTATCCAGACAGTTTTCAGAGGCATTCAAGATTTCGGGCTGTGACATTGGATACAACCAGCATGTTTGCTTGTTTTGATTATTTCCAGTTCGTGTCATTTGGAACATTTCCTAGAAAAGGCAGCTATCATTAAAAAAAAATGTTTGGCAGTTTAAATTTTGAGTGACAAGCACCGCTGTCCAGTTTCCCTTCAAAGAGTATTTTCCCCAAATGTTATTCTTTTATCACCATTGGAGTGACTGGCATCAGGGGCGTTTGATTAAAAGGGCTGCCACTTTGAAAAATGGTTGTCATCTTGAATTTTTGAGTGTCTGATGTCTTTTTTGGCAAGAGTGGCTCTTTGGGAGTCTCCATGCCAAATTTCATGCTTGTATAACCATTTGAGAGATATCCTTGAAATGTGCAATTACCAGCTGCACATCAGCTTTTATTAGAGGTCTTTCAATATTTTCATTTATCTGCTGGTTTTATGGTTTCTCTGTGGAAAACAAAAGAAGTCTGGACTATTGTTAAATTCTACTCCAAAGTTATTCGAGTACAGCACAAAGATTTGAGTTTCTTTTGGGAGTCAGCTGCCTTTTTGTTAGAGGTTTTTTTTTCATTAACTGGTTGCTTGTAAACTTAATTACCCTCCTGGAATCATTGAAACTCTGAATCTCAATATGAGGTTGAAATCTGTTGACTTGCATGTGTAAAGCAGCTGAACTAGGCCATTGTTACCGGTTTGCCTTATTAATTCCTCCTGTTTGTCCTTAATTTAATGTCATAGAATGGGCTTTTTTTCTGCACCAGATATCCTGTTTTTCAGATTTTATTTTGCATTGCCATGTGAAGTGACGATACCAGCAGCCAGTGTGATTAACCAGGACTGGAGTAATATTAAAGCCTGTCCAGGTTTCTATCACATCTCTAAACCCTGCGTCCCCTGTTTGCTTCTCTCCACACCTCACTCTCTATCGTGCTCAAGAAAAACACATTTCTGAGTCCAAGAGTAGAGTAGAAAGTGAGCTTCAGTCAGGCATACAAAGAAAGCATCACATTTTTGTATTCTAAAATTCTAACATCTGTCCATCCATTTTCTAACACACATCCTGTTCAGAGCCACAGGTGGCTGGAGCCTATCCCCAAGAGGCAGGGTATACTCTGAAATGGACTCCATTCATTTACAGACAATCTCTCACGAACACACTCAAACTGACAGGCAATTTGGAATCACCAATTATGCTGACGAGCATGTTTTTGGACTGTGTGAGGAAGCTGGAGCACGTGGAGAAGACTCATGCATGCACATGGAGCACATGCAAACTCTGCATAGCCAGGCCATTAGCCAAACTGGTGACCTTCTTGCTGGGAGATAACAGTGCTGGCCTTGAACCACTGTGCAGCCCCATACTGACATCTTTCTGATTAATTTGTCCATTCTGAAGACAGCAGTGATGTGCTGCTGTCTTTGATATGCACATGATATAAAAAATGCATCACCTTTCCTCTTCCCCTTAACCCCTCCGCTTCACGCAAGAAACGTGACAGAAAGTAGAAACTGAAAAAAACACCATAATTGGAAAGAAAAGTTATTAAAAAACAGAAAAATGTCATTGAAATTATAAACTTTCATTCATTAAACAGTAACATCAAAGAAATTTTATTTTCATTTTAAAAGTAAACAAATGAAATTACTGAAAATTTGAAGACCGTGATTGTTTGTGTTCTACTTAAGTGAAATATCATCAGTGTCAATGCCTGTTTTGGTGTCATGCCAGATTTTTGCATTGCAAGTGATATTTCTCTTATTTTCAGCTTCAGGGTGTGTGTTTAATGCAGACTTTTACATTCAACGCCAAATACAAAAGTCTTCTTTTTTCTTGTAGGAATTCAACATCATGAGGAAAAATTTACATTGACCTGTTATCAAAGAAAACAAATGCTCAACTACATGTCCTCTTCGGGCTCCCGTAAACAGCGATCACACTGGGAACACAATTTTTGTTGAGATAGGTCTGACACTTGCTGTTAACTAATTTTTGGGTGCAGAATCCAAGACTGATCTCAGTTTTTCTCTATCACAGCGAATTTTTGAAATATAGGATCCCCAGTGTTTCGAACAAGTTGTAATAATTTCTGTTGAGTGAGATTATTGTGCTGATTATGACTAAAATTGACATGCTGATTCCGTAATTGCAGTCAGTTTTCTTCTTAGCACATCAAGTTTTTTTTTTCTCCACAGCTTACCCTCCAGATAAGCAAAATTCCACTGATTGAATTTCAAGTTTTTTTTTCTTTTTCAAATTGTTCCCTAGTGTTGTACAATTTTTTGGTTTGTTTCACTTAGCTACACGCCAAAAAATGAAGGAAAAGAAAACTTTCTCTTTTTTCCTTTTTTTTTTTAAATGTGTAAACGGTCAGTGTAATTTCCTCATGAGCCTCTTTCACATAGAGAGCACCATCACACCGGCCTGTCCTCTAAGGTGCAGTAGGAAGGAGACCTTACCAGGGTGAAGGGCGTGTTGAGCACAGTGATGAAGATATCTGCCACAGCCAGGTTCATGATGAAGAGGCTGGTGGCGGACTGGGTGCGCTTGTTTTTCACCACCACATGGCACACCAGTGTATTTCCAAAGAGGGAAACGACGATGATGAGTGAGTAGGCGGCCACCAGCAGTGCCTTCACACCCCGGTCCTGAGACTCGCCGCCCCGCCACTTCTTACTGGCCAGAGACCTCCAGTGCTCCAGCATACCTTCGTCAAAGTCCAGCAGGAAAAAGCCTGAGGTCCGGTTACTCAGCTGACCCGACACGTTAAATGAAGGCTCCATGAAGGAAAACAGTCCCTCGAAAGAAGAGTTATTGAAGCGGTGTCCCGCCACTGCTGCTCCTGGTGTTTGCTCGAGGCTTCCTGAGAACAACACTACTGACAACAAAACACACAGAGTCTTCATCTTACTTCTGCTGCTTTCTCCTTTTTAATCACTGAGGCAAAGCACTGAGACCCTGCGAGCACCGGCAACAAGTTGGAGAATGCGAGTCACTGACTGATACTTGCGCTGTTTATAACCTGCTGTGATTATGTGTGAGTACAGAGACAGAGAGAGAAAGTGAGAGAGAGAGAGAGAGATAGAGAGAGCAGGAAAACATGAACAGAGAGCAAGAGGGGGAGAGAAAGTGAAAGGGTCTCCTGAGTACTCCTGAGTAGGGAAAAAATATATATCCCCTGTTAACATCAAAACAATACTTTTCATCAATAAAAATGTCCTTTCATCTCAAACAGCTGCATTTGTGTGCACTTTCAAGAGAAAAGCCAAAGAGAGGACAGGAAATTAAGTTTGGGGCTTTGTCGACTCTCTTCCCTCCTCTTGCCAAATTCTATTGATTGTCAACCTTCAGAGGTAAAAAAAGAAAAAAAGACGAAGAAAAAAGAAAAAGCGGTGTGAATAACACAATCGTCTTTCTAGAATATTAGGGAAACAAATTCTCTGGGGAATCTCATCATGTTCACTTACAGTGCAATGAGAAAACCCATTTACCAAATTAATTTCAACCATCACTGTGTTGATGTTCTTTTGTGTGTGAGTGTGTGTGTCTGTGTGAGCGTGTGTGTGTGTGTGTGTGTGTGTGTGTGTGTGTGTGTGTGTGTGGTTCTTGTCCTTGCTGTGCTTTAATTAAGTTCCACAAAGCGAATACATCCCCCTCATCCTCAGATAGTCACCATTTAAATCTGATTTCTGCAAATGCAAACAATATCCCATTGCTCCACATAGTTGGAATATCGAACAAATTACATGTTGTTGAATTCAGATTCCCACACTCCTTCACACAGCAAATCAGCAGATTTAGACTTTTCTGTGTTTACTTTGAATAACACAAACTGTTGATGGACAGCTTGGCTTCGCCTTTTCCCGTTGGATGGTTTTGGAGCCAAAAGAACTCCATCACAGCCAGGGTCTGCACAGTAGAGAATCTGAGTGGAACAGCAACAACTTTTACAAGTCTTGTCTCTTTTTGACTCTCTTTCCTGAAGTATCTATAACCACCTACAAAAAACCTACACATGAATGGTAGCTGTCAATCATTGTAAAATGTAACTTAAAACTCAATTTTCAAACTCCAATAGCTAATGAAAAACCAACTTCTCAGAAAAAAGAGGACTTGAACACAATGCAGCCAAATTCTATCTTCATGTCACTGCAGCATACAAATGTGCCGGATTCCAGAAACATTTTTCGGTACTGCAGTAATTTTTTTTAAGTTTTACCACCTAAAACTGAAATGCACGAGGAGACAGAGTTTTTGATCCATACTGTAGCCAGTCACTAGGGATCACAGTTTTTGTGGAGACTTCATTTGGAGCTGAGTGTCATGGCGTCCATGATTTTTATAGTTTCTAGTTGGAGATCTGTTGTTTGGTATTCAGAGCGTGTCAAACCCAAACTGGCCTAAGCAACCAAAACTCTCCCAAAGTTACTTGTCATAATGGGATTGCAGCATTGCAGCATTTAAAATGGCAAATCAAGGAAACAAATTTCATTGTTTTACATACATAATCATAGGCTAATTAAACTTATGTGGGGTCAGGCTATACTACACTGCCCTCAAAAGGTTAGAGACATTTTTATGTTGACTGCATCAAAAAATTTTGTGAGCTCCTCTAAAATGCACCATCTGTCTTTGAGCTGTGGANTTACAGTGCAATGAGAAAACCCATTTACCAAATTAATTTCAACCATCACTGTGTTGATGTTCTTTTGTGTGTGAGTGTGTGTGTCTGTGTGAGCGTGTGTGTGTGTGAGAGAGTGTGTGTGTGTGTGTGTGTGTGTGTGTGTGTGTGTGTGTGTGTGTGTGTGTGTGTGTGGTTCTTGTCCTTGCTGTGCTTTAATTAAGTTCCACAAAGCGAATACATCCCCCTCATCCTCAGATAGTCACCATTTAAATCTGATTTCTGCAAATGCAAACAATATCCCATTGCTCCACATAGTTGGAATATTGTACAAATTACATGTTGTTGAATTCAGATTCCCACACTCCTTCACACAGCAAATCAGCAGATTTAGACTTTGTGTGTTTACTTTGAATAACACAAACTGTTGATGGACAGCTTGGCTTCGCCTTTTCCCGTTGGATGGTTTTGGAGCCAAAAGAACTCCATCACAGCCAGGGTCTGCACAGTAGAGAATCTGAGTGGAACAGCAACAACTTTTACAAGTCTTGTCTCTTTTTGACTCTCTTTCCTGAAGTATCTGTAACCACCTACAAAAAACCTACACATGAATGGTAGCTGTCAATCATTGTAAAATGTAACTTAAAACTCAATTTTCAAACTCCAATAGCTAATGAAAAACCAACTTCTCAGAAAAAAGAGGACTTGAACACAATGCAGCCAAATTCTATCTTCATGTCACTGCAGCATACAAATGTGCCGGATTCCAGACACATTTTTCGGTACTGCAGTATTTTTTTTTAAGTTTTACCACCTAAAACTGAAATACATGAGGAGACAGAGTTTTTGATCCGTACTGTAGCCAGTCACTAGGGATCACAGTTTTTGTGGAGACTTCATTTGGAGCTGAGTGTCATGGCGTCCTCGTCTGGTTGGAGATCTGTTGTTTGGTATTCAGAGCGTGTCAAACCCAAACTGGCCTAAGCAACCAAAACTCTCCCAAAGTTACTTGTCATAATGGGATTGCAGCATTGCAGCATTTAAAATGGCAAATCAAGGAAACAAATTTCATTGTTTTACATACATAATCATAGGCTAATTAAACTTATGTGGGGTCAGGCTATACTACACTGCCCTCAAAAGGTTAGAGACATTTTTATGTTGACTGCATCAAAAAATTTTGTGAGCTCCTCTAAAATGCACCATCTGTCTTTGAGCTGTGGATTCTCAGTATCAGGAGATTTCTGTGTTCGGTTTGTAGAGCATTTCTGAAGCTGTTAAGAACTGACCGTCTGTTGTCAGCAGGCTTTTTGTTTGCAAAAAATTAACTGTCCATGCAGAGAGTAAAACAAGCTTCCATTGACAATGATTGCTTTATTTCTATGAATAGATATGAACAAATATCTTCTTGCATACGGAGCCAACATAGTATTATAGATCTGAAGTTTCCATTTTAAGAAAAAAAGACTCAACAATGTGTTGCAAAAGATTTTTAGTGAGATTTCTTGGAATGAATCAGAAAGAATGATCTAAACCCCATTCAACAAGCACTTGACATTTTCTCATGGCTCTTTTCTGTACTTTCACTCTTGTATGAACACATGGACGGTTCCTCAGGGAATTGACTTATGTTTATTTCAAGACTTAAGCCATGACAAGGTGTGAAAATGACTCATACTGATGAAGATCAGGTCAAAGTTGACTGTCACCCTTTTTATGGTTGATGGAGCAGTTGTTATGGTGAAAGAAATGTTCTGTTTATTAATCCAGAAAAGAGAAAATTTCTCAAAGAAAGTTTTCTAGTACTCATGAGCTTAAATGGGAATTTACACAGGTCGAGAGCGTCTGTAACATCTCATCATATATAGAAACCAACCAGAGGTTTATGATTACATTAAACAAATCCACCATGTCCCCTCAGGGTGTTCTATACCAATCAATTGAAAGCTAGCTGATTAATTTTAGTGTACTGAAATTATTGTACTTTGACTGTGTAATACCCCAGGTTTGCAAACGTACTTTGGTATTAATTTGTTAGTGTTGTACAAAAGCTAACACCAGCATTTAATCGCTTCTTGCCAGCATTCCCACAAAGATGTGCAAACAAAAATAATTTATAGATGACAAAAGCATAAGTCAGAATATGGTTGAATGCAGACATAAGTTGTAATCATTTCTGCATATAGTCAATTCTGCTTATAGTCAGATGTGTTAGTGATGTTGTACTCTGACACATCTGCAAGTTTGTCTGTAGATATTGAAAAAAGTCATTGTGATGCTTGCTTTTATGGCAAAAGGTGCACAAAGCTTCCAAAGACAGCAAACAATTCTTATCACCAGCTGGTACTTCTCCCTCCTCTATATACACCATCTCATTTAGTGCTTTCATTCTCTTACATGGTTCCTTGTTGTGCTGCTATGCAGGTGATACGCAGCTCCCCATGTAATTCACAATAGATGACACCAGAGTCCCTGCTCAGACCCCAAAGACCTCAGAGATGTGTAAAATTAGACAGGAGGATGCCTCCTTCAGCCCAATTGTTCAAAAACTGAGCTTCATGTCACTCTGGTCTTCCCCTCCATACAACCTCAGATCATTACTCAGCTTGGATCAAACAAACCAACGTGCTTCTTTGTCCTGAATAACATAAGACAGAAGAGACCCTATCTGCTGGAGTGTGCAATCAAACTCCTGGTACAGGCTTTTATAGGATCACACATGAACATCCAAACCTCTGCAGATGATCCAGAAATCAGCGGCTCGACGATTCCCCAACCAACTTGAAAGACTGCATCACTCCTCTCAGATGCCACTTTCATCAAATTAATAAATCCTACCACATGCTTTCAAAATAGCAACAAAAGTGGCACTTGTTGTCCTGTCTGGAAACCCTTGTACAGGTCTCCACCCCTTTCCACCCCCACACCCTGCCAAGGAAGGGGTTCTGATACTTTTATATCACTGGAGCCCTGAATTACTCTCCTGATCCAGTCTCTCCATTGTTGTGCCACAGTGGAATGAATCGTCCAACTCCATTTCACCTGTGGGATCCATCTTTACCTTTAGGGAAGGCTAGAGACCCAACTTGTACCTAAACATGCCCAACTAGGCTTCATCAGCAGAATGAAATACCCAACCACATGTGTGTTGCAAAGTCCTGTTCTGTAGAAATGACCTGAGAGGGTGACAGACCCACTGCACATTGACACCCACCTCAAAATGAACAAGTAGTTGTTAAGATCTGTCATGTGTCTGAAATACATGTGCTTGGAGGAAAAGGATCAACATACTGAAATTTTGGCACTGCGCCATTGCAAAAGCAACTATTACTGTGAAATATTGCTTGGTGATCTTTTAAAATGTGCTAATGTGGAGAACAGTTGGCAGTAATTACTGTGCAAAAGTAAAAGCATGACCTTTATAGGTGTCCAAATGATAGCAGGCTAAGACAGGTTGCTTTATTACTTGGATGAAAATCAAAAAAAGAGAACAGCTGTTTTTGCTTAGTTCTGGAGTTGCAAAATAATACTTACTAAAAGTACCATTTGTCTATGAATCATCTCCGGGTGGGAAGAAAATGAAATCAAAATTTCATCGGCATCTGGGAAGTGCTAATTGTGATGATTAGATAGGTGCTAAGGCTTTCATTCTCTCTTGCCTGGTGCAGAAGATTGCTTTTCAAATATGTGCTGACAATGACCCAGCAAATATGGCACTGATCGGGTGGTAATTTATTTTTGAGTTATCATCATAAGAAATTCTAATGATCTGTTGTTCACCACTGATGCCTGATTCCCCACTGATGACTAACGGCACTGGACCTTCTAATTGGAACTTATGAGAATTTTGGCTGAAACACCTGCACAAAAGCAACAACAGTAATAATTTGAGATTCACTAAAATATCATTCCACAGATTCATCATAGACTGATGGAAAGCAGCATGAAGAAATGTGATGACAAGGTCAATTTTTTTTTCTTTTTTCGATAATTCATGTTTTTCTGACATGACTGTAATATTAAAATTTAATGAGATTTTGACAGCCAACTATAGTCTCCAATGAAAACTGATTAACCTCTTTTCAAGTGTAAAATTTGATTGATCTCAGTGTTATGAATCATTTATCAAATTAGACATATTTGAGCATTAATATTTCAAAAGATAGTTCAAGGTTTCTTTTCATTTTCAGTGGAGTTTGATGAAAATGTTTTAAAAATAGATGCATTAACCACATGAGATGTCAGTCAGCTCAGCTTAGTTGTTCGGAAAACACTAAATAATTTTCTCTACAGATTTCCATATCGTTCACAAAAGAGAGTGCCTACAGCCACTGACTGACAACGATCTGCTCATGGAGATGAAAGGTTGATAGGTTTGTGGTGTGACTTTTCTGTATGCATATCAACATATAACCACAGGGACACATATATTAGGCTCATCTGCATGTATTTTAATCATATCTTTACAGACAGCAAACCACCATAATGAAGTTTTACTCAGAGTCATAGTTAGTTTTTATGAGGTTTTTCCAACAGAGAACACACGACTCATGCAGTACAACAAATGCATGTTAATTTGTACTTTATGCATAAAGCAACATTATGAACATTCAAGTCAGGGTTTCTGCAGTGAAGCTTGGCCTCTGCACACAAATACGAGCTCACTTTGCATGTGCTATGGGTAAAAGAATCAACATCCTCACTTGTTAGTTAGAAGATTCACAAAGTTTGAAATCAGATCTAATCTTGACTGGCAGTCTTGCATCTGTCTTTAATGGCATGTCACCACAGGCATTATGAAGACCAAACCACCTCCTTTTTCCAAACCCTGTACTTGGTATTTGTAAGTGGAGGGGCTGTAATGATTGGGGATTAAAGATGCTTGTGTGACTAACCCAGCTGAGTGTACCTCTGTCTCTCTAATGATGTCTAATGCTGCCTGAAATGATAAACTGAGCTGGTAAATACCTTTTCATTTTAACTATTTATTTCATGATTTCTTGTGCAATCATTGTATGTGAACAATGGGGCAGACTGAAGCCTTTGTTCCAAAAGTGAGTATAAAGCTTTTATAGTTCATAAGTAAAGCTTATAGCATGGAATAATCTATTACAACTAATTGTTCAATCCACCTTTGTTATGCTCTACAAAGCTCAGACAAAAGCATGGTGCGCTGAGCTCCCCAGTTCATTCCAAGGCCTTCTGCATTCATTTGTGTGCCATTGAAACATGTTAATTTGATCTTACTGTGCTCAGCTTTTTTGATTAAAATATTTATCCAATTAGTTAGAGACTTTGATCACAATAAATTACATTTTTACAGAATATTGATATTTGATTCCAGAAGAATTACTTTTCACTACAAGTGGAGTTTTGTAGATGACTGAATAAATAAATAGACATACAAAAGACACTACTATATGATTATTGAAAATACAGTACAGTGTAAAGAGCATTAATGTTTATTATGTACTGAATGATATTAAGAAGATACCTATTTAGAATAAGAGAATATAGAGCCATGATGATAAAATACTTGGTCAAAGCAATGAAATAAAAGTTGTGAGCTACAAAGTCAGAATCATGAGGTACAAAGTTGTAACCATTAAAAATACCATGGCATTGTGTCGACGTTCCTTTTAAAACATTTTTTTTACACTTTTTATTTATAAAATGCCATTGTATTTCGGTTCTGCTTTTTGGTACAACTGGGGAGAGTGGGGAATGTTTATCCCGTTGTTTATGGTGTTTTCCGTGATTGCATTCACTTTACGACAAGCGGTACGCAAAAACACCAATCGAAATACTGGTTTTTGTTGTTGCAGTGTCGGTTTCTTTTTTTTTTTTTTTTTTTTTTTTTTTTTTTTTTTTTGATACCCCAGAAATACTTTAATACCAAACAAGAACAGTAGATGGCAGAAAAACAAAAACTCACACTGGATTGTTATATCTCGAGTTAGAGAAAAAGATTGGTGCCAGCAAGGGATTGTGGGTAATGATGTCCTCTAACGCGAAATCTCTGTTGCACAACACTGCATTACAAACTACATTTCCCACAAGTCTTTGCTACAAACTCACAGTCTTTTCCGGATGTTTTGATCCTGCAAAGAAGGAGGTAAGAGAAGAAATCCATCGACATTAACATTTCAAGCAAAAGTGGATTTTGCTTTTTTATTTGTGGCCGTTTTATCGTTTACACCAAAGCGTTTGTTTCAGCGGTTGAGTCGTAACGTCCGAGCAAATTCAAATCCTGAACGTTGCAATTTCATTGAAGGTATACTAAGCGTCCACTGGTTAAAGTTTAACATAAACTGTAAGAGCTTGTAAAGTACTTACCGTGGTAATTTGTGTTTTCACGTTTAGTTTACGTTGACGTTAGTTGTGTGTAAGGTTGAGATATTCAATGTGAACGAAATGTTCATCCAGCCACATGACACTTACTCAAACGGACTCAACAATTCTTCAGGAAAAAGCCTCGACAGAAATCTTAGACATTTATTTTTTTGACTTGACTGAAATGCTTTTGAATATCTGATGAAGTATCCACGCATTTGAAGAAAAATTAAACCAGCATTGTGACAAATCTACTTCAGTATACAAACAAGCGACTCATACACCTGAAAGACTGCTACTGTAGAAAAACTTAAAAAAACTTTAAAAAAAAAAAAAAAACAAACAAACAAACTGAAATCAACCTGCAGGTTTCAAAGATACTGCCCCACCCCCACCCCACAGTCACACACACACACACCAAAAAAACCTCACACATCAGTCATGTATGTGTGAGTGTATGTCACATGCCATTTTTGTTTACAGCTCTCATTTGTCTCATGTGTTTTGAAGGTTGTGCACTCTCTTGCATTTGGCATCAGTAAGGGCTTTCACAGTGGCATGGTTCAGTGTTGGCTCCAGCTTAGGAACCATGATATGATTGATTTTTCTGTGGTGATAAAATGAGCAGGTAGTTGAGGAAGTCAAAGAAAATGGAGAAGAAGACTGAGGAGATGAAAATTTTGATGGCAAATTGGTTCAAAGATTGTTATTAATTTAGTCATGTTTGTTTTACTTTTGTCTTTGTTTATGTTTTACACCAGAAAGACATGGTTATTTAAGGTTTCAAAGCAGACATTCGTTGACTGTTTTAGTTTTTAACTGTATAGAAAATACAGATGTTGTTATCGAAACACTTCTCACAAACTGTCACATGGCCTTTCTTTCTCAGCCATTGTATATATGAAAACAGTGCACAATAACTACATAACTAACTAAAAGAGCCCGCTGCATATAGAGTAGAAATAAAAGACGTGCAGCTGATATTTTCAACAACAAAATAAAACATCAAAAACCCTCTATTTTGCCGGTGGGTGGTTCACCTTCCCTTGAGTAACATGGAATTATGACCTCCCTCTTTCATTCTGCTTGAATTGGTATGAATGTGGGCTGGTTCACTAGAAAGCACCATAGTGAACCGGATCTGAGGATTCAGAACCAGAACTGTGCCAGTGTGAAAACGCTCCTTCAATGTCACACAAACTGTCATTGAATTTTTTAAATCAACACGACTGCGAGTGGCTGGAAAGATGGATGGTTTAAAATTGTGACATTCTTTTTGACAAACGGTGTCATTATTATTATCATTATTATTAATGAAATTAAAACTGCAGTTTTTTTTAATTCCATGCATGAGGCATACAAAATGGCAAAAGCATTATTCAGTACTTTTTTTGAAACAAATGTGCATAATTTAACAGAGCACTCTTCTTGATTTCATAGCTTTCAATATTTCCAAACCATCCTTCTATCTACAGTGTACATGAAATGTTTGCACTAAATGAAGGTCATTGGCCCTGACCTCTCTGTGTCTGTCTCTCTCTCCTTTTCATTATGTGGGAAAAACAGTGCAAGATGGATTTTCCAGAAGACTTTAACCAGCTGGAGCTTCTGAACACACACGGGCACCTGATCCCCCGGGGGGCGAGCAGCCTGTGGACGGGGAGCAAGGATGAGGATGAGGAGGCCGACGAGGAGGAGGGGGAGCACAGTGAGGAGTGGTATCTAGAAAAAGAAGAAAATCTTAAAGACAAACCCTCTGACCTCTTCTTGTGGGCGGCAGAAAATAATCGAGTGAGTGACAAACTTAGCAGCACTTATCAGACCCATGCTGTACCTATAGATAAATTAATGACCCAACACAAAGTAGACACACAAATAACCACCTGGTGCGGAGTGTCTGAATACACAGTGTTGTCTTGAAATGTAAGGAGACAATACTGCCCTTCAGTAAAGAAAAGAACAGAGTTCAAGATTCATTTCATTTTAAGTAGTAGAATATGTTTTTTTACAGTCTTGGTGCTAAGCTTTTCTGTTATTCCCTCCAGCTTTTGACTGTCCACAACCTGTTGACTACTGATCCCTCCCTCGTGCACTGCTGTGATGAGGACGCTTACACTCCTCTGCACCGTGCAGCATACAGTGGCCATGTTGAAGTGGTTGCTGCTCTACTTGCCGCCGGTTCGAAGGTTAACCCTCGCACCATAGACGGCTGGACGCCCCTTCACAGTGCCTGCCGCTGGAGTCGTGTCACCGTAGCCAGCCTTCTCCTGCAGCACGGAGCAGAGCTGAATGCGCAGACTAACGGTGGGCTCACACCACTACACCTGGCCGCCTCCCACGCCAGCTCCATAAAAACAGACTCTGCTCACACCTTAGAGCTGCTCCTATCACAGCGACACCTGAAGCCCAACCTTCGCAGCAGCAGTGGGGAGACAGCCAGTGAGATTGCCCATCGTAGTGGACCTCATTACTTCCTGTTTGAGATGGTGGAAGACTGTGTTGGTGTGGCACCCAGCTCATAAACTTAAAGTGGTGTACACAGATGAACATGGATCCAAAATGTATATTTATGAAACTGACACACTGATATCATGAGCAGAATGTAAATGTTCCCTCACATTATTCAAAAGGACAATACCTTAACCTTAATATGGAGGCTTTTTGTGATTGTTGGAGACATCTTGAACCTGACATCCCCTAAGTGTGAAGCCATGATGGGCAGGTAACTGTGACATTTCCTCTTCTGTTTCCTGACAGACTGACTGACTCAGAGAACCTCATTATTTGGATGTAAGCACAGAGAGATGATCAACTGAGTCCTGTCAACAGTTGTTCTGTTCAGTCAGAAAGAAAGGTGCCATTATTTTGAAGAGCAACACGATATAGAAAAGGTTCAGTGAAATGGTTTTCATTAAAGATCATTGGATGACATTGAACGCGTTGACTCATCCCCCTCCTTTTTCTGTTTCCAAGGCCAACAAGTGTATTTAAATCATAGAATAATACACCAACATTTCTCTCCAAGGATGAAATATGCCCTGAAAGCAATTTCTTCTCTTTTCTAGGAAGGCAAAGGTTACTGCTGTTCAAGGCCTCACATGGATGGACAGTGCTGGCAGAACTTTGTTATTGGTCAGCAGGTCTCTTTGACTGCCAGCAGACATTTAATGCTCAACTTTTCCCCACATATCTCAATTTGAAAGCTTTTCTGAGATGATCATCAGAACAACACAGTGTGCATACATAAAATTAGCAACACTTTATAACCTGTTTGGCCAGAAAAGTTTTCAAGATGTGACATGATAACTTTTAGGAGGAATGTACAGATTACCTGAACCTGTAACAAGCTGATGCTGATACAGGAATTTAATGGATGATTCTCTTTTTATTCTGCACACAAACAACTTTTCTGCCAGCTGTGAGGTCCCTGAAAGAACTTTTTAAGTGATCTTCACAAAGTTTCACCTCGATAATAACTGCAGGGGTAAAAAAAAGTCACCACCTGGATCACTAAGCAAACGGGTACAAGCCTCCTCTTGGATAATCACTGCTTTAGTGATTATCTTTCAGCTGACAACGAGTTATTTAACCCCATGCAATGAGTAACTTTTCATTTTTGAAACAACCATGGAGAAAGACACATCCTATAGCGTGAAAAAGATGTTAGTATGTTTAAGAAGGGTTGAATAATTGGCATGCATCAAACAGAGGAAACATCTAAGGAGATTGCAGAAACTACTAGAATTGGGTTAAGAACTGTCCAACGGATTATCAAAAACTGGAAGGATGGCTAGGAACCATCATCTAGAGGGAAAACAGGGTAAGAAGAGAGGCAGGTGGAGTGATGCACCCATGGTGTCCAGTGCCTACTGTACAAACCTGTGCACGGGCATATTTCAAGATGACAATGCCAGGATTCATCAGGCTCAAACAGTGAAAGAGTGGTTCAGGGAAAACGAGAAACCTTTTTCACACATGGATTGGCCACCACAGGGTCCAGACCTTTACCCCATTGAGAACTTCAGCCAGCTGACAAAGTTTAGCAGTGAGGAGAGGGATGTGTGCATTCTCTACTGGAAAAAAATTCTCAGATTAATTTTTTATCAGTGGTGGAGACTGAATCAGGACTGTTTGACAGCAAAGGGACACAAGAGTAGAAGAAAGCTCAATAGGAGAGTGAATGGGCACAAGCTAAAGGCTGAAACACGGGTTAAGCTGTTTGAAAATGTTGATTCCAACATGCAGCAGTTATACTGCAGTGATTCGTTCAAACTTGAGAATCTATCAGCAAAAAGAAGAGCCAGGTCAAGTTTTCTCTGCTTGGTGAGGTCAAAGTTGGTAGATGAGCACTGGTAGGAAAAGACAAGGATTCACTAACTTAACATTACAGACATGTCTCTGAGCTCTGGGCTGTGAGTCATGCTTAATGTAGCCAACTAAACTATGGTTCAAACTGAGTTTACAAACTTTGATTGTTGTCAAGTTTCAAACAACAGCACAACATAAATATCAATGAATGGATTACCTTGTTGCTTTGCATCATGTAAAAAGTCTTGAACAAAGAAGAGAAGTGTTAAGAAGATCTGCTCTCCATTCATTTGCTTCAAAACAAACATACGCCGTGGAAAGAGTCATGTCCTCATAACAGTGGGTTCAAGTGATCATGGGAGTCTTTATCCTGGAAAAAACCCGGGTGGTCTTCCCGTTGAGTTAAAGTAGCTGTAATACAGAACTAACCTAAAGCACCAGTCTGGTCCTACCATGTATGTCTTAAATAGGAAAGTGGGTCAAGCTTCTCTCATGTCTCTGGGGTTGTGATATCAAATGTTTTCAGAAATACAAAACAAGTCCTAAAAACAAGTCTTTATCAAAGTTGGTGGTGTTCTAGGAACAACCTCAGAGATTATATGGCTTTCAGTCAAAGGAGAAAAAAAAAGGTAAGATAAGATGTTAAAATAACAGGAAAAGGGGAACAGAAATATTTGTAGCTGCAGTCTGACAGTTTCTGCTCTTCAGCTACACTTCTGTTTCTGCTGGATGTCTCCAGGCTTATTTTCTATAAAGTCACTGAGCTGCATACGGGAAGGAAGAAGTAAAGGAAGAAATAAAGGAAGAAAAGTCGAGGAACACAGAGACAGTTCAACAGTATAAGCTAATTTAATGATAAAAGAAGAAAAGATCCTTAAGCTCATCAGGTCACATCCTCCAGACCCTCAACATGAAGGTCTATAAGCTACAAAGCTAAGTGTTTTATTTAGTTTGCCTCCACCGCCTGACATTTATCTGGTCTCTTTAATCAAGTTTTCATATAATTTTTTTTCATGACTTAATGATTGTCCAACCCTACTATGACTTACATGGTGGGAAACATTTAAGGCCTTCATCAGAGATGAGATGATATATTATTACACAGCTCACATAAATACAATGTACCATCCATCTTTAAAACTGAAAAATCCATTATGGATGTGGAGAAAAGAATATTTCCAGCTCTTGCTTCATGAATTTCTGAGAAATGTCTCACCTCTTACAAATGAAAGAGAAATTAACAGCACAGTTGTACATCAGCATGTATTGAGTGTGAGATCCTTTGACCAAGCTCATTGTAATACTGCTCAATGCAAGAAGGCTCTATTACTCAGAGTGAAGCATACAAGCTGAATACATCCACACATAGAGCAGCAGTTTAAAGCTGCTTCTGTTCAGTTGGTATAGCCAGACATTTCTCTCACACCTTCTAATGATGGAGGATGAACAAGTGAATAAAAGGACCCCAATGGACAGTAGAAACGTAACACACATTTCAATAGTCTTGACAAGAGCTCTTAATATTCCTCATCTGCATTGTAGGCAGTCATTAACTGAGATTGACTCTTCCCCTTGGGTAGAATTAGTATGTGACAGACATAAAAACAGAGATAATATGCAAAAGATGTGTCATTTGTTCCTCTGTCTGTTTGTTTGTTAGTTCATGTCTCTCAGTGAGGACCTATTTAACAAGATTATGGGTGAGAACATTTCGGCAACCTAAGGTGTTAAAACTGTAGCCAATGAGTTGTTGTGACTTGTTGTGTTTAAAGGACTGTAAACTCAAGGTCCCAAACTGAAAAAAAAAACAAAAAAAAAACACTAGATAACAAAAAGTCAATGAGGAGCGACAAAAAGCTGCACTGCCTCAAGTGTACACTTTAGGTACAGTTGTGCTCATAAGTTTACACACCCTGGCAGAATTTATGATTTCTTGGCCTCTTTTTAGAGAATATGAATGATAACACCAAAACTTTTCTTTCACCCATGGTTAGTGGTTGGGTGAAGCCATTTGTAAACAAAAAATTGGGTTTACTCTTTTCAAATCATAATAACAACAGAAACTTCCAAAATGACCCTGATCAAAAGTTTACATGCCCCAGTTCTTCATACCTTATATTTCCCCCTCTAACATCAATAACGGCTTGAAGTCTTTTGTGGTCGTTGTGGATGAGGGTCTTTATTATCTCGGATGGTAAAACTGTCCATTCTTCTTGGCAAAAAGCTGCAGTTCCTTTAAATTTTTGGGCTGTCTTGCATGAACTGCAGGTTTGAAATCTCCCCAGAGTGGCTCATTAACACTGAAGTCAGGAGACTAAGAAGGCCACTGCAGAACCTTCACTTTATGCTGCTGTGGCCAATGGCAGGTTGACTTGGCCTTGTATTTTGGATCATTGTCATGTTGGAATGTCCAAGTTAAGAGTAAAGAGTTAAGAGTTAATTTACTTTTAAAATAGGAACAATACATATTAATGGACATATACATGTAAATATGCAAGATTACAGCCAATGGATAATTTCCATCTTTTGTCCCTGTTACAGGTTAAAATCAACAACATAAGATAAAATAACAAATATACAAGTTTAGGCACGGTTGTGGCAACAGTGTTGTTCTTCCAACAGCCAAGCTTTAAGATGTTTGGTAAAAGAAGTCAGAGTCGGGAGTTCACGGATTGTGTTTGGTATTGAATTCCAGGTGTGAGAGGCCCGAACAGAAAAGGTGCTTGACTAAAGGCACTCTTTAAAAGGAACTACACAGTCACCTCTTGAACCAGCCCTTGTTGATCTATTTGAGTTTTTTTTCACAAATTCTTGTAATGGAGGGGTTGCTTTGCCAAGGGAGATTTGTACATCAAGATGGCGTCGATGTATTTAACAGCGTTGTCCCAGCTTAAGCGCTCATGTTTTTCCTTGCATAGAACGAACTTGAGGTTGATGGAGGTCTATACATCCCAATCAGTGTTATTGACATTTGTGGAGAGAGAGCTATTTACATTTACATACATTCAAGGTTATGTGTATAGACCCATTCTATCTGTTTGCACCTTGAGTGTTCTCTTACAGAAAATATTACCCCTCCACCCTGATTTCCCACCCGGTCTTTCCTAAAGATATTGTATCCCGGTACATACAGTCTGGGCATTGGTGAATTTATATTTAACCAAGTCTCAGACAAACATAAAAAGTCCAGGTTTGTGTTATTTAAAAGATGATGAACTTGATCACACTTGGGCAAAATGCTTCTAATATTTAGGTGTCCACCAAGTAGACCTCTTGGTTTATATTGTGGGTCCCAGATTACCTTTGCTTGGTTAAGGATGCTGTATAGAGTTGCAGATCGTTGTTTTTTGAACACAGGGTTTCTGGGACGTAACCCACCCCTTGACTCACCCACGGCTACACTGCTGACAGAGTCTAAAAGAGGTGAAGGCGGTGGTGGAGGTCCCGCTGGTATCGATCTAAGCCCAGCAAGTGGTTGCGTATGTCCCATACACAGCTTCCAGGATGATGAGTGCAAATTTTCCTCTAGTATTTTCTGATGGCATGCTGCTTTCATCCTTCCATCAATTTTGATCGATTGTCCTGAGCCTTTGAAGCCCACACATCCCCAGCATTTCATACAGTCTAATATAAAAAACACTAAACTAGGGCAGTATTTACCCACAAGTAGCCCCAATAAATGAAGAGATAAGTGGAGTTATTGGACTTTACACCCCTTCAGGCCTGGAGCTTCTTTTGTACAAGGTGGATTTTTTTGATATCTGGGCTTGTGTGCCGACCTTGCGGATGTTTATTTTTTTGTCAGCCTCTGGTATTATTGTTCTGTAAAAAAATATTTTAAATTAATACATTTGCATATTGTTGAAATCCAAGGTTGTTTTTCTGAGGTAGAAATATTTTGAACGGCACAGCAACAAATCAGTAGGGCAGCAGTCTGTTCTGTGTCCATGCCTCTTTATTTCTGCCTCATGCTCGCATCTTCTGAAACAACCAATACCAAAACCTCTGGGGTGACAAATCTGTTTCAGAGTGAACATTAGATGTCATGCCTTGACAAAAGAGTCTGTTTTTTCATAGATTCTATTCAAAGTGCTTTCAAGCCATGGGAATAATCATCTGAGCCTGTCACCAACACATACAAGAATTTACAAAGGCAGTCAGGAAATCAGTTCCATTTCCTCAGAGCTCATGCAGCTTTTTTCAAAGTTTCCCCTTTGATAATTTCCCAGAACCTTTTGTTCGCTTTGGCCGGACTTCAGACTGGGCATTGGTGTAAAAATAGTTTAATCACCCATTCAGAGTGATTACTTCATACAGAGCAGCTTCAGGAGTTTAGGTTTTTTATTTTAACAAAGCTGGATATTTCTGAATAAAGGTCAGACTTTTTCACCCACACAGTAACACCAGAGCTTCACATAGTTTTCACAGCTCTATAACCACTGTTCTGTTTGTCTCTGAACATAAGAACATGATCAGTTGTTAGCATTAACTTGTTTGAACTCTGCAGTCTACTTGACCTGCAGTCTGTTAATGTCTTTGACTGCAAGACAAAAAAGAATGAAGGTATAATCACCGTCATTGTTCCCTGGAGTCTGGGTTGTTTTTCAGCTGCATGTTGTTCGTGACATGTTGTCACTGAAAAGGTTCGAGCATACTGAGCATTTTCCACCCACACCAAGAGGGAGGGCACAAAAGGCTGGAAAAGAATACAGTGTGTCCTCAAAATTCCTCACATAACAACCCATAATGACAATTTGATTTTTTTTTGTAAGTTTTTGCAAACTTGTTAACAATCAAAAATGGGGATCATCTGTCAACGAGTATTCACAGCCTTTGCCTTTGCCTTTGCCTTGGCATCCTGTTTCTGCTGATCATCCTTGAAATGCTCCCACAACCTAGTCAGAGTCCACCTGAGGTAAATTCAGTTGGCTGAACATGATTTGGAAAGGTACACACCTGTGTACACAAGGTCCCACATGTGACAGTGCATGTCAGAGCAAAAACTGTCCAAGCAAATCTGAGGAAGGGGAAAGGAAAAAATTATGGTGTTTTGATGGTCCCATTGAACACAGCAGCCTCCATCATCTGTAAATGGAAGGAGTTCAGAAACACCAGGTCTCTTCCTACAGCTGGACGTCAGTCTAAACTAAATGAACTGGAGAGAAGGCCCGTAATCAGGGGTAGTCACTTGTCCAGTCCTCTGTGGTGAGAGGAGAATCTTCCAGAAGGACAAACATCTCTGCAGTAATTCATCAATGAGGGCCCTACCATGGTAGAGTGGCCAGACGGTCGCTGTGCCTCAGTAGTAGGCACATGATAGCTCGTCTGGAGTTTGCCAAAAAGCCCCTGAAGGATCCACAGAGCATGAGAAATAAAATTATCTAGTCTGATGAGACAAAGATTGAACTCTTTGGTGTGAATGCCAGGTCTCATGTTTGGAGGAAACCAGGCACCGCTCATCACCTGAACTGTACCATCCCCACAGTGAAGCATGGTGGTGTCAGCATCAGGCTGTGGAGATTTTTTTCAGCAGAAACAGGAAGACTAATCAGGATAGAGGGGAATATGAATGTAGAAATGCACAGGGACATGAAAATCTGCATCAGCGTTTTTCACCTCAGACTGAGGCAACATATCAAAGGAGTGGCCTTAGGACAACTGTGAACGTCCTCAAGTGACCGAGCCGGAGACCAGACTTGAATCTGATTGGACGTAATTGGAGAGATCTGAAATGGCTGTGCCCTTTCCAACCTGATGGAGCTTTAGAAGTGCTGCAAAGAGGAGTGGACCAAACTGCCCAAAGGTGTGTGCAAATAGGTGTGCCGAGCTTGTGACATCACGTTTTAAAAGGCTTGTGGCTCTAACTGCTGCTAAAAGTACATCAACAAAGTCTAAAGCAAAGGCTGTCAGCTTAAGCTCTTTATTACACCAAGTAAACATGACAAGTTGTTACTCCGAAATACGTGGCCACCTGATTACTCCTAATGGAAGTGGCTGACATTTATTTTTCTTATATAGGTTGGTGGCTTGATTACTGTGATGATTTCTTTCATAAACCTTTCCAAGAGATGATGATGATGAGGATGATAATTGCAAGTTAACAAGAGGGTACGATAAATATTGGCTCTGATTTGCAGCGATAACACTTTGTTCTGTTCTGCAAACCCTGAAACTTAATGAGGTTTGAAGAAAGCTGATGTGCTGAAAATTCCCCTCAAGTCACTGTGTTTTGCAAGCCTGAAAGCATACAGGGGCAAAAAGCTACAAGCATCAGGATGGTGAGCAAATTCTATAAATATACATACAGTTTAACCCTAGTTATTAATTTCTCAACAGAAAATGAAAATGAAAATATTCTTGCTGATGCTGCTCTAATTAGCCCAGGGCAATTTACAAAGAAAAATGTATGCAGGTACATAATAAGACAAATGTTCATTAAAACACTTCCTAGCTGGCTATGTATGTATATAAATGAAAGAAAATGAAAAATACTTTATTTATCTCAGAAGGAAATTTCAAAAGTTCGTAAAAAATTAGCCTTCACAGTTTTTTACGCTTTAATATCCATCATCTACTTCTCTGATCTCCCTGCAGGTTGAAAATATTACATTCTGCATAGCAATGTACTTGTTTGTTATGTTGTGCTTTTTAAAAGAGATCAGTGACTTCCATTCAAAACCTCTGTGAAATGCAAATTCACTTAGGATCATACATCCTAGTTCAATTCTACAATTACCATCCCCAACTAGTGTGAACACCTTAACTATCGCTTTATACCCAGAGACATGTACCCAACAATACTAAATGTTGTCACTCACATGAATGTTAATGGTTCTCAGAAAATTATAAGTTAGGCATGCTTGTGGACGACACCCTAACAAAAAGTCCTAACAAAACTGAATTGCTACAATTAAGCTGAAACAAAAATCGTCAAAAATCGACTGAAGAAGTGTAGACTGCACAACCACAACACAAAATGAGGCCTAACTTTATAACCCAGCAAAAATGAAATTCAGCTAACGCCAAAAAGGTGATAAACGGCAATGTATTGTGCGCGAAAGTACTTAATCATGGACTAACGCAAAGTGACCATACAAAATAGTAGTCTTCACAATTATCAAGGCACTTATGCTTCATTTCCAAACTTACCTGGACCCCACAAGTCCTGCCAACTAAGATAATCATCTTAACTCTCTAATCCTTAGTGACTTGCAGAGCTCAAGGCCTCACTGAAATATGGAGTAGTGCTGGGCAGATTGAGCTAAAATATCAATAAAGTGACACCAACGGTGGTTTCAGCATCAATACTTGAGTGTTGAGAACAATACTTACGGGGGGAGTAGGATTTAGTCATCTCCCAATTTAGTTTCATGTTATTTTCAAGTGTAGTTGTTCATCATAGTTGTAATTTTAGAAAACTACACTTGAAATAAACCATTGAGATGATTATATGATACATTATTTATCCAACCAGTTGAGTAAATCTGAATGAATCATTTTACTGGAACTGAAAATGTGTAATTATATAAAGATACAAATGTTGACAAGTCTTTTTTTTTTTTTTTTTTTTTTTTGCTTTCATTCATGGACAGGAACATTACTTTTAGTTGTTGTGTATTATTCTTGATTAATTTTGACAATCTGCTTTTCTATGTAAAAAGTGTCAGCACCAGTATTGATATCAGCAACACTGGCCCTATATTTACTTGGTATCAGATGGATACTTAATTTTGCAGTATCGCACAACATTTCTAAGGAGCGTGAGGAAATCTGGAGTTGTCATCATTTATTGGTTATTATGCTCTGATTTTACTGCTTTGTCTCACTTCAAATCAAATTGGGCTATTTGTATGGGCTGCTTTAAAGATTTCTTTGTTAGGATAAATAGCAGCTTTTTTCTCTTTTGTCTCTTTGAAAAGTGTATTATCTAAAATATCATACCACTGCCATAAACTTGAGCCTTTAGGTGCAGTTTTAACAATTACAACTCACAGTATATGAAATGAAATTATTGATCTGGTTTGCTGAGAGGATATTATCTCTAAGATAATCAATCTAAAATTGGAACGTCATTCTCGACCAATCAATGCATTTCTTTCTGTCAGAAAACTTGAAGAATGACAATTGAAAAACTAAGAGTTCTTCTTTCACAGCCAACTACTTCAGCTACAAGTTGTTTCAGCACAAATAATAGGTAGAAAGAAAGGGAAAGTGCACAAACAATCATTTCATCTATGGTTTCAAGTCTGTCTCCAATTTACGTGGAATCAAGATACGAACATGATTTAGGTCTAAGAGGCAAAGGTTAGGCTGCAGAGTGACTTATTTGTGATAATGAAACAGAGAGGACACGATCCATGCTGCAGAGAGAAACTCTTTTCCATGATTCAAATTGTTTGAACTGTGAAACAGATTTTTTTCCCTCTGAACCATTCAAGACAGTTTTCAAAGCGTCACAGCTTGAAGTAGGTTCCTCACAGCAGTTACAACAGAGGGAAAATGAAATGAATTTAACAGAATATCTATCAGCAAGAGGAGGACAAAGTGGGGTCCTCTGGGGGAGAAAAATCAGGCGTTTGGCTGCAGGAGCAGGTTCATTTAGGTATTCCTATGGAAACTAGGAGGGAGGGAAGTCATTGAAGTGCTGTCCCTGGTGTTGAAGCTGTGTTGTGTTCCCAGAGGGCTTTTTAGGGGGGAGAGCATCTGAGGTAACAGTTGCAAATGAGAAAGTTCTGCCTGCAGCAACAAGAGTAGGATTAGTGGAGCAGCATCAAACATCAAAAGTTGATTCCAGTGATTTTGCATTTTCATTTATTTCTGAAGCTTTTTAATTAAAAAAAATGATGCTGCAGTGTGATGTGTAGAGGTTTAACAAGGGGGAAGGTAGATTGACTTTGGTAATCGCAGAATTTTGAAATCACTTCACCCTTTAAAGGTTATTTCTGATTTGTTTGAATCCAGACCTTCAAATGTATCTCACTCTTTTCATTAGATCCAAGCAAACTTTTCCTGCATATGAAATTATTCAACACTGCTCTGTCAAACAGAGGGTGAATATGAATATGCTTTAAACAAAGGTGATCACACATCCTCTTTTCCCCGGACACATCCTCCTGTTTGGTTGTAAAATTATGTCTGAGAGGGGTTGGGGGGGGGTTCAGAGAATTCCCCAAACGTCTAGGTTTTTCTCAGCTTGTTCTAAAGACTGTAGACCCTAAAGCTCAGTTCTGGGCTACTGGAATTATTCTGATGCACCAACCTGTCAAGATGTTGAGCATGAAGGTAAACAGGCTCTGACAGCTTGCAGTGGTGAGAGTTTTTATTTGCCCGCATCAACTCAAAATATTTGGATGAAAAGTAAAAGTTTTGAGATAAAAACTCAAATTTGAACAGAACTTGAACTTGAATTTGAACAGCCAATATGTTGAGATGTGAAATCAAAAATTTGGGATAAAAAGTCAAAATTTCTGGAAAAAAAAAGTTTGAATTATGAGTGATTAGGGTTAAAAGGTTGCAAATTTTGAGAAAAATGGGCAAAGTCGTTGGTCAAAAATCAAAATTTGAGGAAAAAAGACAAAATTTTGAGATGATAGTTGAATCTTTTTTTTTCAGGGAAAAAAAAGCCCAAAAGTTTTAGATGGAAGTCAACTATCAAGAAAGTTGAAATTCAGAGATAAAAAGTCAAAATTTTGAGGTGGCGGTCAGTATTTTGTGATGAGAAGTCAAAATTTTGTGACAAAAAAAAAAATTTAGATGGAGGTGATAGAAAGTTGAAATCTTGATATAGATGTCAAAGTTTTAAGACAAGAAGTCAAAAATTTGAAAAAAAGGCAAAATTTGGATTTAAAGACATATTTTCAGTTTTTTCACTAGTTCAACAGTCATCCTAAAATTTTGACTTTATTAGCAAAAAGAAAAAGATCTCAACAAGGCCAGTTTTTATGTTTTTTACTTTTAAATATGAGCTTCTACTCTTGTTTTAATTAAAGAAAATGTTCACTTCAAACAGAAAAGTAGTGTTTTAAATACATGTATGGGTTATGAAGCTGCTTTGTTGTCTCTGAGTATTTTTTCAGGATCTCCAATAGGCTGGATAGGGGGGGGTCATCTTTTGAGTTTTTATAATATGGTCACCTTTCTTTAAACTTATAAAAATCCATTATTTTCCTCATGTACCTACAGCAGCTGGATTCTTTTTGAAATTAGTTCTGTCTTTCTGCCTTTTTCTGTGAACAGGTGGTGTCATAAATGAAAGTGGTACAACAGGTTTGCTGAGACTGAAACTAAATTTGCATCGAAGTCCTGGGGAGGGAGGTGAACCTACAGGTTTGAGTGATAATTGTCTCTTACGCCATGACCAACTTTGATTGAAAAGAACAGAATATAGAAATTGATCCTGAGCTTGTGATCCTGCACACCAGACTCTGAAGTTTTCCGCCTGTGTTAACAGGAGGTGACAAAAGGTAACAGAAAGATGAGGTTCATGGTTCAGAGCAGGAGACCTCATTATTAATGATACTGCCCACCACAGCATGTTGAGTAAAATCACTGAGACAGTTCCTCACTTTTATTTCTTTATTACTACCTACAGTTTATATATCAAGGAGCAGACATAGAAATGTCAAAGCCCAGAATATCTCCTTTAGGGATCATTGTCTTGTCTCAGTTTGAAGGCTTTTCACTGAGCTCAAACCTTAACACAACTGTCAGTCAAAAAAGTTCATTTTTATTTGAAAAAAAACTTCTTCTTCTCAGGGACAGTAATAATAATATGTTTTCTCCTGAGTTTGTTTGGGTGAAGTAGATGCAGAGACACTCAGGTTCAGGTTTGACAAGTTTCCTTGACAAGTCTCTTTATCACCTTGTTTGCGATTTCTCTTTTCCGCCATTAAATCTCACATAATAGTTCAATTATGAGCCTCCAACTCAGCTGGGGCTCAGATAGCACCTTCACTTTCACATCAGCGTAGATGTGAACTCACAGAAACAGTCTTGCTTGGTTGGCTCATTTGCACCTGTGAATTTAACTCAGATAAAACATATCTGCTCAAAGTTGTGATTGAAATCTCTCTCTTTCATCTTCTTCTTTACTATTGTTTTTATTTTTATCGTTATCATTACAGTAGAAAAACTTCATGTAGTATCTGGTTAACTTTTATCACCGCAGCACAACTTAGATTTAATTGCTCTAACGACTTCTTTTTATCAAAGGAGAATTAGTATGATGATCCTTGAATCTAAAAACAATGTTGCCTCAAAGATTCAAAGCATGGGATGTTGAACCTGAAAGCTTTCCTGAGTTCTCTGAACATCTTGTCTCCTGAACTTAGCGAGTTTGTCTTCAACAAACAAAGGCTGTTGCAGTCTCAATGAACGACTCAGTTCTTGCTGCTGAAACCTTGGGCTGATCAATTTACGAATACCATTCATAAAGGCTTGGATTCACACAAACTGAAAGGAACGTCATAACAGCAGAAAATGTAACAAGAGTTGTCCTCTAAAGGCTTGTGGAGACGACAGAAAGAGCTGCAGACATTTCAGATCCCTCCCCTAAATTGCAAAAATCATCATATACAATGAAAGGAAGGAAAACTTACTTTTACTTTCAAAGTTTTTAAACTTTAAATCTAATGTTTCATGTGAATTTAACTCTCTGTTGTGGTACCATTTTTTCAAAAAACTTGTAATCTTGCCGTGCAGTACCCTTTAACCCTTTAAGACCCAGTGTTCACACATGTGGATGTAACATTTCTGCCTCTCAGACCGTTGGTACTCTATTATTTTTTTATTTTAACCTATCAGCTGAAGAGATACTGACTGCATCATATTTGGTGATATCACAACATTACACCCATTTTAGTGAAAAAAACTGTATTAATAACTTTTACTCTTCTAATACTAACTTTTCATGTTCTGATCTTTTCTTCTGATCTTTTGATTTAGAATTATTAATTTCTTACTTTGATTTTTAACCCATACTTGTGTGATTTACCTCACAATTCTGGCTTTTGAAAACTCTTTATTTTGAATCTTTAACCCGTTATTATGCATTTTTATCTCTTGAATTTGACATTTTGTTCATGTTTTTGACTTTTTTATTTCCACAATTTGACTTTTTGTTTCCTTATTTTAAATTATAATCTCCACAATTTGACTTTTCAGCTTTTGATTAAATATTTTTAATTTCTTACTTTGACTTCAAATCCATACATGTGACTTTATCTCTTCATTATGCCATTATGAATCTGTCCGTTAGGTATTTATCTCTTTTCCATTTTTTTTAAGCTTTGTTCCTAAATTTTGGCTTTTTATTGAACTCATAACATTTACAACCAAACTCCCTGTTTAAAGACTAAGTTTGTGTGTTACACCTAATTGGTCTTACTTCTCCCATATAGTGAGGAGAAATACAAAATTCACACCAGACAAAAGCTCAAGTATCAGGAGGTTAAGATTTATAGAAAAAAATAGAACAATATTCTTTTGCGTTTGTTCATCAGACACAGCTATATGTTGAATGCATTATCATTGTTAACATACAGTTTAATTATTTCTGAGAACACTGCAACATGCATCCTGGGTTTTAAATTACTTGAGATAATTAATGCTCAGTATGTCTTCAAATGGGTGCTGAGTGTCATCAAAGCTCTGTTCAGACATAATTAATATTGAAGAAATGTGGAGACTGTATTAAAAGACCAAATAATTCCTTAGTAACTGAAGCACTGCAGATGCTGTTAAAGCAGCAGCTTCACTTCTCCTGTGAGTCACTGAGCTGTGACTCAGTCGTCTACAGACAGCAAACATGTCTGGTATGACTAAACATAGCGGCACGAAGCAAGGTGAGATCTTTGCTGAACTTTAAACAGTCATTTTCCAAGTTTGATACCTGTATGCAAAACAGTTGTTTGGACATGGATGTCATTTCTGTTTGCACATGATGATGGACTTGACTGAGAGCTCATGTCTGTCAGAATGAATATACAGGGCTCCATTTCTTGCAGTACTCTGCTTGTAGTTTTCACTGCATTAAGACAAGGTGTGCAGCATTTCAATGCTTTTCCTCTGATCTTCCTTTTAACTTTGCAACTCTCACAGCAACAATCCGCTCTATAAATCCATCCTTGGGGAGATTGTGTCACGATTTAAAATAATTAAATTTTCAGAACGTTTTTGGTGTGTGGGCAACAAGGAAGTCTGGTTCATTTAATTTGGTGGCAGGGCCTCTCAGGGGGTGCACCTAATATTTAGGTAAGCAACTTAGCTTACAAACAACCTCAGGGTAAATTAGATGTGTGAGGCTGTGTTTGAGTGCATCTGGGGTTGCATGAGTTTACTCTTTCACCCCTCACAGCACCATCCTAGGAGCCTTTATCAGTTAATAAATGTGTTGGGGTACAGAGTTAGCGCTAACATAAAAGCCAAAATAAATCCAGTTTATAACACCTGTTAAATACACTGCCTAGACAAAAAAAAAAAAAAACCAAAAACATAAAGCTGCCCAAAAACAGGTCATACACTCTAATATTTCATTGGATGCCTTTAGCTTTGATTACAGCACATATTCGCTGCAGCATTGGTTTGATAAGCTTCTATCATGTCACAAGATTTATTTCCAGTGTTGCCTTGATTTTTCACCAAGATCTTGTGTTGATGATGGTAGAGTCTGACCACTGCACAAAACCTTCTCCAGTACATCCCAAAGATTCTCAATGGGGTTAAGGTCTGGACTCTGTGGTGGCCAATCCATGTGTGAAAATGATGTCTCATGCTCCCTGAACCACTCTTACACAATTTGAGCCTGATGAATTCTAGCACTGTCATTTTGGAATATACCTGTGCCATCAGGGAAGTAAAAAACCCATTTATGGAAAAACCTGGCCATTCAGTATATTCATGTAGTCAGCTGACCTCATTCTTTTGGAACATAATGTTGCTGAAACGTCACCTGAGCAACTGCAGCAACCACTGATCATAGCACTGCCCTCACAAGCTTGTACAGTAGGCGCTAGGTATGATTGGTGCATCACTTCACCTGCCTCTCTGCTTACCCTGATGCACCCATCACTCTGGAACAGGGTAAATCCGGACTCATCAGACCATCCTTCTTCTACTATTCCTCCAGAATCCAATCTCTACGCTCTCTGGCAAACTGAAGCCTCTTTTTGCGGTTAGCCTTGAGTTCTACTGTTGTTTTTCTTCGATTTGGCCGAATGTGTTCAGATCACAATTATTCAGGATTTTTTTGCCAGACCACATTTCGTGCCACAAAACAATGATTCCCCACCATACTGTAAGTTTTTGATAATGTGTTGGACAGTTCTTAACCCAATTTTAGTAGTTTCTGCAATCTCCTTAGATGTTTTCTCTGCTTGATGCATTTCAATGATTTGACTCTTCATCTTAAACAGACTAACATCTTTTCCGCAACCACAGGATGTGTCTTTCACTGTGGTTGTCTAAGAAATGAGAAGTTACTAATTGCATCAGCTGGGCTTAAATAACTTGTTGCCAGCTGACAGATAATAGCCCATGTAGTAATTATCCAATAGGAGGCTTGTGCCTATTTGCTTAATGAAATCCAGGTGGCAACTTTTTTGTTTTGCCAGGCAGTGTAGCTCACAGAGGACAACAAAGTGGAGCAAAAACCTGCAAAGATGTTGAGAATATATGCCTGTCCATGAGCAAAGTGATAAGAGTGATATGAATACATTCAGAGTCTTATTAGTCAGTGAACACGACTACAAACCAAGCACTCAAGCTGTACTTTGAAGTTCTTCATGTTCAACAAACCACCAAACATCCACTTTGTCCCTGATTCACTTCTCCTACAGTTTAAAGAAAATTACTTTCTATTCAAAGACTTGTTTTTATAATTGCTATCCAGTGATAGTTATGGTTCCCAGTATGAGGTACAATAATGTCTAGTGTATCAGATCAATCATGGGGAACAAGTAAGGCAATAAGAAAAACAATTATCATTGTCTCAAGGAGACAAACACAGTCTAGTTAATTAACAAACAAGGCTTAATTAAAATGATTCAATCTTCAGAGAGTAAACAGTTTTTTTCTTTAAGAAGTAGGCCCAAGTCTTCTAAATATGGAAGAGAGTAAACAGGATTAAAAGGAATTCTTGGAGATACACTCATTTGTGTTCTCCATTATCGGCTCGTTAAGAATTTGGACAGTGCCACTCTGAAGTCTGTACAATTGGTTACATAGTTTTGATTCAGCTTAGCTTTTGGACTGAGAGCACAGGAACACAGCAACAGCAGCTGGCTCAGTGGGCGTTGAAATTGACAAATCAATTTCAACTTTATTTGTTCCCAGAAGAAAATTGGTTTCACAGCAAAGTTAAGGACACAAAATAGAAAATATAAACAAAGACGCCTGGTGCTTTTAAAAAGCAAGCGAGGTGACAGAAGCTGGTGAACAAAGAAATTCTTAGGCTGGAATTCCGACTGCTACCATTACTTATCTTTCAATAAAAGCAATAAAATAAAAGCCAGATCTAAAACATTCTACAAAAATAAATGATGGCTCCACTCATGAGACAACTGTGCTTAATAATAGAATCCAATTTCATCACCAAAATGGAGCATTGTATGTGTGCGCTTTGAAAAAATATAACTACCCTTAAGTGTTGTTGTTTGATTGACAGATTGAATTGGACCCTGGGTCATGGTTAGCCATTTTCCCCTGCCCTGTTCTCACACCATGCCAAGCAGACAAGCTCAATTTCCTATTCAGCCTTTGTAACACATGATGTCAAAACCGGCATCCACTTTCTGCAGCTTTGAATATTACACATCTTTAAGAAAGGTAGAGGTTTAAAAGTTTCAAAGCACACATTCGTCTGAGAAGTAGGGCTTTACAGTGATTTATTCCAATATTAAATGAAGGAAATTTGTGTAAATATGTCTCACCAAGCTGATGTCATGTTTCAGGTATATATTAAAACTTGGTGATAATTGGTTGTTTGGCCAGTCCTTTAGTGAATTATAAGACCTTGTGTGAATTTTATTGCCATAGAGATTGGTATAGATGTTCATGTCAAAGGATGAACAAAAGTTTTAAGTTAAAGATTACATAGATTCCCCACTTTACTGTGTAAGAGAGCTTTGAGAACACTTCTGAATAAAAAGGATGAAAAACACATCATATACTGGCAGCACTTGTGCATTGCTTGAATTAAAAGAACTTCATAATGAACCAATATGAGTAGAATTTGTTCATAGAAATAAATCCTGATTGTTGTTATAAAAATCTTTCCTGTCTTGCACTTAAGAACCACTTTACCTCTGTATCTTCTTCATTTTAGACTGTTGCTCTTGTCTGCTTCTTAATGGAAGTAAAGTAGGTCCACATTAATCTGAAGGGATTTCTAGCATGCTTTCAGCCCCTTTTGATGCACGACCAACCTGCTCTGAATCTACTTTGATAAAAAGATTAGCTGTTGAAACTTTCTCATTCACTCCTAATCAGCTGAATGGAAATCATGTGTGCTTCTGTATGACAGGCAAGATTGCTGCCTTTGTACTTTGATCACTTGAGCAGAGATGTTTCTATTATGTGACCCAAACCTCCTGAAGCTACCATTTTCCATTTGCTCAGGTTGATCTCTATATGTGATGGTAAACAACATCTGATTGTGTGTCATATATGTCTCACGGTTGCAAGCACTTTCTAAAGAATGTACATTTTTGCACGACTGAATGCTCAGCTCATATAGAACAAACAACGCTCACACAGAGATGATAATATATAGCTGTGGTCAAAAATTTACATTCGCTGGAAGAATTTATGACTTTTTGGCCTTTTTTGCAGAGAATATGAATGATATCACAAAAACCTTTCTGTCATTCATGGTTAGTAGTTGGGTGAAGCCATGTACTGGAAAAAAAAGAGTTTACTCTCTTCACAACAGAAAGTACCAAAATGACTCTGTTTGTGGTCCTTGTAGATGAGGGTCTTTATTTTCTCAGATGGTAAAACTGCCCATTTTTCTCAGCAAAAGCTCCGGTTCCTGTAAATTTTTGGGGCTGTCTGGCATGAACTGTAGGTTGTAGAACTCCCCAGAGTGGCTTGATGATATTGAGGTCAGGGGACTGAGATGGCCACTTCAGAACCTTCATTTTATTCTCCTGTAGCCAATGGCAGGTTGACTTGGCCTTGTGTTTTGGATCATTGTCATGTTGGAACATCCAAGTATGTCTCATGTGCAGCTTCTGAGCTGATGAGTGTGAATTTTCTCCCAGTATTTTCTGATAACGTGCTGCATTCATCCTTCCATCAGTGTTGACCAATTTTTCCTGAGCCTTTGTGGCTCACACATCCCCAAAACATCAGTGATCCACCTCCGTGTTTCACAGTAAGAATGTTGTATCTTTCATCATAGGCCTTGTTGACTCCTCTGTAATGTAACCCGTAGAGTTGTTGCCAAAAAGTTTAATTTTGGTCTCATCACTCCAAATGACTTTGTTCCAGAAGTTTTGAGGCTTGTTTCTGTGCTGTTTGGCTTCCTCAATTCCTTGGATACCATAACAAAATATATCTCAAGACACTTTTTTGTTAACCGGTTGTTAACGTCAATAAAATTTTATTTAATTACCAGAGACCCAACATCAAGACAAGATAAGAAGTCTTATTTCATCTTAACAGTGCTGTGTAGCATTAAGCAAGTTATAATGGCAAGAAAAAACTTGCCTTTAACAGGTGAACAGAAAACTACAGAGACACTGACACAGAGGGACAAAGAAACAGAGACTGAAACAGAGAGGCTTGACTCTATAAAGACATTTAAAAAGAGGGTTGACATTTTGTGTTAAATATGACTTTTTAAAGAGGTATTTATTCTTCATTGTGTAAATACAGAACACCATTTTGGTTGTCCAATAACAGAACAACCATTGGACTTCATCTTTCTGCTGCCATCTTGTGGAGGAATTTAAAAGAAGAAACTGTCATGTATTTTAAAGTGATTGATACTCAAGCATGCAGAGCAATCACTATGTGAGTCAGTGAATCTGAAACACATTTATTTATTGACTATATCCACTCAGCTATTGCAACTTTAAAATGACGTGCTGTCCATCTGTTTTGAGCTCTAGTCCTTGATGGGGAGACTGGTGGAGGACATCTCTGAAAATTATGCTTTAAATTATTAAAAGACTTTTAAATGATGAAGAATATCTCTTCAGGGTAGACAGTTAATAAATTTTGATCATAGAACACGATACAGCACTAAGTAGATGGACAGAAGCTTTTTGAAACCACCCTGTAAAGAAAGTAGAGGCAGGTAGAGAATAGTTATTGAAATTGTTTGAAAGAGCCCCAGGTCTAACTCTGCAGTGATTTCAACAGTTCATCAGTAGGTTCATCTTCAGAAGGAACCATATGAGTTTTTTCATGTTTTATTTTTACTGAAACCCAATGGATCTACCCTTACACAAAACCAAGGATCTACTTCACATAAAAAAAATCATTTGTCATGTTTATAGTCATATAAGAGATCCTTAACTGAACATCTAGAGAAGTCCCTTGTGTTTGGATCTTCATGACGCCCGTTGATGAGAAATTAATTTGGAAAATCCATCTGGGCTTCTTATATTAAAGCAAAATGTGTCTAGTTTATCAACTATCAGTCATAGCTTTTTTCAAACAAATGCACTGCAGTTCAAAGTTCTTTTCAGGGACTAAATATGCCTAATATGATACATAAAATAGAATAACTGCACAATATTAAGTATTTGACTGATTAATGGACACCCAAACAATATTTATTAAACACTTTACAAATTAGAAATGAGTTCGAGTATTGAAAACGCACTTATATAATAGATAATCAAAATTAAATTAAATAAAAATCATGGAATTAAAAAAAAAACAGGGATGAGAATATTTTGTTAAATTTTGATATCAACAGACAAAAACCAGCCACCTAATTTTTTATCACCTTTCAAATATGTTGTATTTAGAAAGAAGACAAGTATGATAAGTCTTTCTTCTTCTTGCCCCTTCTAGTCCATGTTCGTTTTGGGAAAGGTGAATCTAAGATTGCACATAAAGTAAATACTAAAGACTGTATGGCCTGTAACCAGCTGAGTCATGAGAAAAAGGGTAGAGGGCTTTCAGTAAAACCTGCTTTTTCTTTCATTTATGGCTGACTTCTACTGTCTGCACATACAGTTTACTCACAGCAGCTTTTTTTTTTTTCAATGTTCATGAGTCAACAGCTCCATCTAGTGTCTTAACCAGTGATAACATATAGGTGTCAAATCTCAAAATAAAGTCTTTTGGCCATAAGTGTATTCCTCCAAAGCTTTCCCGATCTGTTAAACCCTACATTACTTATTATCCCAAAGTAAAGTCATTTGCATGTTCTTATATGTGAAAAACACTGCATTTCTTTCATAAATTTGAGCATAAATGAATAAAAACGCACAGCACATTAAATAGAGTTTCAGTTTTTATAAGACTTATAAAAAAAGAAAAAACATAACACAATAACCAAGGCATGTCATACATTGTGTTTTTTCTTTGTTTCTCTGAAGACTATTTACAAACAGGCTTATGTACAGAGAGCAGTAACTCAGAAATGGAAAAAAGCTACATATAGTCTAGCACAAACAACCAGTTAGCTTAATGATAATATATTTGTTTTATGTACAATGTAACTGGCAACGCTAGAGCAAGAAAGAACAAAAGGTTTAAATTACTTCAAGTATCTGTCTTGAGGTTTCATGGAGGTTTTTGAGTCCAATGGACGCAGATTTTTGGCAACGCTGAAGTGAAACCAAAATCTGGTCGAGCTGCAAACCGTGTAGTGTGACGCAGGGAACAGAGAGGAGCTCTAGCTGTTTTAGAAATGAACAACACAGATGATGCAGGAAATGTAGAAACACAGAACTATCACTTCTCTGTTAAATGCCCACTTTTTAAACAAACCTGAAACACAACCAAAGGACCAGTCTCCTCTCCTGACATAAAGTGATATCCAGCACAGAGGCCTGTAGCACCTTCTGAACTGCTTTCAATAACAAATGTGCAACAGGCTGAAAGAGACGACACAACAAACAATGAGAACAAACCGTTCCTAATGGGAAAACTGTTTCTGATGACAGGTCGACAGGAGACTTCTCTCATATTTCTGGACTTTGTCGTTTAACTAAACATCTTAGGTATCCAAAAGTGACTTCACAACATTCAGGGGCCATTTCATTGTCTTCTTCATGAAACACTCAACTCTGGAAAAATTATTTCTTTTGTAGCATTTCACAAAGTTCTGAGAAAAAACTTCATAGAAACTGCAGAAGAGTTCGATCAACAAGTACCTCACATGTACATTAAGGTCCAAATTTAATGAAACCGCAGTCAGAATTGCACAGTCAGCTGTATGAAGAGAAGAAGAGGACAGCTAGTTTGAGGATAGATCTGGTGACTCTTCTACAGTTAGCAGTAGTTATTCCTACTCTACTTATATATGTATATATATTTATATGTATGTAGCCACTAGTAAAAAAAGTGTGGCCCTATGATAGGGCCATTTGTCCCATAACGTCTCGGAGTGCATGAAACACTAATGCTACTTCACGACGTCCATTTAATAACACTGAAGGGCTCAACTGCCTCTCCTTTACATGTCAGTTTAGTGTCCATATTAGAAGGAGAGGGAAAAAACAGTCCATACATAATGTAACACAACACAACAACCTCCAACAGCACCCATCCCAATGCACTGCTTTTGACAAGACTTAACAGTAACCCTCAAACCAGGAGCACCAAAAAGACTCTAGTGTAATTATTTAAGACCTTAAAGTAAAGCAGCAAAAAATGTTTGAAATTTCTGGTACTAAGAATAAAAATTCCATGAAGTGTCAAATTAATCCAGTCAAAGACAAGCTCTGCTAGAGAAGAGTAGGGTGAAATTTAGGACCTTCTTCTTAAAGTTAGTGCATCTCCTGGACAGCAGGGTACCATTTGAGAATCTGTTCCTATCAGCTGAAACACATCAGCCCCCCCCCCCCCCCCCCCCCCCCCCCCCCCCCCCCCCCCCCCCCCCCCCCCCCCCCCCCCCCCCCCCCCCCCCCTCCTTCCTCTCAGCAGACAGTGAGGGGCAGGGGCTCGTTCTCACGGCGCTGGTTCTTCTTCAGCAGCTGGATGCGGTTGTGGCAGTAGAACTTGATCGCCCGCCAGTCTCGGTGGTTGCTGACCAGCAGGGGGCACTGCTGCAGACAGCGCTCGCAGTCCGCCTTCGCAGGGACTCTGAGCTCAGTGATGTTTTGGGTTAGGTGCTCTTCGACCGCTGCCCGCTCCGCCTCAGACCAGGGTCGCTTCAGGACTCCTCGCTTTCCTACAGGAGAGGAAAGATTGATGTGGATTACATGTGATGTTGAAGCCAGTAAAACCTCATTTAGACCTCTGAATGCCTAACAAAGCACTCTCAGTCTCCTCACTCAGCACTGTTACACATTAAAATAACTCGTTGTAGCAAAAAGAAAAGAACTCTACACAATGCTTTGCTTTTAAGTTTTGTTCATAAAAAGTTATTGTGATATGTTTTTATGAAGTTGAAAGTTGATAATCTGTTTTAAAACTTTAAGTATGCTAACCACTTTAAAGTACATCATTAGTTGTGAGAGAGTAACGTATATTTCTTTTGTATCTATTCAGTTTTACAGCTCACTTCAGTGGAGAATGCTGAATCAGGGTTTTCTTGGGAAACTGTCCTTATCTGTTAAGCTGAGCTAGCTGTGGCAGAATATTCACAGATGGTCCGGCCACTAAGAACTGTCAAAGGAATCATTTAGAATAATGGCTAATGAAGGTGATGGATTGAAACATTTCTTATCGATTCTTAACAGGAGTTCCCTCAAAGTGGTTTTTATGCATCTCAAACTTCATGTTGAAATGCCTCTTTCAGGCCCTATTTTTGTAAAAATTACATCTCAGATTATTTGCTTAAGTATTTGAGGGCTGGTTAGCTGTGGAAAAAGCCTTACATTCATGAAGTCTTTTCCATGAAATATTTTGTCAACCTGTTTCATCCACAGAGGTCACCAGACTGAACACAACATGAAAACTCCTCAAAGTGCCTTTTCTCAGGTGTTTGTGTGTGAGGTCAAGCCAAAAATAAGAGATTAATCAAAAAGTTACAAAATAAAAATTCCTTATTCATCCGGTGAATTAACCAGCAGAGTTGTTCTGCTCTAAAATACACTGGTCCTGTCCTTCAAACCCAAACAAACCTGATGAGGGCTGACCTGAGCCTCTCCTGCGGTTTGCAGGTGGAGGGGGAGGAGGAGGGGGAGGAGGCTGCAGCTGGGCATTCTTGAGCTTCTTGGGTCGTCCCACTCGCCCGTTGTTTTTGCCCTTCCTCACATACAGCAGGGTGGGTGTAGGGGTCGGAGCAGGTGCAGGGGTGGGGGGCCCCGGCTTCTCCTTCACCTGCTCTCCCTCCGACTCTCCTTCTGAGTAGGAGTCTGCAGAGTTTCCTGACATGACTGGGGAGAGGAAGAGAAAAGAGGAAGGAGGAGACAGAAAAAGAGCTTTACTTGTCTCTCAGGCTCTTGTGACAAAAATCTCTCTGAAAACCAAATCAAGTGTCTGTACAGGCTCCTGATAAAATGGTTTTATTCACTTCACTGTGGGTGAGTGTGCCAGTTGACACATTAATCTATTATCCTTCCAGGAATCTACAGGTGTCAGGTAAGTGAGAAAAACAACTGAGTGTGCAATGACAAACAACACTTTGATGCTGCTAAAGTGAGATGTCAGTAAAAGCAAGCAAAATGTCAACAACTTTTGTTTTTTCCAGAAGATTTTCTGACCCCACTGGTGTTTGAGGGGCTCTCAGTGTTTGTTGATACCAAACAGTAGATATACAAATTGGGAAGAAATGAAAATAGTATCACGCTCTCTCTAATCTCTTTTTCACTACAATAAATACACACAAAATTGGAATGAGGGTCATAATCCTCCTCCAACCAAAGATGTTTGACATCCCAAACAGAGCCATGAAACATCTCATGTTGGAAAACACAAAGACACTCCAGTCCCACTCAGACAGCTCTTCCACTCACCATCCAGCTCCAGGCAGATGTGGTTCAGGCTCATCCCTCTGAACAGCACTCCATCCCTCTCTCCGCACAGCACGACTCGGCCCACTCTGCCCATCAGGCCTGGGTCTTGGCCAATCCCGGCACAGTTCTGCGTCACATGATACTCTCTCTCCAGGAAGTGCTCCAGCCTCTCCACGGCGCTGCCTCCAGGCTGCCCGGGCTCCTCTCCCTCCCCCAGGAGCAGCAGTTGAGTCAGAATAGCTACTTGTCGGCGGACCCTGGTCTGCGTCAGGGCGCGGGGATTTCGGGTGCCACTCGAGCGAGCCAGGCTGCGGAGGAGGTCAGTTCCTCTCAGTGGCGTGGCAGGGGAGTGGTAAGGCCGGGCGAAGACGTAAGGGTTTGCGGGGTCCACGCCCACATCCTGACGAGTCTGTAAGAGGAGCTCCAGGCAGGGCTCACAGTGAGGGGGGAGGATGAGGGGCTGAACGCGCCCACGTTTCCCCTGGACCCCAACTCTTGGGAGGTGAGGAAGCACCAAGCGCTCAAAGGGGGAGAGAGAGGCCTCAAGTGGGGTGAGAGCTGGTGGAGCACCTGGTGGGACAGGAACAGGGCACTGGGGAGTGACACGAGAGCGGTACTCAGCGATGGACAGCTTGGAGACCTCACACTCTCGTCGTCTGTTGTATAGGATGAGGAGGGCGAGGCTGGAGTGGCAGAGGAGACGCCAGGCCTCTGCAGACTGAAGCTGCCGGGACAGAGAGAGGAAGGCTGAGTGCTGCAAGCGGCGAAGGTACAGAACCAGAGAGGACAAGGACGAGAGGAGGGGTAGCAAGTGGTGACGCCCTGAACCACTGGAAAAAAAAAAGAAGAGAAATAAGCAATTACTGTTCTTAGAGTTAGCAATGTTTGTGGGTTTAAAATTGTAATACATCAACACTTCAATAAACATGTACTGCGTAATTCCTATAAAACTATAAGCCCTATTTTTTACCGGCTTTGAAACTAACAGCTTAAACAATCACACAGCTAATTTATGGGTTTTTACAGACTAATGAGCTCATGATGCAAAAACATTTGGTTTTCATGACAGTGTTTCAACCAAAAACGCAAAAAATGCTGAAGTTTGTATGCCAGGCCAGTAGTTGGCGGTATAATTGTAGGAGCCGTTTACAGAGGTGAGCTGATAATCTGGTGTATTTATTGAATGCTTCTTTGCTAATTGCAGAAATGGTGCAATGGATGCACTACATTCAGCACCACAAGCAGGAAACAGTTCTTTGCTATTGTTACTGTTGTTGTTGTTGTTGTTATGATTTGCATGTGGACAATTCACAAAGAAAGTGTAATGGGCATGCCCAAAGCATAACGTGACGTCAGTGTTTACACCGCAACTGTGAAATGAAAGAGAGACTGAGAAAGTGTGCGATGAAGGTATTCAGAAGCTGTTCAACACTGAGAAAGAGAGCTTTAGTGCACAAGAGGTAGATGAAGATAACGATAACGATCAGTGATTTTTCTGGTAGGCTACTGAGTAACTAGCCGTGCTACAGGCACTGTTTGGGGAAAAAAACATTTATTTCAATAAAAGTTTGAAAAATCCTTTGCAGTTAATATTCCAATTTACTACATGGTCACCTGCGGCCTATACCTAGGTGCGCCTTATAGTCTGGAAATTACAGTAGTTTGCTCTTATGATCCTACCGAGAAGAACGACATGTACAAGGGAACGTTTCCATTAAATGTCCAAAGTGTTTCAAACAGCCAAAATATTTTTTTGTTGCCATCTACCAGGCTGAATATCTTATAATTTTACTTGGTGACTTCACATATTTCTGGATGCTATCAGAGTGTCAAACTGGTTGCTGTTATTTGGTGGCCGGTTCACCTAAAATGACACTTTTTCACTGCTTGTAAGTCTTTTTTCAGATCTGCTCTTTATAACTCAGGTTACCTCAGTAAGTCTTTGTCCTTGTCTTCTGCTCCACTTTCATCATCAACTTCCATCACTCCATTTTCATCTTCATCATCCTCATCCTCCTCCATTTCCTCCTCTTTTGGTGGCTCCATCTCTTTGGCCAACCTGCTGCAAAATGACTGTGGGCTCCTCACACTGATATCCTCCTCCTCTTTAAGCCTCTTTACCTCCACCACTTCCACGTCTTCTTCATCCTCCACCTCCTCGTCTTCATCGTCATCCCCCTTTCCTGCTCTTTCTTTGTTAAACCTCCTGAGCGCTCCTTTCCTGGACTGCGACATCGCCACAGGAGGCGGGCTCCTCTTAACTACAGACACCGGCACTGCGTTCTGACCTCGAGGAGGAGTCAGCACAGGAGGGGTGGAGTTTCTCCCAGAGGAGGCAGGGGATTGGTTAGCTGCTGTAAGAGTGGGCGGAGACATGGAGAGGTCCTGGACGCCACTATGTGAAGGATCTGAACTGCGACCGTGCGCCCCGACGTGAGACGACTTTAAGTGCTGTTGAGGGTGTGTGTGGGAGAGGCTAGGGTGTGTGTTCTGTGCGTGCAGGCGAGGCATCTGTGTGTAGCGCTCCACCAGGGCAGAACACACTTCTGGTTGGTGAGAGTGGTGTTTGTCTAAGTGGCGGCCTAAAGAGCGGAAGTGGCGTCCACAATACTCACAGGTCTGTCGCACAGAGTCTATGGACACCCCTCCTCTTTGGGAGTTTATGTTGATGTTGCTCGGGGCTTTGAACACGGGTTTAGCTGAAGAGGAAGACGAGCAGGGAGGGGAGGACTGAGCTGGAGGTTGGGTGGCGGGAAGCAGGCGGCTGGAGTGAGGAATGCTTGAAGAGGTGACCAGTGTCTGCCGACCCGGTGGGGTCCGATGGGTGGTCTTTTTCTTTGAAGGAGTGCCACGGCGTTTTTTGCGGCGGCGCTGTGCCCGCCCACGAGGGCTGACGTTGTCCTCATCTCCAGCATCCGAGTCGCTGGCGTCTGAGTGAGAGATGGGTGAGGAAGATGGGGAGAGAGACCAAGAGGGGGTGACGTACTCCTGATGCTGCTGTTGATGGTGCCGCTGATGCTGCTGAGCTGTCAGAGGGAGAGGCTCGTCCTCCTGAAGTCAAAGAAAAGTAATAAAGCTGTAAACGACCTCCTACATACTGTCCAGATAGACATGTGTTGCAGTATTACATTTTCTCTCTAAATGTTTGAGCAAGTGTTGGTGCATTTGCCCTTTTTAACTTGTTTTAGAAAAGTTTAAAACAAGCAGGCAATGAAGTTTTCTCAAGGCAAAATAGGCTGAAAGTGACTTTTCTAAACAGAGGTTGATGTCATTGCCCACAATAAATTGTTCCCAGAAGATATCATCACAATTATTCTCATTATTCAGGTCCATCACAGAGCTATCAGACTAGTGATATCGACACTGATACACAGATGTGTTTAAGATTTAATTTTTCCATCAAATCCTCAGTCAAGACAGTGAGACATTTTTCCTACTCAATGTGAATGTGCAACATCAGTGGCAAAAGAACTGAGAGTTTGTGTCTTGAAATTAGATGAATGATGTGGTTGAAAAAATCAGAAAACTTTGGCTACAAGAAAGGAAGCTGATGCAGAAGTGCAAAAAATACTGAAGTTCATTAAGTGTCTACTTGAGTCTGGAGGTACTCAAAGCCTCATATATATACCAATTGAAAAGGGAAATTTTTACAGCGAGAAAAACAAACAGCCTGATTCAAAAAAGCACCTCAGTCAGATTAACTCATTTAGGGGCAAGCACTGTATGGGAATAAACATTTATACAACTCAGTACTTTATCGGCGCTATGAATTTTGCATTAATCGAGTCACAGCTGTCTTGACTGACGTGCAGGAACACTGGAGCTGCTCCTACATGTCAACTTCAACCCCCAACTCCACCTCTTTGCCTCACACTAGCTTGACCAAAGTTAGGCTGAGGTCAACTTTTCCAGTATGGCACCTAAACACAAAAGGTGTTAAAAGTCAGTTTCAGAAACAGACAGGTGATTCACAAAGACTAAATCCATGTATGATTTGGTCTATGAGGTGAGCTGACACTTTTTGAAGCAGCTGATATCCTCACTTCTTTGTCTGTTCAGTCTGGAAAGTTCTCATTGCAGATTTTAACCATTTCTTGCTCAATGTTAACACAGCTGTGGTTGGCGTTATCTCTGCTCTGAGACTCTGCTTTTCAAAGAGCTCCCTGGATAAGCCAAGTGGCCTGATTTGGCTTTCCAGGGAGAGCATCGCAAAATCTCCCCACAAGAGTAAATACATACACACAGGCCTAATAAGAGCTGCTGGGGTGGAGGAGGTGAAGTTTAACCAGCGGGCGTAAAGTGTGGGTGGAAAAGGTGTAGCAAGAGTCAGAGAGAGTGACAGATGTGTTTGACTAAACCACCATTGTCAGAAAGAGATGTGATTGGAAACACGGCTTGAACATCAACCCGTCGGCTGATGACAACTGAGCGTGGGACTGTCCTGCTTTGACTCACACAAGCTTTATTTCTTTGGCCCTTTATGATCAAAAGGGCTGATCTGACATAATTAAATTAATGACCTTAGCCAACCCTACTCAAAAGAAAGAAACCCTGAGCGTGCTGTCCATTTCTTTAATTTGTGAAGTGAAAACAAATGAAGGAAAAAGCATTTTTCCCCTCTTACCTTTTTGATATTGTTGCCCGTCTCAGAGTCAGAGTTACATTCATGTTGTGCTGGCGACACAGTGCCACGGAAACCCTGTAGGACACACAGCAGCCATGTTGAAACACAGCACAGTGCTCATTATCGTTAGCTGTCACAATCATCATCATCATCATCAACAACATCATCATCACCAGCTGTCAGTCTGAGGAGGCTGCGGTGACCACACCCCCCACACACACACAGAGTCAGGCACACACTGAAACTACCAACAAGCCAAACAGAAGAGGAGGAAAGAGACGTGCATTCAACTTTGAACTTTTTCCTCAACATTAAACACTGGGCTGATCATTCAGGTGGGGAAAAAGTGAATAAGAAGAACAATCTTTTTTAGGGTGTAATTGAGGGATGTGGAGATAAACCTGTTACAGAAACTCTGGTTCTGTAACAGGTTTATCTTCACCTGTTGGCTTAATGAGATCTATTAAAGAAACATATGCTGTCTCATTACCATGGTTACTGTTGCTACAGCACTATAGGTAGAGAGGGAGCTGGAGCTCAGCCATCACCATGGTAACCCCATGCCTTCCTTAGCTCACTCTAAGGTGTGTGTTTGAGTGTGTGTGTGTTTGTGTGTGTGTGTGTGTGTGTCTATGTATTGGGGGTCAGACCGACAGTGTGTGAATACACACGTGGTTGCCTACAAAATTAAGAGGGTGTGAATATTTTTTTCTACACTTCTGAGGACATCAGTAGTATGAAGGAGAAACAAATAAAGCCAATAAAACATAGGACTAGTTACACTCAATTTAGCTGCCATGAATATACTTCAGTTCAAGTATTTATTCACACTTTGATTACATATTTATTTTTATTTAATGTCATTAAGGGTATATATGATTTATGTGGGTAGGAACCAAGTGTTTGCTGTTGGTGAGTATAAGGCCTTCAACCCAAGTTTAAGTGGAGTTCTGCATTTGAGCAGGTTAATATCTTAATCTTGAATTTTAAAATTCAACATCCTATAACTAGTGGTGTGGGATACTGCAAAATTTGGAATCAATCTGATACCAAGTAAATATCTTGCGAGTATTGCCAATACCTATACCAATATTAATAATTTGTACAAAAAAAGCAGCTTGTCCAAATGAATCAAGAATAGCACACAACCACCAGAAATAATGTGTCTGTTCATTAATGAAAGTAAATAACTAATTTTTTAACCCGAAAAAAACATACTTTTATTTTTTCATTTGCTTCATTGCAAAACAGTGCATTTGAGTGTTCAAGGATAACAACAAATTATATTACTGCATCAAAAGTACCATTTTGATCCAACAACTTGCACATACTGGTAGATTAACTATTATAGAATGACAAAAATATTTAGGAAATCAGAAATTTACTGATAGTTTTAAGTATCCATCTCATCATACATGTTTTGATCAATACTGATACCACAGTTGGTATCAATATATTTCAGATCGATCTGCCTGCTGCTTCCTTAAGCTGCGTAGTTTATCAGTCGGTTGTTTTGAGTGTTTATGCAGGTTACTTGTTTCTCGACAGCTTATTTAAGTATCAGTGTATGATAGTGACTCCATGATAAATGTGTTTATCTCTTCATGTAGTATTGAGTTTTTACATTTTTCATTTTGCGAACATTTCTTCATGTGTTTTCACACAGTGTTCTCCACTCTGTCTGCACTAAGAGCACAAAAGTATTGACCTATTTAAAATGTATCAAGAACAACAAACTGGGATGTAGGCGGGTTAATAGAGAGGAAAATAATGCCCTCGTTGGAGCTCTAAAATATCAGTAGAGAGTAGGTTTGTTTTCTTCGTGTACTGACCAGATTCTCCCCCCACTCCGTCAGGCTGTAGTCCACAGTGATCTCCTCCCCCTTGGAGATGTCTCTGATGGCGATAACGACCAGCCTCACCTGGCTGCCACAGTGAACCTCCCGGATGCGACAGTTGGGGGAGGGAGGGAAGGAGCTCGCTGTTGGTGCTGGAGCAGACGCCGCCGGGGCAGCTGGGGCCGTGGACGCAGGGGTCACAGACGGGGCCTCTGATGAGGTCACCGTGGTCGGAGCAGGAGCGGGGACTGGAGTCGGGGTTGGGGCTGAGGAAGTGGGGGGAGCTGGTGTGGAGGCAGAGCAGGAGCTCGACTTAGATCCAGGAGAGACTTTGCCACTTGTCTGCTCTGATGCACCACTGAAAAAAAGAAGGCAAAGTTAATGTTTTCATTGTCTTTAGACAGAGCGTCCCTTTTCCAGCTCTGCGACAAAACTTTTTAGTTCGATTGGACGATTGGAGAGTGTGTATGTGGTTAGTATTTTTAAATTACCAACAGATCGACAGCAGGGGAAACATCTTTTAAGACTTTTCTGTGTCAGATAGCTGTAATATTATTTTTCAGAAAAAATAGCGAGAATTTGGGAACTTGAAAAGAAATGGACAGAGTCCAGAGTCAGTGCATTCACAAATCAAGAGTCACCATGCACACTCTTGAAACAGAGACCAGGAGCATCTTTCTTTGGCTCAGGAGAAAAGAAGTGGACTAATTTTTCAGTGGTCCAAAATCTTTTTTTCTGATTAAAGTTGTTTTTACATTACATTGTGGATCAAGGATCTGGATTCTGTAGGAAAAGTTGGGAGGCACAGAATCCTGTTTGCTTTAAGTCCAGTGTACAGCTTCCACAGTCAGTCATAGTTTGGGGTGTCATGTCATCTGCTCCTACTGGTCTTATGTGTTTTCTGAAGTCCAGAGTCAACACAGCCCCTAGAGCCAAAAGTACCAAAAGCTGCTTAGATGGCAAGAATGCTGAATGAACCAGGGCTTCCATAACACCTCAGCAGTGCTATAAGATGATCACTTCCGTGCCACACCGCAGTAATTCAAGCCCTAACTAGTGCTCATGAATGAACAAACTACTCAGAAGCAAAAATCTCTGTAATAAAAAAAAACAAACATTTTTTTAAAGGTGGGGTTTGCAGGAATTGTGTTACTGTTTGTAAACACAACATCCAAACTGGGCTCCTCCTCCGTGGCTCAGTGCCAGCGGCAGCGCACGCCAACTGTCTCAAACTGTAGCTAATAGCTGTTGCTTTGTGAACACACTCACCAGGCTAGTGAGCACCTGCAGCATGGTATTTCTACGTGGGAGAAACTCACAAGTGGTATACCTGACCTCATGCAGGCAAATGAGGTGATCTGCAAAATACTGTATCATCCTTTCTCTGTCAGGGCCACAATCATAGTCGCTCAGATAGCTTCTTCCACTTGCTATCATCAATATGCAGTCACTTGCGCACTGGGGGCGCTGTGATTGGCTGGGGTCACCATGCCTATTCTCTACCCAGAACGTCCTGAGTTCACCAAAACATCAACATACAGGCAGAGGAGGGGGTTGAGGCAGATACACATGTATAGAAGTCCATAGATGACAATTGAGCAGGGTTATTTCCATTAAAGATAACATTTTATTTTTGGGTTAATACTGCAGACCCTACCTTTAATTAATTACTTTAATTTTAAGAGATCCAGAATTTTGAGTTTTCATTAACTGTGAGCCATAATCATCACAATCAAATAAAATAATGCTTGAAATGTTTCTCTATGAGCTAAATCTTATGTATGATTGTGATATCTCAGAAAAGAACTTTTCCATTTAAATGCAAATGATTAAAGTGTTAATGCTCGTTAAAAATTGTGACGGAATAGGGCTGCTGTAATAGATTGCCATAATAATACAGGAATTTATTGCAGTGACTGTTGTGAATGCAAACTAACACAAAAATGAACACTCACTAGTTGGTTGGAGTAGACTCTGTGTTGTAGAAAGGTCCATCCTGTGTGGGCCGTTTATTCTCTGCTGCTTCCTTACGATCACCTGAGAGCACACAGCAACAGTCCGTATGAAAGGATTACATATAAGTATGCAGAACCAGACACACACATATGTGCGCACGCACACACACACACACACACACACACACACACACACACACACACACACACTCCCTCCTCTCTCTCTCTCAAAGGTCATCACCTCATCTCTTGGAGCACATACACAGGTGCACATCACAACACATATGTAGGTAAGCACACACACTCACACACCCATACACACACAATCACACACAGTCTCTCTCTCTCACACACACACACACGCGCGCTCACACACACACACACACACACACACACACACACACACACACACACACACACACACACACAAAAGTAGGTCACACTCACTTGCACATGCTCCACCCCCATACCAATCACACAGACTCGCAGACAGATGCACACACACACACACACACACAAACACACTAACTCACACAGTCGTTAGCAGAGAGAATGAGCATACAGATATTACACACAAACATGACACCTTGGCTGAAGCTGTGTTCAGGTGCACATTCCTCTTCGGTGTGTGTAACAAAGACTTTTACGGGTGTCCCTTTACGTTTCCTTCCACAGCCACGCCTGCAGAGAACACACACACACAAACATGCAATCATCATTTAATCAATTGGCCTAGTGGCCAAACTTCACATCAATCAGGTCAGAGAATGATCAATAAGCTGATGGCAACCTAATGAATCCATACAAACTGTGGTCAGCTCTCTTATACATGCAGAAGAAATACAAAGTAAATACAGAAACAGCACAATAATGATACTTAAACTGCTCTCTAGAGCATTTGGCTGGAGTGACCATCTAATATGGTGCATTTAGATGATATATGACTTCATTTAGGCCAACAATTAAGGCCACCTCCTGATGCATTTCAAGCTTTTCACTCTTTTTATACACCACTTTTAGGGTTTAATAATCAAATATCTCTTTCTTGAACCATCACTCTTTCAAATCTCAAATATATGATTTTACCTTTTCATATTGGCAGCAAGACAGCCTGACTCAAGAAAACAGATTGTTATACTTTCTATTTAACTTGAGCTGTGATGTGACAAACATTTAACACATCAAAAGTTAAGTCTTTCAGTGAGAAACAATGCTGGACACACTGTGTTGATAATGGAGTTTCAGCAGTGATACCGAAGCAACATTTTAAGAAATCAGAGACAATAGCAGCTTGGCAGAGTAAAATATGCAAATTTCTCCACTGTCATATCAATAAGAAATGATAATTTTTTACTGTTTAAATAGACATATTTATAAATATATACTGGTATGGCAGTTGGGATATATTTGTTAATCCTTCTGTGGCTAATCTAACTCCATGCATTTGCCATCACAACAGACAGAAATGCCAGACAGAATAGTTCCTTATAGAGAATGCATATAAGCTATAACCCACAGTGCACCAGTCGATCTGAGGCTTGTCCCATCCTTAAGAGAGTCATACGCATTTTGTATTTATTACTTAAATGGCAACTGTAAATCTGAGGGTGGCTGACAGCTAACATGAACTTCACCTTACTAGTTTAAATTAAAAGTGTGGACATTAAATAAATTCTCCATCAAAGAAGTCACATCCAAGCATGGCTTGTTCATTTAGACTTTTTACAATATTTGAGAAAGTAAATGTCATTTATTGTGCATTCCTAACAACAGCTTTAGAAAAGTGTCTCAGTTATTTTCAGTTAAACACTAGTGTTGTGTGACACAAGGCCTTCTGTAAAAGAACTGCAGACTTCATTACTTACTCCACTGTAGACGCTCATCGTCTCATTTCATTTAGCAGAAAACAGTAGCACTGAGTCCAAAGACGACAGAAATTGAACTATAGAATTAACTAAATTCATTCTGTTTTTTCTTTAAGTTCAGTGATGGGGTTAACACTGGTGAAATAAGGATAATTTGGTTGGTCCTTGGGAATGGGAAAAGAAGAGCTTCTATTTTAAGGATAAAAAACATAACGGTTTGTAATACATAGAATTTATGAAAGGAAGAAAAGAAGCAGCATAAGATTATGTAAAGCTATGGCCTCTTAAAGAACCACACTGGCTCTTGAAACATCCAGTAGTGTAGGTGTTTACAGGTGAGTGCTCTGACCCCTGAATCTCCACTAAGGAGTGCGCTGTTACCCAAAGGAGCTCAAACACAGCCACCTGTGTGAGCCCAGAATGGCCCTGCAAGATTATCTTCTTTCAGACTAAATCCATGTCGAAACCGCCCCACTCTGAAGAGCCAAACTGATCCCGTCTGTAACAATTCTGGGCGTCTTTCACCACCACAGATCTCAATATTACTTCAGTCAGTCTACTTTTTAGTTGTATGACATTGGAGGCTCTCAAAGTAGGCCACTGGAAGATCGTGCTTTGGATTTTGAGGTGTTCATTACTGTGTGTGTGTGTGTGTGTGTGTGTGTGTGTGTGTGTGTGTGTGTGTGTGTGTGTGTGTGTGTGTGCATCATGCAGACAAGATGGAGAAGAAAAGAAAACAAGAAGAGAGGAAGAAAGGAAAGTAGAAAAGAGGATGTAGATGGAGGAGAGTAGCAGCAGAAAAACAAGCAGAGGGAGAAAAATAGGGAAAGAGAGCAAAAGAGAAAAAAAATACAGAGAGAGAGAGAGAAAGAGAGAGGGGGGGTGATTCTCATTCAGCAGATATCAAGCAGACCCACTGTCTTTGTATTGATCCACTCCCAGCTTGACTCGTGATACTGTGTGCTTGTCTGTGCATGAGATAGTGTGTGAGTGTGCTCAAAGTGTGAGCTGCTTCCTTTTCCTCAAAATAAAACTATAACACTCTTCACAACGTAAAAGTTACAAAGAAACCATAAGAAAGCTAAATAATGTCAATAAATGATCAACAGAACCAAACAAGCTGCTGTTAGCTGTCAGAGCTCTAACTTCATTTTTATCAATAAAGTGAAGGCTTTCCTTTTATGACTGAACTAGTGCGCACTGATGACAACTCTGGACACATCACCAGGATCTGACATAACCCACGACCCCACAGCCCCACGGCCCCAGGACCAGGGAAAGTCAGTGCCAGGCAAGTTCATTGGCTGCCAATCCAATCTTTTTCTTGTTTATAACTGATCATACAACGAAAAAATGGACAAACTGCCGAACAACACCTCTCAAACTGGATAATTCCCTTGGTACGCTGCTCACACTCTGTGCTTACCGGTACAGCTCGGAGAGTTTTAAAGGGTGGTGTTGTCTCAAATCAAACACCGCCGCTCGATGTGGAATGACGATAGCATTCCACAACCGTGTTATCAACCGTTAATCAACTACAAATGTCACTGATTGTCTGATCTGTTCCCACCCTTTCTGCTGCGTGGCCAAGATGGTGACCATTGAGGGTTCTCGCTCAACTTTTTGACTATTGATTAAGTTGTTGTAAATTTATAGTTCAAATTCGGTTCACCTAATATAAGGTCGTGTGACCTGTATCCTCCTTTGACTATACGTTAGTTTCCCAGGTCACATTTCGACCCGTTAATGAATAGCGGTATTAGAATAATGTCTGCCGCATTATAAAGAAGTTGGAGTTTACACAACTTTTAACAACTTTATCAACTTTTGGACTTCTGCAAAGGTAATAAATGTAAGTGGTGAAAAGAAGCAATAGAAATAAGTTTAAGTAGGTAAAAATGGGCAAAAAGCAACAGAGGTGGATGAAGAGGGTCAACAATTGGGAAAGGGTCAGAAAGTAGCAAAACTTTTAAGAGACCTGATATTTCTGTTAGAAATATCCTTTTTCATTGATCTTTTGAAATATCTTAACTTTTTGAGACAATGAATTTTGTGTTTTCATTATCTTTGAGCCATAATCAGCAACCCTTCAAGACATAAAGTTTTGAAATATCTGTGCACAATGAGTCTATATAAAATCTGTGTTTCACCTTCTGGAATGAGGAGCCAAAAATGTTGAACTTCTTCACAACATTCAAATTCTTTAAGATGCAAACAGGGTTTCTTTTATGGATTGGTTATTATTATTATTTTGACAGAAATCCTAATTTTCCTACTTTTTGTTTTTTCTTACTCAAAACAAGAATAATTAAAAAAACACCTTCAATAAAGCAATTGATGTCAACAACACATAAGATTGGGAACCTTAAAATAGTAGCACAGTAAATCGCAATTGCAATATTGAGAAAAAAATCGCAATTAGATAATTTTTGTTCAGTTTCAGCCCTTGTGTTAAATGAGAAAGATCAATCATTATATGAAAAGGGTTTTTGACAAGATAATCTTGAGTGTTTGTGACCTTGCAGATGTCTTTAAGAGCTCAACTCATAATCATAGAGTAAAAAGATGATGTAAAGACGACTGAGAAAAACTAGTCTGTTCATAAAAGACATTGGATGCAGTTGAAAGCTTTTGGAACAACTGGTTGGAAAAACTTTGAACCACTGAGATTATTTTAGACTGAACTCAGGACACACACTGGATTCTTCGCTACAGGACAGCAGAATGTCAAATTATTGGGCAGAGCTCGTCAAATGTCTGTAAGAAATCTCGTTGGAATGAGCACACAGCTTGAACAGGTGTTCACACACAAACACACACACACACACACACACAAACACAATACAGGACAAGCTCAGCTAAGAGTCCTTTGTTGAAGTCAATCCCAACAGCTCTTCCCTCAAAACAGATTTTCTTCAGTTTATATTCTGCTGGATTATTTTGGGTTGTCTAAGTGTGTGTGTCTGTGTGTCACACACAGACACGAGTCAAGACCAAGTTGCTCAAAGAGCCTTGAAAGAGCGGTTGGGTTGGACAGAGTGGAGGTGCAGAAGTGGTCCGACTGGGGAGATAGAGGAGGGAGGTAGGGGCAGAGTGGGAGAGTTAGCTAAGAGAGTAAGAAGAGAGGGACGTGTAAAAAGAGGGAAGAAGTGAGGTCGATGTTGTGTGTGTCACACACACACACACAAACACACACACACACACAACCCCTCCCGCCAACCCACATGCATGCACAAATACACAAACAAGTCCACACTCGAGACCCACATATGCGTGAGCACACACACTGCTTCAACAGTCCACATGTGCACACAAACTCACACTCTCACACATCCACACACACACACACCCCTCCCCCTCTCTGGCCCACATGCACACACACACACACACAC